>OX465586.1:62091810-62651522 GCA_950022655.1 Alentia gelatinosa | reverse complement strand
GTTAGTGTTTATTGCATGATGGGCAGGTCGTGTATTACTGCGCGAGGCGTTAGCCGAGCGTAGAGACAAGTAGACCTGACCGATAAACACTAACACTACTAACTCGATTTTTGTTTAGTGTTCATCCTACCCCGCTTCTTATAATTCATTTGTTACCATCGTGCAATAAAGAACCAATATTCCAGGCTCTCCTGAATACAGTGACCCAGTGTTAAGCCTATGGAGCTTTTTTTATTAGGGGTAGAATAGGAGGATGGCAGGGAGAGTAAGACCATGGAGTATGAGGGGTGGTGGGGAGAGTTAGACCATGCAGTAGGAGGGGGGTGGGGAGAGTTAGACCATGCGGTATGAGGGGGTGGGGAGAGGGAAGAGAGGGTAGAGAGTCTTCCCTGGTTGTTGATTTTGTCTGGCTAGCGTCCCGTTAAGACGCGCGCGTCTGTCGTCACTGCCCCTACGTCATCCATCACCTCTGACGTCACTTCCCACCTTCCTCGCCGCGCCACACGGTGGCGCCTCAGTGCACCCCCTCCCACCCCTGAGTGCGCATGCTCGGCGCACCGGACGCCGGCGTCCGCCAAGTTGTGGTGAGAAAGTTGGAAGACGCGGCGTCTGTGACGGAGGAGGGAGGTCGAAGGCGGAGCAGACGCGCGGATCCCTCAGCGGATTTGTCAGCGCCGCGGGCGGGGGGCGGGGGGGAGGGGAGGGGAGGGAGGGAGGGAGGGAGGGAGGGAGGGAGGGAGGGAGGGAGGGAGGGAGGGAGGGAGGGAGGGAGGGAGGGAGGGACGGAGGGAGGGAGGGACGGAGGGAGGGAGGGAGGGAGGGAGAGAGGGAGGGAGGGACGGAGGGAGGGAGGGACGGAGGGACGGAGGGAGGGACGGAAGGAGGGAGGCAGGCAGGCAGGCAGGCAGGCAGGCAGGCAGGCAGGCAGGCAGGCAGGCAGGAAGGGAGGCAGGAGGAGAGGGAAGGAGGGAAGGACGGAGAGAGGGAGGGAGGGAGGGAGGGAGGGAGGGAGGGAGGGAGGGAGGGAGGGAGGGAGGGAGGGAGGGAGGGAGGCAGGGAGGGAGGCAGGGAGGGAGGCAGGGAGGGAGGCAGGGAGGCAGGGAGGGAGGCAGGGAGGGAGGCAGGGAGGCAGGGAGGGAGGGAGAACAGGAGGGGACGGAGGGACGGAAGGAGGGACCATGGGAGGGGGGTTGTAAGTAAGGAGACGGGGGGCCTGCCGTCTCCTGTCTCAGCATGCCTCCTTCACCAGAACAATGCCCCTCTCCCTGTGCTCATCTCTCAGGCCACGCACGCTGAGGAAACACGGCAAATACAGCCCTCTTACACGGGGCCGCCACTTGAAAGCCGTGTTTCCGGTCTAAGTGACATTATCAATGTTTAACCGTTCGTAAGGCGCACGTGTATTCTGTTCACATACGCTGAACCTTCCATGTGCGCTGTTTCATGCTCAAAATGCGGACAAGGCAGCAAAGTAGGAATATTGATTTGATATGGTGTAGTGTCAGTGTATTATTGCCATTCTGATACGAGGGGACTATTCACAAAGGGAGCTCCATAGCATCATTTCCGTGTGTGTACAGATTGTATCCTACTGGATAATAGATCAAGGGATTCCCACCTCTTTGTGAAAAAAAAACCACATAATGAACCAGCACACCCGTAGGAATACAGGCGGTCTTTTTCCCACTTTGTTGTGGTTGAATTTTGAATAATAAATATCGTCTGCTTTGAGCCGTACTAAACTTCCCGCCTTTTCTCTCGAATGCTCCAATTTAACCAACTTAATCAGGCTGAAAATTACCATTCCACTTCCCGATGAAGATGCCAATACTCCAAGGTGCCCTAATCCTACTGTGGCTTAGACATGCGGTGTGCTTAACGTTGTTAACTTTAAAAATTGCTGACAGGTGGCAGACGAGCGTTCCCGTTTCGGCGGGAGTTGAGGAAGCGGCGGCGACGTGGGCTCCCTCTGGTGGGGGACTGATCCGACATATCCGTTACAATATTGACAAAGGATCAGCTTCTCAGGGAGCAAACACGCTAAGCGTCCCACGCAAACTCCACCGTCCTACCCCCCCCCCCCCCCCCCCACCTCCTGTACGACGTGCTTATTGCATTAAAACAAAACGCTTGTCTCTGTCGTACTGAGATTGACATAGCCCTCTCTCCTACAAACCCTCCTCCACTACCCCCTCCCCCAATCACCCTTATATATATGGCATAGAAGGCATATCAGTGTGAAAGCCCACACACTGCTGATGTTTCAACGTGTGCAGTATAACAGTGTACTGCACAGGGTTCAGTACACAATTTGTACTGCATAGGGAGCAGCAGTACGTAATTATCAAATATACTGCATGGGTATATGATAAATACACATACACACTGCCATATTTAATCCGCATATGCCGAGATCTTACTACGTGCTTATCAAAATCTCAACAGGAAGTCATTTGAGGGAATGTATACGAGTAATTATAATATATATATTATATATCTACATATATGCCCATTAGTGAAATCCCATCCTGGATCAAAGAATATGTCTCTAAGTGTAGTATGGGAGGGACATTAGACCTTCCATCTCCTTCCTGAAATACTGTATCTTTAAGAAAGATGGTCGAGCTCGTTCTGCTTATCTGCTGCTCTAGATGTCCAATGCTGGAGAGGATAAAAACAGTCCGAGAGTTGGCAACACAAAAGGCATCAGTCTCCGGTATTACCTCCAGCCTTTATCTACTAGCACGACAAGGTGTTCCTCTATAGGCATAGAGTCTGGTAAAGGCTTTCAATCACTTTCATTTCTGATGCTGATATATACTGTCAAACATTTGATCACGTCTAATTTCTCTAACTCGGGTCTGTTGATTATAATGGAGGTGGATTGGCGACGAGCATTGTCCCCATGTCGGGCCTGTCAAGCGGTCTGCATTCTGAATAACATTATATCTTAGCCTGGTATAAACGTCCATAGGCTTAATGTTAGGAATTCATACTCACCAGGCTTGCGAGTATGGTTACTCATACTCAAATGGGCGATGAAAAAATACAAATTTCTAGGATTTATAAGATAAAATCAGAAACATATTCGTGTTTGGTCTGAGTCCTTGTTCACGATCTCTTTTGGAGTGCTTCAGAATATTCACTCGGCTATCGCCTCGTTTATATTACTGTGCACTCTAAACTCGATGGCGAACGGAGACACAGACCGAACAATGGTAAGTTCCTCTCTCAGACGTTTGGTTGGACAGAGCACACAGGACCCATTCCTCACTGTACTAGTATACGGCAGGGTGTGATTCATTTTGAACTTATTCCGTTTACATTCCGTTCCGGTGAACATGATTTAACGTGTTCCCTCCGTTTACACGTCCTTACGGAGAACATGCATTAAACCGTTTCTGTATCACCACCCGAAGACAGCCCAGAGGACGTCTCGGTGACAGCAACAAGGGTGCCTGACCTACAATCTACCAGGGGCCCGTTTGGTTATCTAAATTCCTATATACCTATGGCTGTACACTCTATGCTTACACCACGCTCTGAGGGGTGGAGTAACTATCTGATACTACCCAAGGTTGGTATACTACCCAAGGTTGCCGTATACTACCCAAGGTTGCCGTATACTACCCAAGGTTGACATTTAGACCAATCAGATTGTCTCTTATTAAACCACATTTGAAGGTATATAGGAATAGGGAAACCAAGTACCAGTGAAATGAAGTCAAAATTACTCGGTAAGGCTTGGAAAAATTACTGCCCGATTTTGGAACTCATCGTTCAATCGGTCGATGTGTATTGGGCTTAAGGCAGTCGATCGTCATCTTTGGTGTCTTTAGTCCCTCCTACCTGCGGAATACATCGCCTTTCTGCGACTCATTAAGGCGCAGATTCATAATCCACTGACTGATTATCTCCCCCTGTTATTATTTCAGGAGATAAGGATTAATCAGACTTGAAGTGGAGAGAGCTTATTAATATCGCATAGAGCTAAGAAACACCTCATGATGAATTGGCTCTCTCATATATTCCTATCAGCAACCGTTTCTTTCCATTATCACTAACGTTTATCATTTCATCATCATATTTATGCTTTCAAAATCTATTGTTATCAATTCAAGTTATTCATCATATAACATTAATTTCAATAGTGAGTAGTTATCATATATATATATGCTTTTCGAACGAACTACATAAGGTACATATTCCAAAGCCTAGAGCTTGTACTGATCAATTGAATTTTGTCTGAGACATTGTAGCAAGTGAAACAATAAGTGATTATAGTGGACATTTTGTAAATATATCCATATTTTCAATCTCGTAGTTAAATTGGAGGTCGAGGCATCAGGAGACAGGGTGGTTGGCACACTCCCGTGCAGGTGATAGCGTTGAAGGCTCACAAAAATCCAGGTATTTAGCTTCCATTTATAGGGCCAGACGCGAAACACTGAGAAAGAAATTGATGAGTGTTTGGTCTGTGTCCTCGTTCGCCATCGAGTTTGGAGTGAGCAGTAATAAGAACGAGGCAACAGCCGAGTGAATATTCTGAAGTACTCCAAACGAGATGGCGAACGGGGACCCAGATTTAACACGAATATGTTTCTGGTTTTATCTTAGCCTGTAAATATTCATCAGTTTATCACCCATTGAGGATGAATTACCGTACTCACATACCTGTTGAGTACGAGTTTATAATGTTAAAATAATTTTTTGTCGGCTTGCGATAGAGGTGTTATTCCCAAGTCGTAATAATCTCTAATGTTAACCCTATGGAAGTTTATACCAGGCTAAGATAAATTCCATGACTCACATTGTATCAGCATCTAAATCTCCCTCACATAGATAATGTCTTCCAGCAGAAAACACCCCAACTGACATTATATCAAATACACCTTGTATCATCTTCAGTATATTCCCTTTTTCTTATTACCTAAGATCAAAGGGATATTTCTGGATGATGTTGTTTTCTTCCCCATCTCGTAGCCTAACTCCCTTCCCAGCAGGCGTGCACACACTGGCACTGGGGATGTCTGGCTATAACAGACACCCTGCGCGTATTTCATGACGGTCCCGCTGCCAGCCTGCCAGCGTTAGCGGCGGCGGCTTCAATCACTCGGTCCGTTATTCAATTTGCAGACAGGGAAAACTATTTGTAGTCCCACTGCAGGTCAACATGCAAACAGGCCCTGTTTAAATAGCGGGGATGCTGTGGCGGCTGTGGTGGTGTGGTGGTGATCGGCAGACCAGAAGTTGGCAGACACACAGTCACACAGTCCACCTGCTATCAACAGTTTACCACACAAACAGCCAATATCCTTGTCTGAGAAAATGTCATTTTTTCCCCGTTTTTTTGTTTGTAAATCATACCTGATATATCACATGAACTATAAACAATAGCACAGTCGTGATTTAATGAGATAATTCGTATCTGCATGTCTAGTGTAAAATCGTGTGGTTTACAACAAGGGGGATTCATCAAAATTTCCTCAAGAACTATATATTCAAAGATACATATTTAGAATCTGTGCACCTGAATATAATGGCTACTTATTGGTGGTACTTACCTAGTGCCAACAGGGAATTTATGTTCAAATAAGCTTAATATAACAGGGATCCAAAGCGAAACAAACCCCACCTCTGAGATACTCTTTGTTATAAAATTCCAACTTATTTAACCTTTAAATTAAAATCCTAAATCATTTCCCCCTATTCACCTCACTGACTGTGGGCCTGGCAAGACAACAATTGTTCCCACATAGCGTTGAACACCCTTCTCCATATTATATTGCTTGTAGAGGGCTTACTGTGGTAAACACTCTCAAGCAATCAAGCCACCCCCTCATCCCCAGGCCGCCTGGCACTATGATATACACAGCGGCGGAGATAATAATTAATCAACACTAATTAGCCAGACTCAATGTTCCGGGGAGAATATCAATAAAGTTAAACCACTCAAGGCTAGGCGTAGACTGGCCTTAGTCCCTGTGTCGAGTAAGCCTAGACTAGGCGTAAAAGAAGAGTGGGGGAGATGATGGTAAACGTGCGGAGAGGAAGAGAGTTATCGGCTAGACAATTGTCGGTTGATGGGACCTCCTGATTGGAACTTTGTATGGTATTTACAGTTAATGGGAGGGAGACTGATTTTCAAAATGATTATAACGGTTTTCCCTCAAAATAGGATATTTTCATCATGTAAAATCACGTTCTCTAAAGCGAAACATGGTTAAGAAGTAAAGAACTTAAACACCATGTGTATCAGATGTACATTTATACATGTGATATATGATATATATTCTGTGCTTATCTCACCCACACACAGACTAAATGAATGGACGACACCAAGGACATAGACAATGTAGAACATACTGCAATACTCATAGGGGCATGGAGAACGAGTTCCCAATACTAAGCCTATGGGACATGAATACCAGGGGCGAGGCGTACACAGAGAGGGGTAAAACGGACGTGTGCGTGTATATGTTGGTGCGTACCTCAGCACCCCGTACCCCGTCCCCCGGTAACACACGAACCACATGGTGTTTCTCATGCCACCCCTGCCTCGGGCGGCGCACGGCTTGACATTCCCTCCCCGTACCGTTGAAACACCCTCCCCACCTGCCCGCCCCGCACCGTACGCCCAGGATCGATCTCCCACCGAAGTCCACCCATCACCAGCACTGTCACCGCCCGTTCAACGAGGGGTGGGGAGGGGGCGGTGAAGACAGTGTCTTTAACACATCAACGAAGCTTCAAGTCCAGCCACAGTGGCCTGTAGACTGGCCTCAGTCCCTGTATCCTACCTGATACAGGTTCATCGGCCAGTCAGAGAAGGATATATACTTCTTAATGAACTTTATTCTGGTTTCGTTTAATCATTTCATGAATGTACCTAATCGAAGACTTGAGCAAGTCTAACTGGCCTGCTACGCCATAGGATCTCATGTAGACTTGTTAAATTATTTGATTATGGACATCATTAAACATTAAAACTACTTTGTAACATACAGACTTCCCCTAACGCCTGACAGGCCCAGGTATCCCGGCGAGGAGGGGTGAGGTAGGTTGAGAGGGAGCCATAGGATGCAGGGACTGGAGCCGGTCTAGAAGATCTCATGGTCAATCGTCGAAGAGACGAGTAGTTGGGAAGAGCAGGTTGGTGTGGGTATGAGGGTGGGATGGCAATGATTCCCATCACCATAATGGGCTAAGTGGGTATGGTTGGGGGTGGAGAGGAATTTTTGGGGGAATGGGCCCGATTTTGGAGTGGTATGATGCGGGAGGTGCAGAAGGTGTAGTGAGGTGGGTACAGACGGATCTGCACGGTGGGGTATTTGAGGTGGGGAGATAAGCAGAAGGCCGGGCGGGTAGAAAGAATAGTGAATAACACACACACACACAGAGTCGCCTTCCCCCTTCTGTAAGAAGGCTGAGGTAAGACGGAGTGTCGCGGGCGGGGGTTGGAGGGTTACGAGGGAAGAGTCCCCGGGGAACGGATCGATGGGGTCGGCATAACACAGCCTGCGTCCCGCCGTAACCATTCAGGCCCCGGTCCCTCGTCGCCCGCCGCCCCCTGCACTCCACCCCACGGCGGGCTGTCTACGCTTACACTCACCAGCCCCGCCCAGCCCCGGCCAGCCCCGGAGAAGTTTTCACTAAAAGGTACTGCTATTGACGGAGTGCTGTGTATCGCTCGTAAGGAGGAGGAGGACGGGGGAGGGGGTGGGGAGGTGGAGGCTGTTCGGGAATCTATTAGAACTGGCAGGGGGAGTGTGGAGGAGTGTCTAGGGAGGAGGAGGAAGAGGAGGAGGAGGAGGGGAGGAGGGGAGGAGGGGAGGAGGAGGAAGAGGAGGAGGGGGAGGAGGGGAGGAGGAGGAGGAAGAGGAGGGGAGGAGGAGGGGGAGGAGGAGGAGGAGGAGGAGGAGGAGGAGGAGGAGGAGGAGGAGGGACAGGAGGAGGAGGGGGAGGAGTGTCTAGGGAGGAGGAGGAAGAGGAGGAGGGGGAAGAGGAGGAGGAGGAGGAGGAGGAGGAGTGGAGGAGGAGGAAGAGGAGGAGGAGGAGGAGAAGGAGGAGGAGGAGGAGGAGGAGGAGGAGGAGGGGGAGGGGGAGGGGGTGGCGAGGTGGAGGCTGTTGGGGAATCTATTAGAACTGGCAAGGGGAGGAGTGTGGAGGAGTGTCTAGGGAGGAGGAGGAAGAGGATGAGGAGGAGGGGAGGAGGAGGAAGAGGGTGAGGAGGGGAGGAGGAGGAGGAGGAAGAGGATGAGGAGGGGAGGAGTGTGGAGGAGGAGGGGGAGGAGGAGGAAGAGGAGGAGGGGGAGTGGGGAGGGGGGAGGAGGAGGAGGGAGGGAGGAGGCAGGTGGAGAAGGAGGAGGGGAGGAGGAGGAGAAGGAGGAGGAGGAGGGGGAGAAGGAGGAGGGGGAGGAGGAGGAGGAGGAGTTGGGAGGTGGAGGCTGTTGGGGAATCTATTAGAACTGGCAGGAGGAGTGTGGCTTTAAGGAAAGGCAGCCTCCCCTACCTGTGAGCGTGGATATGTGCATTAAAGGTATGATCTAACTGCCAGGTTAATCCTAACATGGAGCACTATGAGAAACAGCGCACCTGTCAATGATAAACATATACATAAGTCTCTAGCACGCTCTCCATACACATCCTCCGCTTAAGGTGCGCAGTCGCCATGGCTCTGGTTACATATTACATCGGGTCATTAAAACAGCAAATTGCAAGAAGACATGGCATTCTTTGAAGATGGATTCTGTAAAAACACGCATACCTCAACTTAGATTTCATATACATGTACAGTATTCTCTCGCCTATACGTCCGGGAATGGCAGGAATTTTAGTATTTCTGATTAAAGATACGGTTTATTTCGTGACCCTATCTGATATTATATCTACGTTATTCATCACTACCTGTGCTTTTTTGTCGCTTGTACGTTATCGGTTTAATAGAAATACATAATAAGGTCATGAGAACTCCCTGTTATCATACAAAACACAAATCCAATAACTAATGTTTAAATATATCCTTATAATAGACGTAACGCGTCCTTACTTTCAGAAATGATGGCAGTTTTAATCATAACACTGAACATAGATGATAAAAAGGTTTTCAGTTTTAATGAAAGTGTGAACTTGATAAACAGACATCACTGCATCAAGAGAATGCGAAAACCCTGCCAAGTACTGCACTCTGAAGAATTCATTCGCTGAACATAATGTTTGAACTGCGACAATAGAGTGCTCATTTCTGAGCGCACACAAATGTGGGAGACTGCTCCCGCTAAATTCACAAGTACCACTGCCAGGCCTTGTCACGGACGACAAAAGAAATCAAAGATGGCGGAAATCTACTGCTGTACAGGCTATTGAAGGGGGAAACAACTGAGGCAACTAACAGTATTTGTCGGCGGGATGGAGAGAGAACTAACAATGTTTCAATGTGAAAAGATGGCTCTCTATTGATGCGCATACCCCGGGCCTGGATGGACAATATGCCTATAGAGGTTCCCATTCAGCAACACAGCTTTATCAACGTGCATTCAGGAGCGTATGAGGCAATATGATGATGGTGTTGGGATGCTTCATAGTTTCAGCTCCGTTCATAGTAGAAGTAGATGTAGAGCCTAGCAGGACATAGTACAGTAAAACCCCGCTTCTCGGACACCTCGCTTAAGGGAACACCCCGTAAAACTGGATGAGTTTTAATCTTGGCCACCGCATGTAACTCCTGGAGTTTTGGCTCCGGACTTCACTCAGCTTCGCTTCATGAAGTCACGATGCCAAACTCCAGTTGTGGCATACCTAGGCCAAGATTAAAACTCATCCAGTTTTACGATTATATATATATATATATATATATATATATATATATATATATATATATATATATATATATATATATATATTATATATATATATATATATATAAAAATAGATATATATATATATATATCAATGATGGAGTCATTATCTCAGAGAGGAAGGCATGCCTCTGCCATCCTTCAGCTCCCTCGAGCAGCTCTGTATAAATGAACGTCAGATTCAGAGCCCATCTCGGGATATGTAATTACTCCCCATGACTGTTCGTCTGTTTACAGTAACGGGGCTGGTCCCGTTACCCAAATAGATCTACCCTGGCTCTGGGTTGTTTGTTGGGGCGTAGTGCCATATGACATGAGGGTGCTGATGGGGAGGGCACACTACACGACACACGTACAATATGTATACAGATTACAGTCCATTGTACATCGCCTCAAAGACATTGTATACGGAGAAATAGTCCCTTTGTGCTATAAAGCAAAGGAAAAGTCCCTATTGATATACACTTTTATATGGCAGTTCCTGGGTTTAATTTACTCGAGAAGATAGATTATAAATACAATGAACGATAATTTTGTGGACGGGCGGCTCTGTAAACCACTCGAGGTTGACATAGTAATACACTCGCTAGCGCTCGTGTACAACTAGGAGTCAAACTCTCGAGGTTGACGGCCGCCTGTACACAAAACAATCGTATATATGTGTGTATGTGTACGTGTGTATATACATATATATATATATATACACACACACAGATATGAATGATGAAATATATATGTAACTGTCCATGGAAAACGGTTGACATTGGGATGGATGAACATATATATAGTATCTGCGTTAGATTTGAAAACAGAGAAGTATGCCCGAACTCCACGCTAATCCCATTACCGACACGTGATTAGGATGACCTGGACGGTTGACCCTAATGGGGGCGAGGCGGGGATGCGGGTTGTGGGTGTGGTGTCAGCACGCCTGACGTGACGAGGGGAGGAGGCTGCTCCTGGTCGCACTCCGTGAACCAGGATCACGCCGCGCCACCCGTGAACACGCTGCCAATTCCCTGATAATCTACTACAGCTAAATGCTCAATTATACCCACTCACCGACCCATATATACACACGTACATGCACATGGACGACGGTGACAAAGGCTGCCGTAATAGGCTTCATTAAGTAGCCACTGCTGTATTTCTCAGTGAGGAAACGGTGAAGGCATAGTGAAGGAAGGAAGGAAGGAAGGAAGGAATGAAGGCAGGAAGGGAGGGCATAGGGAGGAATGAAAGGAAAGAAGGAAGGAAGGAGGAAGGGAGGAAAGAAGAAGGAAGGAAAGAGGGAGCGAGGGCGGAAGGAAGGAAGGAAGGACGGAGGGAGGGAGGGAAGGAGGGAAGGAAGGAAGGAGGGAAGGAAGGAAGGAGGGAAGGGAGGGAGGGAAGGAAGGAAGGAAGGAAGGAAGGAAGGAAGGAAGGAAGGAAGGGAGGGAGGGAGGGAGGGAGGGAGGGAGGGAGGGAGGGAGGGAGGGAGGGAGGGAGGGAGGGAGGGAGGGAGGGAGGGAGGGAGGAGGGAAGGAAAGAAGGAGGGAAGGGAGGGAAGGAAGGAAGGAAGGAAGGAAGGAAGGAAGGAAGGAAGGAAGGAAGGAAGGAAGGAAGGAAGGAAGGAAGGAAGGAAGGAAGGAAGGAAGGAAGGAAGGAAGGAAGGAAGGAAGGAAGGAAGGAAGGAAGGAAGGAAGGAAGGAATGGTGTGAATAAGATTTACTGCTACGAACTAATGAATTAATAAGCCGCACAAGTATAAAAGAAAACAGAAACAAATATCCAATACACGCAGAGCATATTTATGTTGCATGCTGGGGAACATTCCCAGCTGACAGATGTCCAAAACAAAGAAATTGCCTGTTTCTAAAAGCCCAAATTTCGGCGGAGTATGAACTGAGAGGGGAGAAAAATAACCTTCGCATTCGGCACTTTGGTGAATTGTCCCTGAATATCTCGTGATATTTGGTGGCGGGCACCTGTCCGACCTGCCGCCGCGGAAACAGCGGGAAAAAGTGAATTGCTCAGCCGTGGAGAAATAGGGGCGGCGCGGGTAAGCGCCAACTACACGCACAGCATCAAGCTGCTCAAACGAGCTGCTCAAAAAGTCAGCAAGGGGGCGTTAGATTCTTCACAGGCGCTGAGAGAAGTGCACGGAACCCGCCGCCCCCTTATTGACTATATATAACCTCCAGCCACTCGCCGGCCCGAGCCTGCAGAAAACAACGTCCCTGATGTATTTAGCCCCCAAGTAACAGCACCACTACTGCCATATCCCCCAGGGAATTTCTAAAATCTAATAATGGTCGTGAATTTATGGCGTTTCAATATGATGTGGTATGGTTTAGGTTGGATGCCATTATTAGTGGAGCTACAGGGGAGGTGATATAGGCTGGTGTAGTCCAGACTATGTCCTCAAAGATCATGGTTGTATGGGATATGAAGTTTATTATCCACCTAATACAAAGTGTCCATAGAAAACACATAGGGAGTGTGTATGGACATACCCGGCGCATACAGATATGTTATATGCTCCGGGTGGCGCATACGGAAAAATAGTCCGTAAGGGAAAAAAGTGCATAACTAAAACGAACTGATATCGATATGCCACTTGTCCAGAAAAGGTGGATAATAAATACAATATAGACTGGTTTCAGATAAAAGCGGTTGTATGCTCCTCAGAGTTGACTCTATGCAATATCCTCGCATACGCTCGGATGTTACTACGCGTCAACTCCTCGGAGCATACGGCCGCTTGTATCTGAAACCAGTCAATATTGTGTAGGTATGCACTTCGCCAACCAGTATCAGCTGGAACGTATACAGTAACCTCCCACACGTTTCAGGTGGACAACGTGTATCACGACTCTGCCCAGTCATCAGCCACCACTTAATGCAGCCACCAGGCGAAGGGGCAACTGGTATGTGTTCGTGTTGGTGAGAGCACTGAGAAAGAACAGCAGTGTTAGATTTACTGCTATACCAAAGGCCAGTCCTTCTCATACCACGTCTATGTGGTATGGTATACAGCCACCTTTCTCCTTCACCCCCAGCAGTGGTAGATTTACTGCTATACCAAAGGCCAGTCCTTCTCATACCACGTCTATGTGGTGTGGTGTACAGCCACCTTTCTCCTTCATCCCCAGCAGTGGTAGATTTACTGCTATATCAAAGGTCAGTCCTTCCCATACCATGTCTTAGTGGTGTGGGAAGTAAAAGAACTCTCACCTTGGTAAATGTGTAGGGGTGAGATTTCTGTTTAAATTCATTACATAGATTCGATCACCATCCTTGTGGTCTAAAGAGACTAGATGACTCTACCAATGAGGCAGTGGTAAAAAAAACCACCTGCCAGGGAGCTCCTAGCTGGGACAGTGGCTCGAGACTGGATTATAACGAATAATTCAGGTCGTCACTACCCACACGTCATATAGTGGGATCCAGCCTTGTAATTCAGTCCGGAGCTTTGTCTTAGGCTGGAATAACCGTCCATAGGATTATCATTAGGAACTCGTTCTCAACAGGCTTGCGAGTACGGTAACTCATACTCAATGGGAGATAAACAGATAAGTATTTCCAGGCTAAGATAAAATCAGAAATATATTCGTGCTTGATCTGAGTCCCTGTTCACCATCTCGTTTGGGGTGCTTCAGAATATTCACTCGGACATCGCCTCGATTATATTACCACGCACTCCAAACTCGATGACGTACGAGGACACAAACCGAACACTCATCAATGTCTTTCTTATTCCCTCACGGGGAATGTACTGATCGTCATGAGGGCGGGCGGGTGCGGGAGGGCGGTGAGGGGAGGTGGGGGGGGGGGGGGGGGTGGCAGTTGGTTGGTTGGTAGTCATCAAGGTGAATCTTTTTGCACTGGAATACTGCTTTTGCCGTGAACAAATGGCTACCTTGACAATAATGCGCCTCCCCCTGTAATTTCATGGGTAAAATAATGTGACCAAATGGAAATCTCCGATGGGGAATCTTTCACAAAATGTCGATGGCATTTAAAAGCAATGGGAACTGAGTAAAGTGGGAGGGGGTGGAGACTTCTTCACGCTGACCCACCACCTGCCGAATTGAACAATCCAATTTGCCCCGACGGATCCCTACAAATGCACAGAAAGGAAACAATTCTTTTTTCCTTGATTCGCGACGAAAGCCAGGAATGAAGCCACTCAAATCAATTTCTTTCGCGTCTTGTGTTAATGCAACCCCCGCAAAAACATCGTATTCCGTATGAGAAAAATAACAGAAGTAGCTTTGTTCTCGCTGCCATATAATTAATATCAATCTAAACATTGCAAAAAGAAGCTCAATCTGGATGATTACAAATCCATTTGAACGGACGAGGTTTGTAAAATTGATATGAAATATAGCGCCTCCAATTCAATCAGGCTTCCCAGATTATAAATTGTACTCTCTGCGCAAATATCAAGGGAAAATGCAAAATACAGGATGGGTCCATGAAGATAAATATATAAACTGAGGAACCGAAGATGAATGTGATATCTGCCCATAACATGGACTTCCAGGGAAGGGGCACGCGACCACCTTTAAAGGGCAAAATCCACCAGGCCGATTTCTCACCCGATCAATTGTTCCTGGGCCCTTAAGAGGAAGCTCACGTATAGTAATTTATTTAATTCTGATAATCATAGTTTAATAAATGACCATTTTCTAAGATTTGAGAAATTCTAGGGCATCCGATAATAATCGGCGATTGTCTGGCTACGGAATCGGCTACCGTCGGTCCAGTGGAACACCCCCTTAACAGGCAGAAATTATCCGCTGTAAATATGATGAAGAAGGTAAAGGGCAGCAGGTAGAGATTGTAGGTCTGAAAATAACTTAAAGAGAAGCAGAACATCTCAATTTCTCACAGTAAAGAGTCTGATATTAAGAGGGAGACTGATTAGTGTTTGGTCTGTGTCCTCGTTCGCCATCGAGTTTGTAGTTTGCTGTATTTGGAGTATTCTGAAGCGCTCCAAACGATACAGTGAATGGGTGATATGTTTCTGATTTTATTTTAGCCTTTAAATATTTACCTGTTTATCACCCATTGAGTATGAGTTACCGTACTCACAAGCCTGTTGAGTACGCGTTCCTAATGTTAAGAATAGGGACGTTTCTACCCGGCTAAGATGGTACACTGATTGCTGGATCTGCCGCCACACTGGCGCGGCACCAGACACCCTGGTCGCATGCGAGCTGCTCATCTGCTGCTCAGTTTCAGTGTTTTTTACTAATTGCTCGGACAGGTGCGAATGTGAGATTTCTCCGGCGAGTATTTCCCCTGCGCCTTTTCTGTCAGCCAGCGGATGAATTCTAACACCAATCAACTAAAAACTGAATGAATGAATATTCCCGTACCACTATCGGACTCAGGACCAACTATCAGGGATTGTATACTTGGAGGCATTCCGTGATGGCAACGTCAAGCAAGGCTTAACGATGATCCTTATGGTATGGGATTACAATGCTAATACGTCACAATCCGTGTATCTGGTGAAGGCCTTGTCCTACATACGTCCCCGCTAACGAGCGTACACACACGGCCGACATACGTGAGGCTGAGCCGCGTGTGGCAGGTGCCGCTTATGGCACTCCATGCCGACTACGGAGCGGGCAGATTTATGGACATCACTGACGTGGATGGGGGAGGGGGAGGGGAGGGGGTGACTGAGGCGGTGAGGCGTACGGCGTACGGCGCGCTTCTGTGAAGGAGAATAACAATAACCTGACGATACACCTCCCCGTACTCCCCACCCCTAGACTGGCCTCAGTCCCTGTGTCCTACCCACCTCTCCTACTGCTGCCTACCGCCACCGCACGCCATCCTTACCCCTCCACCTACTCTCCCCTTGGCCTGGCCTTGATTCCTGAGCCAGTCAGAGGAACCTTACACATTGTAATTCATTTTATTCATTCAATTTACGTCCATAATCAAAGACTTGAGCAAGTCTAACCCCCCCCCCCTCCCAAGCCTCCACCTCCTCTCCTCCTCCTGTTGATCCTGCTGCTGCTGCTGCTGCTCCCCCTCCTCCTCCTCCCCCTATTCCTGCTCCTGCTCCTACTCCTCCTAGTCATCGTCCTCCTCCTCCCCTTCTCTCCTCCTCCTGTTCCTCCTTCTCCTCCTGCCCCTCCTTCTCCTCCTGCCCTTCCTCCTGCTCCCCCTCCCCATCCCACCTGCCTGTCTATGATCCAAACACATCAAGCACCAGTGGATCAACGAGGAATTTCGATCCCAGCTCGGTCCACAAGACCACATTCAGTAAAAACCAATTCAAAATCGTAATCCCGGACTACGTTCATCATTAATCCTCTTATCGGTTTGTATTTCAATGCATCACTGCGCCAAACATAAACCCATAATGTGATATCCAAATTCCCAGATCAGTGTCTAAACTCTGTGTTAGACGCGGAATTTCGATGTAGGAAAGTATTCTGACGTTGCTTCATTGGCTTCTCAAACCCTTTTGTTGTTTAGACTATATGGCCATAAACTAATAATCTGATCATGAATTAGTCCATGTGAAGGGTGACATAATTTCAGAAACCTATTCAAGCTTATAGTCAGAGCTGGATCCCATCCCATTTGAATCTCTGTAATTTGCGCTGCTTGGCCCTGTGAATTACTATGCTATACAAACTCGATGAGATACAAGGTCTGGCTGTAAACTTTCATGAGTTTCCTCTCTATCCTCGTGTGGTGATTGGGGACTCTGCGCTGTACTGGCTGACCCCTACAGAGACCCCACGCTCCGTCCCCGCCTACACGGTTCCAGGAACTACTCGGTGTTTGTGAGCAGCTCACGAACTGCTCAGTGTGTATGAGCTGCTCACTCCTGCTCCTCCCGAGGCATCAGAGAAACGTCTCACGCGTCACCTATCACCCGTCTGACCGTCTAGACTAAATACAAATCACGTCTCGCCCTCATCCCTCACGTCATTCTGAAACACCTTCAATTATCCCTCAAGTACATGGCATGCTCGGCGTAAATTGACTCGCGTAAACTGCTCAGCTCATATTTCACCAAACGTGTCTCGCTGAGGTTTTGAGCTGTCATTTTCGATGTTCAGATATGGAGGAGTGAGTGGGGTTGGAGTGTACTGCACTCGGTCACCCACCTACACGTGGTCACTGACTCCCCTCCACATCTACACACAGACACAGGACACTCGTCTCATAGTGTGACACTTCCTGGAGAGACTCGGGCCCTCGTACTAGTCGGATATCAATATGACATTCCTTAATGGTGAGTGGCTCAGTCCACTACGAGGAGCAGCTCCCAGAGTCAGTCCAGTCCCGAGTAGTTAACCTACCCCTAATAAAAAAAACTCCATAGGCTGTATTCGGTCTGGAGTTAAGAAAAATGAAAAATATCGCTCTAGTGGGATACACTTGACAAATGACGTCATTTGTTAATGTAGAAGTAATTTAGAGGGGTGGGGTAGGATAAATTCTAAACCAAACTTGAGTTAGTTGTTTTATTGTTCATCGCACAACGGCAAGATCGCGTATTACTGCTCTCGGCTTCGCCTCGCGCAGTAATATGTGATCTTGCCATTGTGCGATAAACAACAACACGACTAACTCTTGTTTGGTTTCTCCATATGATTAACGAGTCAGGTTTCTTGAAAATGATTATGTTCCAAATATTATTAAAAACACACCAAACGAGGAGCAATGTGAATGACCACAAGGTTAACAATGATCACCTCGTTCACATCACTCCACATCAGACCAGACGACGACTTTGACCAAAACTTGTTGGTTTCTTCTTTAATACCCATTCATTTCACCAAAATGAACAGCTGGCAACATTGCCCATACAAAACATAACACATGACAGCTATATCAGGTATAGCCACGATTAATATCCAATACCATAGAAGAAGAACATATATTTGTTGTTATTTATAAATTCACAAAAGTAAGACAAATGGCCGTCATCATAGTTCACCTGGCGCAATGACCTTGACCGGGAATAGCATGGCAGCAGCGTGGGTTCTGTAAGAGTCTTTATCTTAGCCTGCTATAAACGTCCGTAGGGTTAACATGAGGAACTCATACTCAACAGGCTTCTGAGTACGGTAACTCATACTCAATGGACAATAAACTGATGAATATTTCTAGGCTATAATAAAATCAGAAACATAAAGGTATATATATATTTGTGTTCGGGCTAGGTCCCCAGTCGCCATCTCGTTTGGAGTACTTCAGAATACTATCGCCTCGTTCATATCACTGCACACTCCAAACAATATGGCGAACGAGCACACAGACCAAACACTCATCAGTTTCTTTCTTAATAACATCAGTTTCTTTTGATTTGAGATCGCTGGATCACTTCCTGGCCACGGTCATATTGGTGTAAAAACCAAAGGAAGGCAGAATCTCTGTTACGATAATAAGAGGAAGGTATCGAGAAGCTGGAGAATAACTCCCGTGTGCATTCCCGTGGTTTATCACTGCACCACGCCGCCTCATCCCTTTGGAACTGGTGCAGTGACCAGGATACCTGGTAATTGGACTATTACTGCTGTGTAGAGCAGGATAAGGCCACTCAAAAAACCCAACTTGTTTCTCATCACCGCGCGCATCAGAAAAAATGATTTTAGAAGATTTTTTTTTTTTTTTAATAGATGAACCTTGATAGAAATTGTGAAAGGTATGTGTATTTAGTATCAAATTAAAGCTCCTGATGTCAGGGATGCATTAAATGTATAGTCAGTAAAAATCTGGAAACCCCGCGTAAGCAGACACCCCGCGTAAGCAGCCACTTTGGCCCGGATCGGAGGGTGTCCGCTTATGCGGGTTTTTACTGTATGTCTGCCATCTTTGATATAGCAAAGAAAAAAGAAAAAAAGCGCCCTCGTCATATTTTTCATGGCTTGGTGATGAGAAACAAGTTGGTTTTTTTAGTGGCCTAACTATCATGTGGTTCTCATCAGGAGCTTTATATAAACATGTAGTTCAGCATAATGACGGAGGATATAGAGAGAATCCTGCCCGTTGGTGACCCCGTGTATGTCCTGAATTATTCCCTCTGTATATGCAATAATTCAGGATATATATACACAGACCAATAGGTTCAAATTACAATGCCCTACTGAATGGAGAGCTACAAAACGATGCCAAAGTAAGAGGCAGTCTAAAGCAGGCCAAATGGCCACTTCCACATCGCCTTCGTCCTCAACAGGGCCGTCAGTTGTGTCTCAGGCTGAAGGAGCGGTCATAAAAGTGCGCTGTCCTCAAGAGGCTCTCAGAGCAATGTTTCTAAGTACAGAGCCCGTCTCAGTTGTGTCCCCCGACTACGGGTCATAAATCAGGCCGCGTGGACTCTCTCCATGCTAGTTGAGCGCCCTGAACGCGGGTTGTCGTCTGCTCCAGGTGCCACCCGGTCTCATTACCACCATCATGTAGTAAAAGTCGATCTGAGCCCTTCTCGGCCCGGTGCCGTATTCCCAAACACCCCTCCAAACCCTCACCGCCCACACTTACAAGTCTACCACCACCTCCACTTCCCCTGACCCCGCTTTGAGCACATGCTGACCCTTGACCTTTGACCTGTGGTCTCTGACCGGCATGCTGGTAGCAGGGCCCGTCCTTTTACCCCATTACCGGGCTGCTTTGAGTGTTTGGGAATGTCTCTGCCTCTGCCTGGAATGTGGACACTATTCACCCTTTTCACGTTGAAGCCATTTGATCAAAACCAGACCTCACGGTATCTTTTATACAGTAACGCTACATATGTGTAGTAAACAAATCTTTTTCTTGAATTACTCCAAAAATACCTCAGGATATATATCAGCAATGAAATATCCTTGATTTCCCCAGACCCTCTGCTTGTAACAGTCCTCTATATACAGTGGTGATCAAGTGGGCCGAAAAGAGGAAATATGTCAAGAGCCATGTGTTAAAGTCCTTAAATCACACACGTGGAGAATATCAGGCATGAGCATGAACACGATCAACACGGAGTACGAACCATATTTGAACTACATTCAGATAAATATACAATATATTGTACATGTATTTTGATAAGAAAAAAATGTTTGTCAATAATCCCAATCAAATGTTGTATTATTGCCGTATTATTGGAATCAGTTGATATCTAAGCCATTGTCTGCAGTGAGAGACCAGCATTATGAGTATGGTGAAGACTTTCAGTTGATGTTTAAGTGTGCAGCCGGTATTATGTATCTTTATTCCATGGCTGAGTCCAAACCCAGACCTTTCCCATGGCCTACACCCCCCCCCCTACACACACCCTCCTCACCGCTCCTCCCCCAACCTCCCACGTTCAGAAACAAACTATTTCGCCACACGTAAATAATTGCATCAGCGAGCAGAGAACTAACGATCATCGCCTGAACGTAGCCTGCACAGACAGTGGCGGCTGTCCCTTTCAGAGTAGAGGGCAGGGAGGGCCGCTGTGGTCTGTATACGAGACATGACCGGGTGAATGGCTGGGTGAAGTGTTTTTACTGGCAGTCCCCTACTCCACCCCCCCCCCCCCCCCTCCCGACTCCCCGCCCCCCCCCCCCCCCCCGCCACGACAGCATGCCCCGCCCCTGAACGTCAGGAGAGCGGCCAGAGACGGGCTTATATCGCACGGACTCGGTTTGCCCTGTAGCCGGGATCGTCCCGGGGTGGGGGGGGGGGGGGGAGCGGCAGGGGGGGGGGAGGGGGGGGCACATGTCTTCGTTGGGTCATTGCTATAAGGACGGAGGGAGGAGGTAGGTTCTGGAGCTGAGTAATATTCTCTTTATACCCCTCCGTCTCCTTAAACTGCGCACGAAGGAGCGACACATCTTTATAGCTGTATTTGTCATAGTCATACACGACCAATACCTTACAAGATTGTTATTTACATATGTATTGAGTAGATATTGAAACATGTTATTTTCTAATCTAACTACATTCGCCATGAATACTCCCCAGGATAGCTTTCTTATGTCTGACAGCGACAAGACCTTTCAAGTACATCGTTTATATTCTGAACAGTATTTCCACACACACAAAAAAGATGATTAAAATGTAAATAACCGGATAAGTGACCTTCATCCTGAATTGTTTGAATACCCTTTAAGCAGGAAAGTCAGTTGAGGTCAGGAAAACAGAGGAAATATTTACCGAATAACTGCCTCCGAGAGACTAGGAAACATCGTAAAACTGGATGACTTTTAATCTTCGCCACTGTATGCAACGACTGGAGTTAGGCATAGTGACTTCATGAGGCGAAGCCGAGTGAAGTCCGGAGCCAAAACTCCGGGAGCAGGGGCGGGGTGTTGGGGATAGTGGGCAGGGTGAGGGGCGGGGTGGGGTGTAGGGGTTAGCGGGCAGGGTGAGGGGCGGGGTGGGGTGTAAGGGATAGTGGGCAGGGTGAGGGGCGGGGTGGGGTGTAGGGGTTAGCGGGCAGGGTGAGGGGCGGGGTGGGGTGTAAGGGATAGTGGGCAGGGTGAGGGGCGGGGTGGGGTGTAGGGGTTAGCGGGCAGGGTGAGGGGCGGGGTGGGGTGTAAGGGATAGTGGGCAGGGTGAGGGGCGGGGTGGGGTGTAGGGGTTAGCGGGCAGGGTGAGGGGCGGGGTGGGGTGTAAGGGATAGTGGGCAGGGTGAGGGGCGGGGTGGGGTGTAGGGGTTGGTGGGCAGGGTGAGGGGCGGGGTGGGGTGTAGGGGTTAGCGGGCAGGGTGAGGGGCAGGGTGGGGTGTAGGGGTTAGTGGGCAGGGTGAGGGGCGGGGTGGGGTGTAGGGGTTAGCGGGCAGGGTGAGGGGCGGGGCGGGCTGTAGGGGATAGTGGGCAGGGTGAGGGGGCGGGGCGGGCTGTAGGGGTTAGCGGGCAGGGTGAGGGGCGGGGCGGGCTGTAGGGGTTAGCGGGCAGGGTGAGGGGCGGGGTGGGGTGTAGGGGTTAGCGGGCAGGGTGAGGGGCGGAGCGGGCTGTAGGGGTTAGCGGGCAGGGTGAGGGGCGGGGTGGGGTGTAGGGGTTAGCGGGCAGGGTGAGGGGCGGGGTGGGGTGTAGGGGTTAGCGGGCAGGGTGAGGGGCGGGGTGGGGTGTAGGGGTTGGTGGAAGGTGAGGGGCAGGGCGGGCTGTAGGGGTTAGCGGGCAGGGTGAGGGGCGGGGTGGGCTGTAAGGGTTAGCGGGCAGGGTGAGGGGCGGGGTGGGGTGTAGGGGTTAGCGGGCAGGGTGAGGGGGCGGGGTGGGGTGTAGGGGTTAGCGGGCAGGGTGAGGGGCGGGGTGGGGTGTAGGGGTTAGCGGGCAGGGTGAGGGGCGGGGTGGGGTGTAGGGGTTAGCGGGCAGGGTGAGGGGGCGGGGTGGGGTGTAGGGGTTAGCGGGCAGGGTGAGGGGCGGGGTGGGGTGTAGGGGTTAGCGGGCAGGGTGAGGGGCGGGGTGGGGTGTAGGGGTTGGTGGAAGGTGAGGGGCAGGGCGGGGTGTAGGGGTTAGCGGGCAGGGTGAGGGGCGGGGTGGGGTGTAGGGGTTGGTGGGCAGGGTGAGGGGCGGGGTGGGGTGTAGGGGTTGGTGGAAGGTGAGGGGCAGGGCGGGGTGTAGGGGTTAGTGGGCAGGGTGAGGGGCGGGGGCCGGGCGGAGGGTGGCAGGCAGAGATAAAGCGTCATGACCACTGTCTGGCGACACATAAAAACTAGGGCACCCTGGAGTAACGCATAACACCGACTTGTCAGGCGTGTATTGGTGGAACAGGGTTTATGTCGGAGATGCTCGGGTAGTGGTCCCTCTGGTTATGGTCTGCCAAGCATCACACCCTCCAAAACCAGGTTACTCCAGGCCCCTCCATCCCCGCCCGGCTCCGGCCCGCCCTGCCCCACCCCGCCACCGCCCTCTCCCGCCCCGCCCCCTCCCTCTCTTCTCTGCCCCCACACCACGCCCTCTCTGGCCCCACACCACGCCCTCTCTGCCCCCACACCACGCCCTCCCCACGCCTGTCTCTCCGCCCTCTCTGCCCCCACACCACGCCCCCCACGCCTGTCTCTCCACCCTCTCTGCCCCCACACCACGCCCCCTCCCCACGCCTGTCTCTCCACCCTCCCCCCCCCCCCCCACACCACGCCCTCCCCATGCCTCTCTCTCCGCCCTCTCTCCCAACACCACGCCCTCCCCATCCTTCTCACTCTGCCCCTCCCTGCCCCCACACCACGCCCTCCCCATGCCTGTCTCTCCTCCTCTCTGCCCCACACCACGCCCTCCACATGCCTCTCTCACCTCCCTCTCTGCCCCTACACCACGCCCTCCCCATGCCTCACAACTGTCTCTCCACCCTCTCTGCCCCCACTCCATGCCCCCTCCCCATGCCTGTAACTCCGCCCTCTCCGCCCCACACCACGCCTCCCCCCATGCCTGTCTCTCCTCCCTCTCCGCCCCACACCACGCCCTCCCCATACCAGGATACCTCTCACTCCACCCTCTCCGCCCCAGACCACGCTCCCCCTCCCCACGCCTGTGTCTCCGCCCCACACCACGCCCCCCCCCCCCCCCCATGCCTGTCTCGCCGCTCCTCCTTTATTTGTAGGCCTTCCCTCGAGTCCGATCGCATTCCATGCCTCAACGACGGCGAAACCGGAAGCCCCAGCCTCAGGTGACCTTGACCTTCTCGCGGCGCCCCCTTGTGACGGCCGTCGACAGCGCCGCCGGGCGGTGTAGGTTCCCGGCGAGTCCTAGACCCGACCACTACAACTGCCGGCGACCAGCGACGCCAACGTCAACAACTCGTCGTCGGCGTCTCCCGCCAAAAACAACACGGCCCAGAAGTCACCGCGCGGCCACGCACCGGCACTTCCGGCACCGTCTGCGCGTGCGCGCGGCACCACGAGCGGGGATGCGGGACGCGGGTGTGAACCGGTGGAGGAGGATCACGTGGGGCGGGGGAGCGGGGGAGCGGGGGAGCGGGGGGCGAGGGTGGGGGAGAGCAGGTAGCTGCAGCTCGGGAGGATTGTCTCGGCAGGGCTTAACACGCACGCGCAGACGGAGGAACGCCTGCCGGGCGTCCCGCACACCGGGAGTGAATTACACCCGGCACCGCTGCCTCCCTCCCATCTCCCCCGCGCACCTTCCTGGTACCTCGCCGCGCCCAAAACACTAAATGACTTCTCGTCTCGGCCGGCCTCCTAATTGAGCGCGCGTGACGAGGAGGCGCCGCCGGGAGCCACCGGAGGGACCGGGGGACCGGGCGGGGGGACCGGGGCGTGGAGCGGGGGGACCGGGGTGCCGGGCGGGGGGACCGGACGGACGGGAGGACCGGGGCGCCGGGCGAGGGGACCGGGAGGACTGGGAGGGGTACCGGGTGGGGGGACCGGGCGGGGGGACCGGGGGACCAGGCTGCCGGGCGGGAGGACCGGGTCGTGGATCGGGGGTGGGGGGGCCGGAGGGACCGGGGTGCCAGGGGGGCAGGGGGACCAGGGCATCTGGCAGGGCGGGGGTGGAGGACGGCGGCACTGGGCGGGACCGGGGCGGAGGGCGAGGGGACCAGGGCAGAGGGCGGAGGGACCGGGCAGAGGGACCGAGCGGAGGGACCGGGGCAGAGGGCGGGGGGGACCAGGGCGTGGGGCTGGGGGACCAGGGCGTGGAGGGCGGGGGACCCGCTGTCAGGAGGGGGGACCGGGGAGGGACTGGGGCGCCATCAACGCGTCGACGGCAGGAACCGGGCCGGGGGACCCGCGCGACGAGAGACGGGCGGGGTGCCCGGAGGAAAATCATACCGGGAAGTAGGCGTTGGGGATGGGTGTGAATGGTGTGGGCGGGATGGGACGGGCGTTGTGGAGGTGTGGGGGCAAGGGCTGGGTCTTGAGGGGGCAGGAAGGCGAGCCGTGCCCACAGCGGACTGGTGGCGCCCCTGGCGGTCAGACGACTCGGGGGACGCGCGGTCACTTGTGGGTAATCTCGTTTGAAGGTCAGGGTGAGTGACGTCGACATGTCGCGCGTCGTGACGAGGGCCTGGGGTGACGTATAGTATGACGTAGCGCCATGTCTGCCACGTCACACCGCGTCTCCATTTATTCAATTATGCATGAACCGTCCCCGGACCGCGATCCAGCCCAGTCATACACACACTGTCCCCGCACTACCATCCAGCCCCGTCATATCATACACACACTGTATATCTACATCTAGGCCCCGGTCGAGGCCATCCTCCATTCTAGAAGTCTGGGCGTGACGTCAGAACACGTCATCATAAAGTCACGTGACCATCACCGTGTGATTTTTTATCTGTCGTTGATTCTCTGACATGCCGCGAGGTGGCGTGTGCGGTGGCGGTTTTAATTTCCGTGTCGGGTATGACGTCACTCGGCTGACGTCGGCAGTATGGTAATTACCCGGGCGTGACGTATACGTCACGTGGTCGGGACGCGAGGGACGCTCACGGTACGCTGCACACTGTGATGAGAACGCCGAGATGAAGCCATCCATCGAGCTTCACGCCCGGGCCTTTAATACCAACGTCTCAATGTATAAACATGACAACTAGATTCACGCCCAGCCCTTTAATACCAACGTCTCAATATATAAACATGACAACTAGATTCACGCTCGTCCCTTTAATACCAACGTCTCAATGTATAAACATGACAACCAGCTTCACGCCTGGCCCTTTAATGCCAACAACTCAATGTATAAACAGGACAACTAGCTTCACGCCCGTCACTTTAATACCAGCTCAATGTATAAACCCGACAACGAGCTTCACGCCCAGCCCTTTAATACCGTCTCAATGTATAAACACACAACTAGCTTTACGCCTGGTCCTTTAATACCAACGTCTCAATATATAAACATGACACCTAGCTTCACGCCCAGCCCTATAATATTACCATGGCAATATATAAACATAACAACTAGCTTCACGCCCGGCCCTTTAATACCCCCGTCACAATATATAAACATAACAACCAGCCTCACGCTCGTCCCTTTAATACCAACGTCTCAATGTATAAACATGACAACCAGCTTCACGCCCGGCCCTTTAATGCCAACAACTCAATGTACAAATACGACAACTAGCTTCACGCCTGGTCCTTTAACGCCAACGTCTCAATATATAAACATGACCACTAGCTTCAAGCCCAGCCCTTTAATACCCTCGTCGCAATGTATAAACATGACAATTAGATTCACGGCCAGCCCTTTTATACCAACGTCTCAATATATAAACACGACAACTAGCTTCACGCCCGGCCCTTTAATACCCCCGTCTCAATATATAAACATGACCACTAGCTTCAAGCCCAGCCCTTTAATACCCTCGTCGCAATGTATAAACATGACAATTAGATTCACGCCCAGCCCTTTTATACCAACGTCTCAATATATAAACACGACAACTAGCTTCACGCCCGGCCCTTTAATACCCCCGTCACAATATATAAACATGACAACCAGCTTCACGCCCGGCCCTTTAATGCCAACAACTCAATGTACAAATACGACAACTAGCTTCACGCCTGGTCCTTTAACGCCAACGTCTCAATATATAAACATGACCACTAGCTTCAAGCCCAGCCCTTTAATACCCTCGTCGCAATGTATAAACATGACAACCAGCTTCACGCCCGTCTCCAATCCCCGCCGCCTCATCCCCAGCACGTGCATCACACGCGCCCTGATAGACCGACGCCCAGGAGCAACTCACAACGACTCATCTCAAGACCCGAGCAGCTCGACAAGGGTTACAGCACGTGAATAGTACATGGTGTGAAACAGGACCAGGAACCAATAGCGTGTTCATCATTGATAAATGAGCCTGCAGTTATAGAAAAACTGCTGTTATAATGTTTGGGTTTTGTTCAGTCTATTGGTCATTCTCTGTAACCCACTTGACAACCAGCCAACCAGCTACTACAATTGACTTTTTACTGTCTAAATATATCAGTGGGTCAGTGAGGTATTTTGGTCTCTGGTGACTGGTCATGGTCGGCTGGGCATGCCTGTAAGTCTAAAATACTGGGCCTCTGCACCAATCCAATAAAGACGGTGTTGGAAGGGATAGGTTTTGCAGCATGCCGAAAGTGTATAGCCTCTGCCGAAACTATAGACAGAGTATATATATGTGTGAGCGTGTGGTACACATAAAACCAGAATAACTGAGTCAGAAAAGCAGAATTCCAACCCACAAAATAATCTGGAGCCATTTGAAATTTCTCAGCACCATATGCAATAACTCGGCGCCTTTCGGCTCCACTCGGCATCGTTCGGTAACTACTGGAGCAGCTCACATCTGAAGGTGCCGGCAATCAGGCCTCCTCCTGGCGGCCTGTGTGCGGCCCACTTTCTGGTCGGGCGGCGTAATGAGTGATTCGCAGTCAGCCTGATGGTTCTGTCCAGCCGTGCCGCAATCAGCCGCTCACAGGAGCAGCTCGTGTCGACCTTGTGCCGCCCTGCTCGCCCTGACTGACTGCAATCAGCGGGCAGCGCGGGCGGGCAACGAGCGGGTCCGAGCCGAGCTGCGACCAGAGTCACAGTCAGGAGGTGGTGTTACTTCAGTAACAACCTGGTGTTACTTCAGTAACAACCTGCCCTTACTGCAGGAACAACCTGGTGTTACTTCAGTAACAACCTGGTGTTACTTCAGTAACAACCTGGTGTTACTGCAGGGACAACCTGGTGTTACTTCAGTAACAACCTGCCCTTACTGCAGGAACAACCTGGTGTTACTTCAGTAACAACCTGGTGTTACTTCAGTAACAACCTGGTGTTACTGCAGGGACAACCTGGTGTTACTTCAGTAACAACCTGCCCTTACTGCAGGAACAACCTGGTGTTACTGCAGTAACAACCTGGTGCTACTGCAGGAACAACCTGATATTACTGCAGTAACAACCTGCCGTTACTGCAGTAACAACCTGCCGTTACTGCAGTAACAACCTGGTGCTACTGCAGTTACAACCCAGTGTTACCGCAGTTACAACCTGATATTACTGCAGATACAACCTAATATTACCGCAGCGACAACCTAATATTACTGCAGCGACAACCTAATATTACCGCGGATACAACCTTATATTACTGCAGATACAACCTAATATTACTGCAAATACAACCTAATATTTCCGCAGATACAACATAATGTTACCACAGATACAACCTAGTGGTATCGCAGTTATAATCTTATGTTACTACAGTAACAAGCTGATATTACTACAGTAACAACCACAGTCACAACCTAGCATTACTACACTAAACCTGGTGCTACTGCAGCGACAACCTGGAGTTGCAATCGTATGTTACTAAATTTACAACTGATATTACTGCAGCTACAACTTATTGTTACCACAGTTACAACCTGATATTACTGCAGTAACAACCTGGTGTTACTGCCAATTCAACTTGATCTTACTGCAGTTATAACCTAGTGGTATCGCAGTTACAATCTTATATTACTATAGCTACAGCCTGATATTACTGCAGTAACGACCTGGTGTTAATGCAGTTACAATCTGATATTACCTCAGTGACAACCTAATGTTACTGCAGATACAACCTAATATTACTACAGTTACAACCTAATATTACTGCAGATACAACCTAATATTGCTGCAGCAAAAACCTGCACTTACTGCAGTTCCAACCTGCAACATAACACACTACACTAAAGCACCACATTGCCCTTACCCCCCGCCGCGCCCCACCAGCGCCCAACCACTCACTGCAGCCTTCAGCGCGGTTTCCAGGCACCGGCCATCCGCCGTTTAAAACGGTCCCCATCTGCATACATATGGCTTATCTTGACGGCTAACCTCCTTGGCCGAATTCCTTTAAGGCCCGGGCGGGGCGGGGCCCGGGCGGCGGGGCCCCCCTGCCGGTCCCGGGGAGGGCGGGGCGGGCCCTGGGTACTGATGGCCGGGGTAAAACGTCGTTAACGTTCAAAGGTTTCCACCCTGCCAGAACCCCAGCCGATTTAATTACCCTTCTGGAGAAACCGATTGCCGTAAAAGTGGCTGTGGAGTCAGGAGGCTGGGGACAAACGACGCCCGAGATGCTCGAGGTGTTTGCGGCAGCAGGAAGGCGGCCCGTATTTCTTCATTAGAAGTGCGCCTCTTGCCGTCTGTGTGGCAGGCTGTTGGCCTTATCGGGGAGCTCGTCTTGAGTGGCATCTCCTTCACGGGTACCGCGGCAGGGTTTGCCGGCGCCGCTAACTACCGACCCGGCGTATCGTCCGGTGTTTATCTGGACCACACCTGGGGCTTTCTTGTCAAATATTTCCTTATATTTTTGCTGCTGTTATTGCTGTTGTTGTTTAACATCCATTATATTCTATTTGGTTTACTTTGGGTTTGATTTGATGATGAATGTAGGTAGAAATCTGACCCCTACACATTTACCGAGGTGAGAGTTGTTTTAGTTCCCACACCACATAGAAAAGGTATGATAAGAACTGGCCTTTGATATAGCAGTGAATCTACCACTGCTGCAGAAGAGTGGCTGCAGTGGGACTCGAACCCACAATGTCCTACAATCTCGTGGTAACATTAGCTTTACAAGTCCAAGTCCCTTAACCACTAAGCTAACTCCCCACCCAATTCAGACAATTAGCATTTGTAAGATCCTCCTCAATTGACTTTTTCTTTATACAAATTACAATACTCCATGGGCGTGGCGTACGAGTTTCCCATGTTAAATCCATGGGAGGATACTAGGGGTGAGATAGATGTCCCACCAACACACGGCAGACTTTGGGAGCGCCTCCTTGTAGTTAGAGCCACTTCTGAGTGAAATATGGGTCTCGTTCACTGCCTCATCCCCACACCTCTTATCTCTTGTATGTTGATGGAAGTGCATGCATACAAACAGCTAGGCCTGCTCCTCGATGTTTATGGCAAGGCGCCTGTAAATTTCCTGCAGTGCCATCCCTAAGGCGAGCTGCTCGCCCGTCTTCAGCCTCCTCCGAGCTGCTCCGAGCTGCTCCGAGCTGCTCATCGCATCTCGTCAAGACCACAGGGGAATGGAGTCAGTCTCAGAGTAGGAGCAATCTGGTGCGTACAAAAAAAACGTACATATATCTACGGGATAGGTTAGACGTCAATTGCTTTCAATCATATCTCCTATAGCGTCGGTGTCAAGGGGTAAGCGTTAGGCATCAGTGTGAAACGTCAAGCGTTAAGCGTCAGTGTCAGGTGTAGCGTCAACGTTAAGGGTCCACATTAAGCGTACATATTATTATATACCTATGACCGTATGACCCACACATACTGCCCGCTGCTACCCATGACGTATGTATAGCCGTACGTCATACTGTGACGTACGGGGTATGTGATCACGTGACTAGCTAAAATTTCGCCATTTTCAGGTATATAATAATACGAAAACGGGCTGACTGTCTTCGTACGTCAAAATACTAGGTAAAGTTATTAATCAGATACATGCCTCTGCCTTTGACGTCCATTTAACCATTACAGGTTCTCACCAGGCTTTCTCATTGTTCTTTTACACCACAAGGGTGGTGATCGAATGCGAACTATTAACCTTTAATATAGCAGTAAATCTACCACTGCTGGGAATGAAGGAGAAGAGTGGCTGCAGTGGACTCGAACCCACACAGTCCTACAACCTTGGGATTACAAGTCCAGTGCCTTAACCACTGAGCTAACTCACTAGAGGAAGGACATCTCGATAGCTCCTGGGGAGGAAACGGGAAGCGGAGGGGGCGGGGGTAGGGTGGGGGTTGAGGAGGGTGTGAGGGATGCAGGGATTCCCGATGATGGACATGCCATGCGCGGATCTCCGGGTAAAGATGGCGCTAACAGGGACAGGGATACAGATCATCACCTGTACCGGAGTAATCACTCCGCTCGCCTGACCATCCCCCCGCTCCCCCGCTCCCCTCCTCCTCCTATAAGCCGCTTGCCATTCGTCGTGCCGACAGATGGCAGTGTGATCCCCGGATAAAGTAGGCGGACCAGGCGGGCATGTCCGTGCACGGGGCGGGCACCGCAATCACCATCCAGACATATAAAACACGCCCAATGACGCCGCTCAATGACCGCCTCTTCTCCCCCGCCCCCGGCCCGCCCCCGCCCGCCCCCCGCCCGGCCCCCGCCCGCACCCCGCCCGGCCCCCGCCCGGCCCCCACCCGGCCCCCGCCCGCCCGGCCCCACCCGGCCCCCGCCCGTACCCCACCCGGCCCCCGCCTGTACCCCGCCCGGCCCCCGCCCGCACCCAGCCCCGGACCCCGCCCTCGGCCCCCGGCCCCCGCCCCCCGTACCCCGGGGTAATGGTGCTAGAGACCCGCCCTAACATCATTTACTCGTCTCCCTCTCCCAGCACCCCACCACAACATGCCAGGTGCCACACGCCTCTGCTTGGTGAGTGAGAGCGTGTCTGGTTACGCTACGGTACGCTACAGTACGCTACAGTACGCTACAGCCAGTGGTAACGTGACGCATACCATGACACCACTCTACACCATGACACTTCATCACACCATGACGCATACCATGACACCACTCTACACCATGACACTACACCACACCATGGAACTTCACGGGCATGGCACAGAATGAAATAAGCATAACATAGCAGAGTAGAGTAGTAGTATACGGAAACTGGCTTAGTATCTTCGTACGTTAAACATACGCGGTAGAATTATTGAAAAGATACATCCCGATACCGAAGGCAGAGTGATGTATCTGCTCTTTATACCATACGAAATGCCACGACATACCATCCTACAGCAAGTGATGTCTCTAGTTCCCTATACAAGGTTTTCACTCCTTCCTCGCCGCTGCGATCCCTTCCTCTTCTTCTCTATTACACACTCCTTCAATCGCCGTTACAGCTAGCGTACGGAGTCTGGGCCATGCTTTGACGGGAGGCGTTGAGAAGCACCGCGTCGTTGTGTCTGGGTGTACATGTGTAGAACACTGTGAATGAATGCCAAACCCAGGAGAAACCCCGTCAGAGGGAACCAGCTTCATCTCTGTGGTATAAAAGCCCAGCTTCCCACTCTCCCTCCACCCCCCCCCCCCACCCTACACACACACACACACACACACTCTCCCTCCACCCCCCCCCCCCCCACCCTACACACACACACACCCGCCGCCCACCATTTGCTCACAAATCAATTGAAAAAATATGAGCGGTATTGACAGAATTCGATTGCCTCTGGCTGAAAATATTACATTTATCGCATATAAGCTATCCCTCACCACACGCCTACAATGTTCCCTGTCACTGTTACATAGATTTATCCTACCCCTGATATAAAATCCCATAGGGTTAACATTGAGTTTCCGTATGCCACGCTGACTGGCATACAGGGTTTTATATGCCACTAGTGGCATACAGAATTATTATCACGTAATATTCCCAAATCAAGGAGACAGGGTAGGATAAAATCAACACCTGATTCGTTTTAATCTTGGCCACCTTATGCCACTCCTGGAGTTTGGGCTCCGGACTTCACTCGGCTTCGCCTCATGAAGTCACTGTGCCAAACTCCAGTCATGGCATACGGTGGCCAGGATTAAACCTCATCCAGTTTTACGATAATATCATCTTCAAATATTACCTCTATAACCATATGTATTCATATATAAACACACGAAGACATACACGGGTGCATATTGATATTTATCCTACCCCTGATATAAAACCCCATAGGCTTAAGTTGAGTTTCCGTATGCCACACTGCCTGGCATATGGAGTTTTATATGCCACTAGTGGCATACAAATTTTTTATCACATAATATTCCAAAATCGAGGAGACAGGGTAGGATAAAATCAACACCTGATTCGTTTTAATCTTGGCCACCGCATGCCTTTCCTGGAGTTTGGGCTCCGGACTTCACTCAGCTTTGCCTCATGAAGTCACTGTGCCAAACTCCAGTCATGGCATACGGTGGCCAAGATTAAAACTCATCCAGTTTTACGATAGAACCTCCGATCATACACTCACATGACTCTAGGCACGTATCGATATTTCTAATGAAACATATTGCGGTCTTTAACGTTTTGTGTTCGCTGTTCCATCAGTATAATTATCGTATGATTAGATGGAGCAAACTGAGCCCTGTCTGATGCAATGTTTTACGAAGTAACCAATATATCACCCGGGAACGTTCACTCTCGCGGCCCTGCTGCTGTATTAATTGTCGTCTGCTGTGTTAGTTAGCCTGAAAACACCTCATTCTATCATTCCTAAAAAAACATCCCCTTTCCTGTAATGGTGTCAGTGTCCTAGAAGTGGTTCCCCGCCGCCTGGGAACCGATATCAATGCAGTTCATTAGATTACACACGATTATCTCTGCTTAGCAGCTAAACCATTCAATTGACAAACCAACTGATAAGCAGGCCTACCGAAAAGTGCCAGTCATTTATTCCGAAAGAGCGGATAACTAAATCCCCGAAGACGTTTTACATGGGGAGGTGGTTTTTTTTTTTTTGCACACTGAATGTCAAACGGAAATTTATTCATCATGCGCTGTCAGCAAATGTTCTTGTTCAGTTTCCCGTGCAAGACCTTTTGAGAAACACCTCCTCTGATTGAATAAACTTAACACCCCCGGGGCTCGACCTGGAATCCCAGGAATGCCGAAGCTATTCTAATAATGAATAGTCAAAAATACCGCAGATAGGAGCGAGATTTCGGTCATTTCCGCGGGTTTATTTCGATGATTTCCAATACTAGGAGAGTTTGAAGATCGGACTTCGACATTACATGAAGTTCAGAGCCTTTCCATCATAATTATCCATAAAGGAATACTCCGGGTCATAATCCGAGCCATATGAAAATGATAAATAAAATTGAGTGAAAGTAGTGTGAAATTGATTAATTTGCGGTAATGTCGGGACAAAAAGAACAACCTTATTCACATGCATTCCTCAGACAAGGCAATTCTTCTAAAAAGCAATTCCAATTACAACCTCCTATGATTTGTGGGACCACCAGCTTCGTAGGGTTTTGTTTGTTTGTTTGTTTGTTTGATTTAACGTCCAGTTTGCCATTGAAGGGTCTTACCAGACTTTCTCAAGGTGCTTTTACCTCACAAGGGTGGTAATCGAATCTATGTAATGAATGTTGGTAGAAATCACACCCCTACACATTCACGAAGGTGAGAGTTCTTTTACTTCCCACACAACATAGACATGGCATAAGAAGGACTGGCCTTTGATATAGCAGTAAATCTACCACTGCTGGGAATGAAGGAGAATAGTGGCTGCAGTGGGACTCAAACCCAGAACCTTAGGATTCCAAGTCCAGTGTCTTAACTCTCCACCTGCCCTTCGTAGGGGACAGAGATGAATATTTCCATCTGAACATTACTTGATGTATCGAATGGTCTTCCCATGGCTACTTCCAGAACTCAGTAATTTCAGGAAAACGTAGCGAAATAAATGAAGTTGAATTTCATGTGTAATATGCTACCTCAAGCAAGGCTCTAGCAGGTCACTTCAACATTAAACTCCGATTATTACGACGTGGCAGTAACACCTCTATGGCAAGCCGATGCTACCTTGAAAGTGACAATTTCCTGTCTGTTTTGAACCATGTCGCTAGAGTGTCTCCAGTGAGTAAAACAAACAAAAACATTTAAAAAATAAAACTCATGACTTGTGCATGAGGGTGCAGGACTGATCTAGTCCCTGTACCCTGCTGAAAAACGCACCAATGGTGGAAGAACTACCTGATATGGTAGAACCATTGGGAATCAAATTTACAAACAACAAAAAAACAACAACAAAAACGCACCAATGGTGGAAGAACTACTTTATATGGTAGAACCATTGGAAATCAAATTTATAAAAAACAAAACAAAACAAAAAACAACAACAAAAACGCACCAATGGTGGAAGAACTATCTTATATGGTAGAACCATTGGGAATCAAATTTATAAAAAAAATAATTTTTAATTAAAAAAAATAATTAAAAAAACGCACCAATGGTGGAAGAACTACCTTATATGGTAGAACCATTGGGAATCAAATTTATAATAAAAAAAATAATAAAAAAATTAATAAAAAAACGCACCAATGGTGGAAGAACTACCGTATATGGTAGAACCATTGGGAATCAAATTTATAATAAAAAAAAAAAAATTAAGAGAAAAAAAAAGGTCAGGACAGGTAAGTGAGTGTTGCGGACTGACCTGTGGTCTGGTCGATGTGGAAGAAGCCCTGCGGGTTGCCGCCGGTGATGGCGTAGGTGAGGCGGGTCGTGCTCACATCCCTATCGTAACCCTGGATGCGCACGACGGCCGTGCCCTCGGTGGAGTTCTCCACCACGGTCGGGTAGTAGACGGGCTGCTCCGTCTGCGGGATGTTGTCGTTCACGTCCTCCACCTCGATGAGCACCTCCACGCGGGCGGCGCGCGACACCGTGCCGCGGTCCGCCGCGTACACCGTCAGCCAGTAGTGGGCGTGACTCTCAGAGTCCAGCACCTCGTTCGTCCAGATCATACCTGCCGAGAGAGAAAGGGAACGTATTAATTAGCATACATATATTAGACACCAGATCATACCTGCCGAGAGAGAAAGGGAACGTATTAATTAGCATGTAGATTAGACACCAGGTCATACCTGCCACAGAGAGAGAAAGGGAACGTATTAATTAGCATGTAGATTAGACACCAGATCATACCTGCCACAGAGAGAGAACGTGTATATTAGACACCAGATCATACCTGCCGAAAGAGAAAGGGAACGTATTAATTAACATGTAAATCAGACACCAGATCATACCTGCCACAGAGAGAGAACATGTATATCAGACACCAGATCATACCTGCCACAGAGAGAGAACGTGTATATTAGACACCAGATCATACCTGACAAGAAAGAGTGAATGTATATTAGACACTAGATCATACCTGCCACAGAGAGAGATTGTATATTAGACACCAGATCATACCTGCCACAGAGAGAAAACATGTATATTAGACACCAGATCATACCTGCCGAGAGAGAAAGGGAACGTATTAATTAACATGTAAATCAGACACCAGATCATACCTGCCACAGAGAGAGAACATGTATATCAGACACCAGATCATACCTGCCACAGAGAGAGAACGTGTATATTAGACACCAGATCATACCTGACAAGAAAGAGTGAATGTATATTAGACACTAGATCATACCTGCCACAGAGAGAGATTGTATATTAGACACCAGATCATACCTGCCACAGAGAGAAAACATGTATATTAGACACCAGATCATACCTGCCGAGAGAGAAAGGGAACGTATTAATTAACATGTATATTAGACACCAGATCATACCTGCCACAGAGAGAGAACGTATATTGGACACCAGATTATACTTGACGAGAGAAAACATACTGAGTATTAGACACCAGATCATACCTGCCGAGAGAGAACATACTGAGTATTAGACACCAGATCATACCTGACGAGAGAAAATATGGATATTAGACACCAGATCATACCTGACGAGAGAGAACATACTGAATATTAGACACCAGGTCATACCTGACGAGAGAGAACATACTGAATATTAGACACCAGGTCATACCTGCCGAGAAGAAGATATGTCTTTGTTTGTTTGGGTAGTTTAGGGACGGATATGTTCTAATAGACTTACTTTGGGTTTGATCTAATCTATGCGATGAATTCAGCTAGAATTCTCACCCCTACACATTTACGGAGGTGAGAGTTCTGTATGTAGAAATCTTACAGCTACACATTTACCGGAGAGATCTTTAATTTCCACACCACATAGACATGGTATAAGAACGATTGGCCTTTGATAAAGCAGTAAATCTACCACTGCTGGGAATGAAGGAGAAAGGTGGCTGTACACCGCACCACATAAACAAGGTATGAGAAGGACTGGCCTTTGATAAAGCAGTAAATCTACCACTACTGGGAATGAAGGAGAAAGGTGGCTGCACACCAAACAACATAGACATAATATGAGAAGGACTGGCCTTTGATATAGCAGTAAATCTACCAGTACCACTGCTGGGGATGAAGGAGAAAGGTGTCTGTACGCCACACCACATAGACATGGTATGAGAACGTTTGGCCTTTGATATAGCAGTAAATCTACTACTACTGGAGGTGGAGGAAAGTGGCTGCAGTGGGACTCAAACCCACAAAGTCTGACAACCTTGGGATAACAGTCCAGTGCTCTCTTCCACTCCCCAACCTGGTCGCTTTAGTTATGTTTGCATGCAAGCATATCCGGCCTGCACCACGTGGAGGCAAACGCCATGTTGAGCAAGGTGTGGCATATCATCAAAAAACGTCAAGAAATTCCATATGCTTGTTTATATGACACGAGTTGTCTTTGCGGAATGATATCACAAAACGGAGCCGAGTGATATATGCAGGGGATGACAATGAGAAAGGAAAAGAGTAAGGGAAATACGCAAGATTTCCAAATATTTTACACCCCTCGAATGCCCTCAATGCGTAAATACCTCATGAATGGCCCTTTAACGCAATCCACATTGCACAATGAAGTGTGCAATATGAATTTCTAATACGATTTCAATTATTTCCATTTAGCTCTTGCAACTTTCATTTTGGCGTGACAACTCATTTTCACAGTTCATCACTGTCCAAAAGAGTAGAAAATTTGTTTCATTTCGTCATTTTCCCTGGTTTTAGTTATTTCCCTGATTATTTTCTTTATGACCATTATGCGCGGCAACTCTCGGGCGTCCAACACGATGCCGGTTTCTTACCTCACACAGATTAGCTGAGTTATTGTGACTAATTTATTTCATTTCCATGTCTTTTTTCTCACTCCCTTCAATGTGGTTCAATACTGTTTTAGTATTTTTTTTCGTCGATATTGGTTTTCGGACTCTCACCCCTCTGATCACACTTCCCGTTTACGCTCATGAAAAAAAACCCCACTAAATGCAGAAAATAACATAAACTTTGTCTTTTGCCGCCACTGCTAAATATTTTCTGAAATCATCATCCCAGCAGACGACTTTTGCGGCGTCGTGTGAATGACGACTGCAGACGGCCTTCAGGGACCAGCGCGGGAATTATCAGAATGTTATGGAGGAAATATTTCAATGAAATATCCACCGAAAACAGAATCCCAGTAGAAATGTTTCTCGCCTAATTCAATGAAGATAGGGACTGCGCCAAGACTTTTTACTATAATCTCCACGTTGTATAGTCACATTTATTGTCTCATTATTATCATATTATTATTATTATTATTATTATTGATATTTACACCTTCTGGTTAAATTCTATGGGATAAATTAAATTCGAATAGGCAAAATATATTAGAATACAAGAACTTCAAAAAGGTAATTAAAACCAAGTATTCAGTTAATGATTGGAAATAACTCATGAGAAGTAGTTTTATAATGTATACGGATATCACCAACTTCATAACCACACCACTGTACTTTGTACTTTGTTATTAATTGTACTTCTATTAATTGTACTTAATTTTTCTTACTATTGTTATTTAAGTAAATTCCTGATTAATTGTTAAACGGCAATATCTTATGAACTAAGATCCCACCTCCTGTAACCCTCAGTAGAAGATCTTACTTTTGTAGGAACCATTCTGCCAAATAAAAAAAGAGAGAAATTCTACACGGGATTCTCCCACGTTTTAGTCTCGTTCAACCTCCTGAGACAGTTTGGTCGCAGCGTGAACCTGACTACATCTTCATTGCCCCCCACTTCGCTGGCACAATTTTCGTCCTGTTTTGAATCGGTCTCCTTCCTGGGGATGATTGATGGCCAAGAGATGATTATGATAAGAAAATGAATTATATGAAAAAAGACACTAATGCTTTTGTTGAGAATGTTTGGTTCATCTCAATCCCCGTGTCCAACAAAGGCATTCTCAAATTGAACACTGTGCAATCAAATCATATTTGATTTGAATTTTGAAATTTGTGCCCTAAATATTTGTCTTTCCCGTTTATTAATCACGAAAGTTTTCCGTGTTATTACAAGAATTACGCGTGTCAGAAAGAAGATCATATTCAATATTTCTGTTGGACCTAATATCTCAGATGCTTATCGATGGCACCGTTCTTAAGATGTGATTACTGCATATTAACCAGTAAATATGGGGTGGTGCAAGACTTTTACAAAAATGGTTGTTATCAAATGTACGACGGTGGTGAGCACACTGCACCGCTAGAGCAACCTACGGAAACACAGGTTTTGCGGCACAAAAAACCGGAGCGGCGCAGTGGTGAGCTACATAGGGCACATAGCCATTGTGCTATGGAAGCGGCCATCTTGCCCTCAAAAATACCAGGTGGTATGACCAATTATCAATGGATATTATCGTAAATACCTTTTGGGGATTGCCATGGAGGAATTTCAGCCTCATCTTAATATTATCTGTAGATTATAACAGTGGCTTCCCCCCGACTACAATGGCGCTATCTTACAGTTTCCTGGCGGATGATGGCGGGACTAACAATCACTCTGTGCGCTATAGGTGCACTGAGAGTGGTGTGTGTTGGGTTGGTCGTGGATAACGGTGCCCACCGCAGACACCCTCCTCCTGTTACAGTCCTCCCACCCTCCGGTCCCCCGCAATGGTTGAACAGCTCTCCTGGCCACTGACGACTTAATTAAGTCCTATTTCGAGCAAACTTCATGGAAGTCGAGGAGGCTTCTCGGAAATCTCAGCCGTTCCCTTCTGAATGTGTTGACACAAGAGTTAGAGTCCATGGAGATGTGGAGCACGGCGTCGGGGGAGGTGAAGGGGGCGGCGGGGCAAAAAGCAGCTCAATAAGACGGACCTGGGCAAGAACGGCGATGCCCAGCTTATTTTACTCCGTAAAACCCGCTTTAAAAAAGATAAAGATTAAAAACGCGGCCCTTTTGTATGGCAGGTATTTGTGAGGGCAGTGTGGCAGTTCATGACAGTGCCCCGCGCGCCGGCTCCACCCCTGACACTAGGACAGGAGACGAGGGGTGTTTGCCGGATTACAGACGGGAGCTCCCCCCCCCCCCCCTCCCCGGTTGGCGGGGGGGGGGGGGGAGGGGACTCAGCCACCTGGCCAGCTCCAGGTCAGGTAAGTGAATACACCAATTCCCTGGAGGTCACCAAGACGTTGAGTAGGCACTTGAGAACCAGACAGAGTTTGAGCAGGTGGAGGGCGGGGGCGATTTGGAAAAAGTAGAGAAGTGAAAATCATGAAAAAGCCCTATAAAAGAGAATTACAGTTTTTGTTGATTTGGGATAGAAAAATACCTCAGAGCTATACAAAATATATCTTGGAATGAAAGAACATTGCAATATGCATCACAAAATGTAACCTTAACATCAATAAGATAAGTTTACACAACATCCGCCTTAAATTGGGTAATTTGGCAGATTTCAAAAATCACACCTATCTATCCAGCATGGGATTGTGGAGCAGGTGGAAGATAATGAGTTCACTGCGAAATCGTGTCCATAATCAGGGACAGAGGGTGGGAGGAGACAGGGAAGTCTCAAAAGAAGACAACACAATGAATTGGGGGACAGAGATAGATCAGAGAACGGCCATTAAGGTTAGAGCGGCGTTGGACAGAGTGAGACAGACAGACATCATTCTCATACAGCTAGACTGCGTGGATATCCCTGGAGCTGGGCCATGGTTCATAAAAGTAAAAGTAATCAGATCAAAGCCTAACTCGGGGCATTAATGCGCTGTTCCACACAACAAAGGGACGTACCGAAAACTATACACATGAGACAAACATCGCCACTGTCCTACAGGCAAATCACGCCATTCTAATGCAAGATTTCAAGACACTGAAACTTAACGAATCAAATGTGGTACAGAAAAGTGCGCAGGCGCATCACAGAGTACCTGTATGCACTGCTTTGAAGTCTGCCGATTCAATGTGCACAATGCTTTCACAGGTATTACATAATGTCGCATGTCTGCCATTAACATGCGTCTTTCTCAAGGATCTTTATATCAAAGCCAGACTTTGATCAATAGTGGAGTGCATTTCAGCAGGAAACTTTAAGGAGATCGATATCATAGCCTTCAAGGGTGATTCTGAAAGGGGCAGGGCTTTCTGCTCGAGAAGTTCACCTTGAGAAAGATCTTAATCCAGTATCAGAGATTACCAGGAAATATTATCTCACTCCTGGTACAAGTTTCACTATGGGAATAACATTAGAAATTTAGAAGCAACGATCACCCACGAAAGGTGCCAATATATGCCATGGTCGTGGCGTAGTAATTGTAGATGATGTCAAAATCGGCTGGCCAATCAGCAACCAGGATTTGAAAAAGATATCAACATAGAGATTTACGTTCATAAATGGATTTGCATAAGTGATTTTAATTTGTCGGATATTGTCCGTGAATGCGGAGGGTGGGGGAGATAAATTCAGAATCGTACTCGAATCGTATAAATATGAAATACATCACCTGTCTGGATAGCGCGGTAATCATCACTTGGCTACCCCACTGCGCATCTAAATTCGTGGAGTATTTCATATTTAAATGATTCTTGATTCAGTTCTTTCTAAATATGTACCGCATACAACTTCCCATCAAACTCTCGCTTCCTGATCTGATGGAGGAGAAGGGGTGTTGCAACTCAAACTTGCTGACACATCATCTTCCATAAAACATCCTCAGAATCTGGATTTCAGAGGCGGTATCAGACTCTTTGTGTTCTGAAGCTGGCTTCTGAACTTATTAGTCAGTTTGAACGAGATTTTGGTTCTCACCATTGATATTCCCTTCTCCCATATTCCCACTGAACATCCTTCGTCTTCCAGGGTTTTCTTACAGAATAAAGAATTCATCAGATTACTTTTTTCATTCCCCTTATTTTCTGGCAGGTGGTTATCACGGAAACATCACAGCCAGTATCTCTGAACTTTCTATGTCATTTACGCAACATTGTAATTAAGAAGAATAAAGCATTGCCTGCAAATGGAGTCTATATAAGAACACTTCGTATTCGTGTGGATTCAGATCTGAAATATCCACGGTGGGAACACTGTGGGTTTTTTACGATTCATTTTTTTTTTTTTTTTTTATTCCGATAAACAAATATAACGACGTACAATTCACCACAGGGCGGTCTTCCATTATATGCCGAGACAGAACAGGACAAACAGAACAGTACATTACATAGGAAAATTACAGAAAGTAAGACAATGAAGGGAGACCTTGCATATAAATGTGTTCTCATTGATCTTTTGATCAATACTACCAAAAAATATAATCCTAATATAAAACTCCTCAGTAATTAAGAAAATTTATGAGAGTCTTCTCATGAGTTGTGTTCCTTATTGACTTTATCATCAGTCCTCACATGGTTATTCTATTATCATAGACTACATTACTACAGCCGATGATTTTTGAAGTGGCTTCTACCGCTTTTACAACATTCATATTCATGGCTTCGCACATGGCTTCACAGAATGTGGTAAACATCCACCAAATCCCATCTCAAATTAAATGTAATTGATCTAGTGGAGTATATTTAAATTCCAATATATCTAGAACCCGATTTGAAAGGCGGCCTGGCTTCATAGACATTGCGTCTAGGCACTCTATGGGCATTGCGGGTGTGGGTCGGAGGCCATGTCAACGTTGTGAAGACGTCTCCGGTCAGTGGGTGGCGTGAACACTGTCGCTGCATTATGATGTGGGTAAACCCGCCCCGTGCGACCTCACCCTGCCACCTGCAGCCGCCCGCCACCTCCACCCCCAGAGAGCCCGGCGCCAGGCGGTGCTCAGGTGATCAATGTTTGATCAGGTATTGTTACCCGCCTTTTTCACTGCCACATATTTACGCGTCAAGTGTGCCGAGCGACCTGCCACCTGGTCCCGCCGGGGCCATAAATCAAGCCGCACCTTCAGCCGTTAAGGGCCCCGTCTCCCCGCCCCCCCCTCCCCGGTGACGGCCGGGGAGCCGCCGCCTTCCGCCCCGCCCCGCCCCCCGGTTCGTCCCTCCCCGCCCCCCGGTCCGTCCCTCCATCCCTCCGGTCGTCCCTCCCCGCCCCCCGGGTCTGTCCCTCCATCCCTCCGGTCGTCCCTCCCCGCCCCCCGGGTCTGTCCCTCCATCCCTCCGGTCGTCCCTCCCCGCCCCCCGGTCCGTCCCTCCCCGCCCCCCGGGTCCGTCCCTCCCCGCCCCCCGGTCCGTCCCTCCCCGCCCCCCGGTCCGTCCCTCCCCGCCCCCCGGTCCGTCCCTCCCCGCCCCCCGGTCCGTCCCTCCCCGCCCCCCCGGGTCTGTCCCTCCATCCCTCCGGTCGTCCCTCCCCGCCCCCCGGTCCGTCCCGCTATCCCCCCGGTCCGTCCCTCCATCCCGCCCCCCGGGTCCGTCCCTCCATCCCTCTGGTCGTCCCTCCCCGCCCCCCGGTCCGTCCCTCCATCCCGCCCCCCGGGTCCGTCCCTCCATCCCTCCGGTCGTCCCTCCCCGCCCCCCGGTCCGTCCCGCTATCCCCCCGGTCCGTCCCTCCATCCCGCCCCCCGGGTCTGTCCCTCCATCCCTCCGGTCGTCCCTCCCCGCCCCCCGGTCCGTCCCGCTATCCCCCCGGTCCGTCCCTCCATCCCGCCCCCCGGGTCTGTCCCTCCATCCCTCCGGTCGTCCCTCCCCGCCCCCCGGTCCGTCCCGCTATCCCCCCGGTCCGTCCCTCCATCCCGCCCCCCGGGTCTGTCCCTCCATCCCTCCGGTCGTCCCTCCCCGCCCCCCGGTCCGTCCCTCCATCCCGCCCCCCGGGTCTGTCCCTCCATCCCTCCGGTCGTCCCTCCCCGCCCCCCGGTCCGTCCCGCTATCCCCCCGGTCCGTCCCTCCATCCCGCCCCCCGGGTCTGTCCCTCCATCCCTCCGGTCGTCCCTCCCCGCCCCCCGGTCCGTCCCGCTATCCCCCCGGTCCGTCCCTCCATCCCGCCCCCCGGGTCCGTCCCTCCATCCCTCCGGTCGTCTCTACATCCCACTGGAGCTCACCTTTCGCCTTGACCTACATCCCACGGGTGAGGAGATCCCAAGGCAACATATACCCCGCCCTAAAGCCGGGCACCCGCTACGTGCGGCACGGCTCCGACATGGCTCCGACATGTCAACATCCCCACATCATAGCCGTGTCAGAATGTTGACAAATTCGGTTTACTAGAATGTCAGAGTACATAACTAAATGACCGCACGTTGCTGTATTGGACGGTTGATAAAGTCGGTGTCGTAGAGTGTTAGACCGCGTGTCATAGTGTGTTAGAGCTCAGTGGGTTCCTGGCCTTATACACCCACGATCCTCCCGCCTTGCTTCACCCACCTACTTGTCCCTCCATCCCTCCCGCACTTCCCTGTATGATGTATCTCTCCCACACCTCCCTGTCCCCGCATCCCTCCTACACCTCCCTGTCCCTCCATCCCTCCCACACCTCCCTGTCCCTCCATCCCTCCTACACCTCCATGTCCCTCCATCCCTCCCACACCCCCCTGTCCCTTCATCTCTCCCATACCTCCACGCATCCTTCCTACACCTCCCTGTCCCTGTCCCCCTCCCACACCTCTCTGTCCCGCCATCCCTCCCACATCTTCCTGTCCCTCCATCCCTCCTACACCTCCCTGTCCTTCCATCCCTCCCACACCTCCACACATCCCTCCCACATCTCCCTGTCTCTCCATCCCTCCTACACCTCAGTGTCCCCCCATCCCTCCCATACCTCCCCGCATCCCTCCTACACCTCCATGTCCCTCCACCCGTCCCACACCTCCCTGCCCCCCTCCTACTACACCTCCCTGTCCCTGCCCCCCGTCCCACACCTCCCTGCCCCCCTCCTCCCACACCTCCCTGTCCGTCCATCCCTCCCACACCTCCCTGTCCGTCCATCCCTCCCACACCTCCCTGTCCGTCCATCCCTCCCACACCTCCCTGTCCCTGCCCCCCGTCCCACACCTCGCCGCCCCCCGCCGGGAGCCGCCTGGTGCCCGCACAGTGGCTATCATTGCTTATAGATGGCCGCCCGCCGCCTTGTTTGCCCTCATGTCCGTGTGTGCTTCCTCCTCATTTCCCGCGTGCGTCCTCAGCGACACCACGCCCCGCCACCAGGGGGCAGGCCGCGTCCTCCAGGGGCGCCCTCTGATGGACGGGCCGCGCATGACCCTACCACTTCCGGGTCACACCTGGCGGCGGGTCAAGCTGCAGGTTATCCGCTTTGGTTGGGTTGTGGGTGCTCGCTGAATGGGTGAAGGGTGTGTGAGTGTATGTGGCGTAACGTGCGGGTTCTAGGAGATACGTGTGTATGAGAGGCACTGTATCCTACACATAGGTTACTGTGCTAGGGCAAGACTGTCTGAATAACCATGTCCAGGTATATATATATATAGGATGGTTTATTTCACGTCCAGTTAACCATTACAGGTTTTTACCAGGCTTTCTCAAGGTTCTTTTACACCACAAGGGTGGTGATCGAATCTATGTAACGAATTTAGATAGAAATCTCACCCCTATACACTTACCGAGGTGATAGTTCTTTAACTTCTCACACCACATAGACATAGTATGACCAACGACTATATACTCGTTGGTATGACAAAGAATGGCCTTTGATATAGTAGTAAATCTACCACTGCTGGGGATGAAGGAGAAGAGTGGGTGCAGTGGGACTCGAACCCAAAACCTTGGGATTACAAATCTGGTGCCTTAACCACTGAGCTAACTCCCCACCCCAGCAGGACTGTCTCACAGACATGACGCAGAGAGCTCAGAATAACCATGTCCAGGTATATGTAGGAGTATGATACGTGGCCCTGTATGTTAACATACGTGGAGGCTGGGGAAAGATTAGGTATGTAATGCAGATGTGTAAACAGGCCTGGAAGCATATATGCCTTAGTTTCATCAACCTCTGTTTGACTTACAGCAGGTGCCCAAGACCACATCTCCACACAGGCGGATCTATGTGAGGAGGCACCCATGCTCTGTATGAAGGGTCAATGTTTGCCATGGCGGCCAGTCGGTGTTGGCCTACCTGCATGAGCAGCTCTGAGCAATTCCGAGAGGCTCTAACAGCGCATTTCGCTCAGTGTGCGAATCAGCCCGGGCGAGCAGGCCAATGAGCAGCTCGGTCAGATGGGAGCAGTTCGTGAGTTGGTTCAGGAGCAGTTGGTTTGGCGGGTCAGTGCTCGGGTCACTGAGCAGGTCACTGAGCAGGTCAGTGAGCAGGTCACTCAGCAGGTCGCTGAGCCTATCTGCTGACCTTCTCCAGGGCCACTGGGTGTGAGCCGCTCTGACAGTGGCGCTGTGCGAGGCCTGGTGAGCAGCTCACGATGACCTCCTCCTCCTCCAGGGTGGGGTCTGAGCATCCCCCGGAGGAGGAGCGGGGGGCCGGGGGGCGGCTGACCGATGATCGCCTGTCGCTGATTAGACGTGGTGCCTGGCACGGGCGGCGCTTTACCTGGCCGATCAGTCATCACGCCGCTCTACCCCGCTCCCCCGCTCCTCCGCTCCCCCCGCACCCCCGCTGTATTATACCACGTCTGGCCGCTCCCATCTCACCCCGCCGGTCCCCGCCCCGTCCCTCGCCGCACCCCGCCCGCACCCCGCCCCGCACCCCCGCTGTGTTATACAGTAAAACCCCGCGTAGACAGACACCCTCCGTTCCGGGCCAAAGTGACCGCTCATACGGGGTGACCGCTCACGCGGGGTGACCGCTTACGCGGGGTTTTCAAGTTTCCATCTGTCCAATAAGCAAGTGCTACATATCGATATGTAGGGGAGACAAAGGCGATGATAGATTTGAAATCATTTTTTCAATCTCTTAATTGGGTCCGAAGTTATTAAACTTTGAATTACAAAATCCATTTTCTATGAATAAATATACTCACGCATATTCATAAAAAAAACAAAGATTCATCTACGCGGGGTGTCCGTTAGGCGGAGTTCTACTGTACCCCGTCTGGCCGCCCTGCCCCGCACCCCCCGCTGTATTATACCCCGTCTGACCGCCCTGCCCCGCCCCCCGCCCCGCACCCCGCCCCGCCCCCGCCCAGGCCGGTGTGCGCTCACGCCGACGAAACACCGGCCCGCCGGAGCGTGCAGATTAAGTCTGCACTGGTCCGCTAAGGTCAGCAGCCTCTCAGAACACCTCAGCACCAGCCTCGCTATTTTTTTTATATTATTATTATCATTTTTTCCCCATTTTTTCTCATATAGCAGAGCAGCAATGGGGAAGCCGGACTCCATACTGGGAGATGGATGGGGGCATGTAAATATAGGTGACGTATCCGGTCTACACCGTGGAGAATAATACCACGATACATACACAATATCAGCATGATTGTTATCTGCGTGGTCGCGTTTTCTCCGTGTATATTGTATAGCGTCAACTACGAGGAGAATACGGTCGCTTTTATATTAGAAGAAAAAAATCATATATAGTTACCGCGACGTTTCTGACACTGAGTAAAATACGGCTTTCCGTATTCTACTCAGATGCGATCCGTTGGCTCTATACGTTTATTATAGATACTTCGTATTAGATGGGTAATAAAGAACATGGGCAACACTAATAAAGCCTCTGATACCCATTTTATATCATCATAAAAATTATAACATCTAGATACATGTATTTCCACAAGACTACTCTCCTCTTACATAGATGAGAATTTATCAAAAGTGTTTATCTATCTTTAGATCCCCCTATGCTGAATAATAACAAACCCTCCCTACCCGACTTCCCATGGGTCTAATAAAGGATTATCTAGCAGTAAATTGGCAGTAAATATTCATGTATATTCTGATTGTCTCATCACAAACAGTTTTTTTAAAGGTAAGTATCGGTGACCTAGTGTCGGGGTTTCAGAGGGTTAAATACTGTCCACTCAAGTAGACACTTGGCCTTTGTCCTATTTGGTGTTCCCGGGCAGCAGTGCTAATGGAATATGCTTGAAAGGCTTCCTTCCCTGCCCTGGACCTTCACTGAAGCCACCCTTGGCTGGCGTGGCCGATAGGACTAGTGCCAGTATTGTAAACCGCACCAGCCTTTCTTCTCAAGATTTAATCCCGCGGTGACCTTTGGCAAAGCCAGACCCAATTGGCCTTGGCCTTGGCACCTATCGAGATGATCCTGCCCGGCGGTGCGGGGCGGGGCGGGGCCGGGGCGGGGCGGGCCGGGGCCGGGGCAGCTGCCGCCACCGCCGCCCGAGCTCCCGACAAGTCCCGCTCCTAATCAGAAGGCCTGACACCGACACCTCCCCAGGCCGTCCTTATTTTTACTCCAAGTCGCCAGCAGGCCGCCTCTCCTGTGGACAAAACAACCCGGGGCTGTGACCGTGCCAGGGACGGCTGTGGGGTGTATATATACATGAGGGGGTTCCCAAGCACGCGCCGTAAGGTCGCCCCTTGACGGAAGCCATCCGCAGGGCTTCCGTTGGGATGTCAGGTCAGCGGCGGTCTCCGTCGTCTGGCGTGGGATTGACCAGACCGTTTCCTACACTGCTAGGGCTTCACAGACAGCTCATATGGGAGGTGGGTTCTGATGGAAATTAAACAAGGTCAATTGACAAGGTCAACAGACACATTTCTACTCCGTTATGAGAAGTCCTTAATGACTATATACTAATGGTATTCTTTAGTATATAGTATAATATAGCTATATACTAATTAGTGTGTGGTCTAACTTTTGGTTTCGGAGTTTCTCCCGAGGCAAAGCCTAGTGAGATTATGTAGTAAACCAAAACGAGCGGCGTGTTTTCAGTGGATATGGATCGAGTGCGGTTCAGATTGAACTCACTCCAATTGGCTAATGTTTGCGACGTCATCGCCCATAGAGTGTTTTTGACAATACTCCATGGGCGTTGAATATGTGTGTCCAATAGTAAATCTATGGGGAAATACCTGGGATCGGATAAATGGCACCCTACCACCAGAATCTAAAACTTGGTTCTCTATTGTATATACAGGAATGTCAGTTGGGGTCATAAAAAGGGAGATACTGTCATGTGGCATTTACTGGCTTAGTGAGACTGAGAAAACATGCAGAACACATCGTTATTGGCCACAGACTGAGCCTGGGAGGTTTCAAACACTGTCTATTCGTGTGACTGAAGCCCACTTTATCCTTACTTTATTTTACAAACGAAAAAAATATTAAACTGCAAATGAAAGAAGGCTTTATTTAGGAAAGAGGAAAACTGCCTATTGTCCTTATACTGGCAGTCATGGGGTATAGGGACCGAGGAGAGGAGAGGAGAGGAGGGGAGGGGCACTTGGGATCTGCAGTGGCTGGGGTCTGTAGTGATGGGGTGTGCAGGAGACGGGGTGAGGGTCTATGGTTCTATGACGGCACCAGCCCCCTGTGCACCGTCCAGGTCGGGACTCGCTGTGTCCAACAAGCTTTGCCAATAAGGTGCTGAGGCGTTTCAGTTGTCCCGCCGACAAGCGGGGGACCAAGTGGGTGGCGGCGGCGGGGTATGGATGACCCTCCGGGGATGATGGACGGCAGCCCCCGGGCTCCACCCCCGACCAGGTCCGCTTACACGGGCACGTTACACGGGGACAGGTGGGCCGCGCATCCCCGGGCCCCGGAACTCCCTGCCCGCCCACCCCGGCCTCACCTGCCGCCCACCCCGGCGCTACCTGCCCACCCCGGCCCTACCTGCCCGCCCACCCCGGTCACTACCTGCCCACCCTGGCCTCACCTGCCCACCCGGTCTCACCTGCCCGCCCACCCCAGTCACTACCTGCCCACCCCGGCCTCACCTGCCCGCCCACCCCAGTCACTACCTGCCCACCCCGGCCTCACCTGCCGCCCACCCCGGCGCTACCTGCACGCCCACCCCGGCACTACCTGCCCGCCCACCCTGGCCTCACCTGCCCGCCCACCCCAGTCACTCCCTCCCCGCCCACCCCGGTCACTACCTGCCCACCCTGGCCTCACCTGCCCGCCCACCCCGGCCTCACCTGCCCGCCCACCCCGGCCCTACCTGCCCGCCCACCCCGGTCACTCCCTCCCCGCCCACCCCGGTCACTACCTGCCCACCCTGGCCTCACCTGCCCGCCCACCCCGGCCTCACCTCCCCGCCCACCCCGGCCCTACCTGCCCGCCCACCCCGGCCTCACCTCCCCGCCCACCCCGGCCCTACCTGCCCGCCCACCCCGGCCTCACCTGCCCGCCCCGGCCCTACCTGCCCGCCCACCCCGGCCCTACCTGCCCGCCCACCCCGGCCCTGCCTGCCCGCCCACCCCGGCCTCACCTGCCCGCCCACCCCGGCCCTACCTCCCCGTCCACCCGGCCCTACCTCCCCGCCCACCCCGGCCCTACCTCCCCGCCCACCCCGGCCCTACCTGCCCGCCCACCTCGGATCTCCCTCTCCGCCCACCCCGGCCCTATCTCCCCGCCCACCCCGGCCTCACCTGCCCGCCGCTCCGGTCACTGCTCCGCGCAGAGATAACCACGACACGCCAATAACACGGTGCCCATTAGACTGGACAGGGACTGGGAAAGTCGCTCCATGTCTTCATGTCCCATGCAGGAGGCCTGGGAGTGCCGGCAGGTGGGGTGACGGGTGGGGACACTGAAAGGGCCAGCTGGGCCGGGCTCTCTCGTCTTACTGTAAAGCCTCACAAATGACCCTTTAGGGGTTGTCTCCATGTCCAGCGGTCAGTGATATCCATTACCGCTGCCCTACATTCTCCGTAGTAAACAGGCGCCGACATACAAACTCTTACCCACGACCAGGGGCCCGTTTAATAATATAGGCTCGTACACGTAAACCCTTTTCTGTATGCCATAGAGACCCAGGGACGATGCAGGTCAACTTTATTCAACACTTATGGACCACTTTATGGAAGGCTAATACTGTCTTAGTGAACAAACTTGATTATTATTAAACGACAACCCTTGCATATGTTATGGAAAATAAAGTTATGGAAAAAAGTCTTCATGTATCATCCTAGATTATTAAATTCACACACACATAAAAACAGGGTTGTCAGTGGGGGTAAGAAAAAAACCATTGAAATAAATATAGAATTTATGCATTACAGTAGGAATCAAGGGAAAGCTCAAGTTTTTACATGGGTCAGTGGGGAGGTTCAACATGGGATTCTGGGCTGTGGCTGAATTGGGCTCTTTAGCAGTTGGTATATCAATATTACACAAGGAATCATTTTGTTGTTCTGAGAATGAAAACATTGAATTCAATGGAAACATTGAAAACTGGCATCCCTGTTAAAAAACAACGCGTTGCCCTTCAACCCCAGCCACTGGATACACCATACACAACCCATCTCTGCAAATCCCACATCTCTAGCCATGTCTATAATTACCACAACAAATCCACCGAACTACTTCACAAAGTCATCATTTCCTAGCTAAATTTACTACCACTTCACTCTTCCATCTGGGAAATCATTGCGGAGCGTACACTTTCATCCCGAGCCCTTTCCCTAACCTGTGACCTCACTGGGCTTTTCTACTACTACAAGGCCATTATCCCACACACCGGAGTATCCCCTACAGACGTACCACCCGCATGTACGTCACACTGCAACCCCAGAACCCCAACCCCGTGCGCCTTATCGGCCGCATGCTTGGCCGCCCCTGACTGATTGCCCGGTGTCAGTAGTATAGCGAATCGTCCGTCCGTCGCGGGTGTCATTTCTTCTCTGCTGGCGTCAGCAACATTCTCTCAACGGAGCGGAGCCTTTGCAGGGCCCCACCGCAGCTAAAAATAACAGTATATCTCATCGCACCCATTCCTGGTCCTATTACCGATAAATTTAGCGAGCAGCCAGCTCTAATGAGTTTATCGATTTGAATCCCCGCCGAACTTATACATACAGCGGGAGCCTTACCTCCCGCACTGGACCTAGGGAGGGAATAGGAAGACATACCCTGATCGATGAAGAGGGTGCAGATTCCGCCGCGTGCCTGGCTGAGCTTATTATGGAGACACCTTGGCAAAGCCTATTGCATGACAGGATGCGGGAATGTGGGAAGGGTAGGTCGGGCTACGGGCACACATTATCACTGAGAGTGTGTGTGTGTGTGTGTGCGAGGGAGGGAGAAGTACAACAGGTCTGTGTGGGAGGAGGGACAGAGGGTGAACATCGCGGGGGAATTCTGTGCACGGGAGGTGAGGTAAGATGGAACCGTGGAGGAAGAGGAACAAGGGTGGAGAGGCACAGAGAGATACAGGGTGAGAGGGCGGCGGGATTGAGAGGGGTTGGCGGGGTGGGAGGGGGTCGTGAGAAGTGGACGCGTCGTGCCGTGAAATGCGGCCTCAATCGGAGACGCCGCTTCAGACGCCGCGTCTCCTCCGCGTCCCCCCTGCGTCTCCCACTTTGCCAAACCTAATCTGCGGGCCGTGTGCAAAGCGTGCGGGACGTGTGGGGCTGCAGCTGACCCCGCCCCCCGCCCGTCCCCCGCCCGTCCGCCGCCCGTCCCCCGCCCGGGGTGGGCTTCCCCCCGCCCGCCCTCACCCTCACTCCCCGTGTCCAGTGTGGCTGTGGGTGGTCCGGCAAGGCGCCCGTCAGGTTGTAATTGTCCGGATCCCATCTCAGAACTGGGCACGTCTGACAGTGTTACTGGATCAGTGAGAACCACGTTGTCGCATCACAGCCACTGTGTCCTCCTACACTCTCCCCAGCCTCCGTCCCCGATACACCTCCAGTCTCCCACCCTCATAAGCCACGTTCTTGAACCACTCCTCCCTCCCACAATCTTGAAGTACGTCTTATCATAACATCTCCCTCCTCCAGGCAGTCTCGGCTCCCTTCCTCCACTCCCCCACCCTGATACATCCCCCACGTCTTATCCCCGCAGTACCTCACTCCCAGTGACCCATTCCTTAATCCACTCTCGTGTGCACACCCATATACACTCCCAGTTACAAATCCACATCCCCCTCTACACACCCTCTACCTCCCCAATCCTCCTCATACCCCCGCCCTCCTTCCACAATCCTCCACATACCCCTCCCTCCCCACCAACGCATCATCCCCTGGCTCTCCTTTAAAACCCCCCACCCCCCACACCTCCCTACCACACCCCCTCTCCGCCTCCCCGGGACCTGAATCGAGCACTTCGCGAGCTGCTCAAGCATGTCATCATCGGCTTAGCGGGAAGCTCGTAGGGGGCGGTGCTGACGGCTTGTCCTACATAACAAGCGTCACACTTAATACGACCGCCCCCCGCCGGGAGCAGTACGCGAGTAGTACGCGAGCAGCACGCAAGCAGTACGCGAGCACCACGCAAACAGTTAAATAAAATTTAAAAAACAGTACGCGAGCACCACGTGAGCACAACGCGAGCAGTACACGAGCACCACGCGAGCAGTAGGCAAGCTTCACGTGAGCACCACGCAAGCACCACACGAGCAGTACGTGAGCACCATGTGAGCAGTACGTGAACACCACACGAGTAGTACCCTAGCTATGCGAGCAGTACACGAGCACCACGCGAGCAGTACGCGAGCACCAAGCAAGCAGTATGCGAGCACCACGCAAGCAGTATGCGAGAACCATGCAAGCAGTACACGAGAACCACGTGAGCACAACGCGAGCAGTACACGAGCATCACACAAGCACCACTTGAGCAGTAGGCAAGCTTCACATGAGCACCACACGAGCACCATGGGAACAGGACGCGAGCACTACGCGAGCAGTACGCGAGCACCAAGCTCGTAGGGGGCGGTGCTGACGGCTTGTCCTACATAACAAGCGTCACACTTAATACGACCGCCCCCCGCCGGGAGCAGTACGCGAGCAGTACGCGAGCACCACGCGAGCAGTACACACGAGCAATACGCGATCACCACGCTGGCACCACGCGAGTAGTACCCGAGCTATGCGAGCAGTACACGAGCACCACGCAAGCAATACGCGAGCACCACGCGAGCATTATGCGCCGCCGCCGCTAGGGCGCGTGTCAATACGCGAGCAACTCATGCGTGCAACTCCCAACTGGAACAGCTCCAATGTGCGGAGGGAGCCTCTGTGACCCGCCACATGGGTCTGTTGGGGAGATGGAGGAGGGAGGGGCAGGGAGCATAGAGAACGGAGACAGAGACAGAGGGATAAGGTGGGTCTGTGGGGGAGATGAGGGAGGGAGGGACAGCGAGCAGAGAGAACGGAGACAGAGGGATAAGGTGGGTCTGTGGGGGAGATGAGGGAGGGAGGGACAGCGAGCAGAGAGAACGGAGACAGAGGGATAAGGTGGGTCTGTGGGGGGGGGGGGGAGATGAGGGAGAGAGGGGCAGCGAGCAGAGAGAACGGAGACAGGGGGATAAGGTGGGTCTGTGGGGGAGATGGAGAAGGGAGGGGCAGCGAGCAGAGAGAACGGAGACAGAGGGATAAGGTGGGTCTGTGGGGGGGGGGGGGATGAGGGAGAGAGGGGCAGCGAGCAGAGAGAACGGAGACAGAGGGATAAGGTGGGTCTGTGGGGGAGATGGAGGAGGGAGGGACAGAGAGGGGTCAGGTGGGCGATCAGGGGAAGGGGTAAAGATACAGGGTGACAAATGAGGGGGATGTAGAAGGACCAGCATGGGGATAATCGGGAAGGACGATGGAATGAATCACAAGAGTTCAAAGTGGGAAATAGCCAGGGTCACTGCATGTAGGTCAACCGAGGTCAGAGGTCGGGGTTAACTGGTACAGCTGGCAAGGTCAATAAGGACAGTGGATCCCGCACCCCAGACCCACACACACGCACAGGGAGGGTTCAACCCGTCCCTTCACAAACCCCGGCCAGTGGGGGTTCAGAGCGGGGCGCGCTTCATGCATAGTGTAACACTTAGCCAAAGGGCGACGACTTTATGGCATGACATCGCCATGCCCAGCTTTAAACGCAATGCGCCCATAGCATAATGTTGTCAGGCGACGTAGCCAGGCCCAGTGACCACCGCACAGATTTTCTTTGAGGAGTGAATAGCCTAGAGAGAAAAAAGCCGTGCAATTAACATCGCTTGCTTCTCTCCCAAAGCTTTTAATCTTGCAAAAAGGAGCGTGTTTTCAAAAAGGTTTAGAGGATGAATAAATGACACGAGACAAAGAATTGAGTTCGTAATTCACAGACAAGGTACAAAATCCCAGCTTCAGAACACGACCGTCTGAAGAATGGCGAACGAACAGGAATCATCAAATATCTAGAGAGAGACTCTCCAACAGAACATGAGACAATAACCTAGATGCCAGATCAAATCGCAACTGAATGCCTTTTTTCAATTCTTCTTATATTGTTGATGCAATCATACCCAAAACACAACATAGAATCCTAAATAAAAAGCCAATCTCTACTGAGCAGCTCATACAGTCTACTAAAGGCCACAGGAGGAGTCGCTCCGACCGTTGTGGCACAGAACATAAGATTTCATTTCCGAACAAAGAGATACATCTGTTCCATTCCATTACGCCTTGGTGCAACTGTCACTTTGCTGTTTTATCCAACAGGCCCAGATATCGAATCTCCTTAAAAGAATATCCGAAAGCCATCAGGACGGGGCTGCGCGCGCACACGGGGCTCACACGACCATCTGTGGGGTCTGAGCAGCTCCGAGCAGCTCCGAGAAGCTCCGAGAAGCCCCGAGTGGCACTGAGCAGCTCCGAGCAGCCCCGAGAAGCCCCGAGCAGCTCCGTGTAGCTCTGAGAAGCCCCAGGCAAACCCGAGCAGCTCCGAGCAGTCCCGAGAAACCCCGAGTGGCACCGAGCAGCCCCGAGTAGCTCCGAGTAGCCCCGAGAAGCCTTGAGTAGCTCCGAGAAGCCCCGAGCAGCCCCAAGTAGCTCCGAGCAGTCCCGAGTAGCTCTGAGAAGCCCCGAGCAGCTCCGAGTAGCCCCAAGCAAACTCGAGCAGCTCCGAGCAGTCCCGAGGAGTAACTCCGAGCAGCTCCGAGTAGCTCCGAGCAAACCCGAGCAGCTCCGAGCAATCCCGAGCAGCCCCGAACGGCTCTGAGCAGCTCGGGCTGATACGGCAGGACTGGGACTGGAAATCGAAATACAGGCAGCCGCGTGGAAAGCGTTAAAGGTGATGGCGCAGCGATATAGATAGATATATACGTCGGCCGTATGAAGAGAACAAGGAAAATAGGGCAGTCAAATAGATTCGACATACTCACACTTTATATATATGTATACATGTACACTCACACACATTTACCTATATTGTTGTTTGTTGTTTGATTGGTTTAGCGTCCAAAATATGGTCTATTCGACTTACTTTGGGTTTCAAGTTGATCGAATCTATGAGAAGAATTTAGGTAGAAAGGTCACCCATACACATTTACCGAGGTAAGTGTTCTTTAAGTTCCCACACCATTTACATATAGTATGGACATATATATGGCAAATCATGTGGAGTATGGTACAACTGTGGGTATGACTCTCACTCAACCGGAGTGCGGCGAACTATTGACCCTATGAATGCATTCCGGGTGAATTAAGCACATTCTGATACGATTAAGGTATCGGGAAACGGCTTTCTATTCAGATTCCATCTCGAAATAGTCGGTATTCCCGTATACACAACAAGTACATAACCATTAACGTTGCTTTCAATACATTGTTCAGAGACACCACTTCGTGGCAACAATAGCCAGGAAATAATCAGGGTGCTGGGAAATTTGTAGATCAGACCGTTTAAGGGGAGCTGATGGGTGCCGTAAGCCGACGGAGCAGTCTAACAGATTTGTTTGTTTGTTTAATTTGATTTTACGTCCCAGCAACCATTATAGGTCCTTTCCAGACTTTCTCAAGGTTATTTTACACCACTAGGGTGGTGATCGAATCTATGTGATGAATTCAGGTAGAAATCTCACCCCTACACATTTACCGAGGTGAGAGTTCTTTTACTCCCCACACCACATAGACATGGTATGAGAAGGATTGGCCTTTGGTATAGCAGTAAATCTACCACTGCTGGGGGTGGGACTCGAACCCACCAAGTCTTACAACCTTGGGGTTAGAAGTCCGGTGCTCTAACCACTGAGCTAACTCCCCACCCCCAGTCTAACAGAGGCAGGCACTGGACTTCAGGTGTAGCTGCTACAGAATAGAGGAAGGTGGAGGGAGCAGCGGGGAAACTGATGGCAGACAGTCTACAACTCCCCCAGGTGGTGGGGGAGAGGGGAGCAGGTTAGCTGCAGACAGAGTATTAGGAAACTTCGCCGTGGCTGCTGCGGAGTGGTCGTACATCAGACGCATATTAAAACACCAGGGCCCGGTCCTTAAATGAGGCTCGGGGAACGCTTCCGATGAATCAGTATCTCGGCCGCTCCCACATTCATATCTCCAACGTCTAGCAGGGATGTCAGTTGGGGTGATGAAGAAAATGGAAAATAGTTTCAAGGTGGAATTTACTGCCTCGGAGAGACTGAGAAAACATGGAAAGATATTGTTATATGCCATGGAATCTGTATGGGATGTGTGTGTGGGGAGGTTTGAACCACTGTTTATTGGTGTGAATGAACTTTGCTTTACACAAGATAAAATAATTTATCTATCAGTATTCAATATTCCGCAAAACATGTTATTGTTAAGGTCAGCTTTTGCCATTAACCTCAAAGGCATAGGTTGGGACCACACCTGGTAAGGCTGCCCAACGGGTCATTGCTCCACGTTTTGCTCGCAGAATAGCGACCCGAGTTGCTCCAGATTTCTTTGCGGATCGCATCATAACTATGTCGCCATCTATATCCAATTAATCTAATGAACCTCTCACCTATGACACTGAAAATGCGGTGTTGTAAAAGATAGCGACAGAACATAAAGCTAACGATAATACAAACACTATCCGATATTACTGTAGCAGCGTTTTCCCCACATTTCACGGAGCAGCGACTCCCCGGTCGGCTCGCCAGACCTCGACAGATGCTCAGTGATGTATGTCGTGGTGGTAGTAGAGGTGGAGGAGGCGGGGAGGGCTACATGGGCCCAGCCTCAAGTCGACATGCTGAGGGGGGGGGGGGCGCTCACTCGTTGTTCCACTGTGTGTTGAGTTACTCCAGGGCCGGGATGCGCTCCGGCCCCGAGCAGCTCACGGGGCAGCTTGTAAGGTCGGGGTCAGTCGTTTGTGGGTTATCACTCAAATCATCAAAGGGGAACTGGGAGATAGGGGTGGGGGGGGGGGGGGTGGAGGAGGGGGTTAGGCTACTCGACTGTAACGGCCGCCATGTAAATAGCACACAGGAGGAGATGTTTGAGTCCCTCCTGTGCCTGGGTTAATTTTCTGTCACTCCCATGAATTAACTCTAATTAGGGCCCCATCCGGTTCTTGTGTGATCTCGGTCAGATTATCAAGATATTAACTCAGTTGAATGACAACATGGTCATGGAGCGTACTTTTCATATGGGTTTGAGACCTAAGGGATTGTAATATGGATGGTAAATACGAAACACATGGAACAGATTGAACTACTACAGATGGAACTTATGTTATGGGGTATACTGCAAAACAGACAAAATACGTCAGAGGATAGAAACCGTTGGAAACATTGTCATCATTATATACATGTGACCGAATGTCTTACTCTTATGCGTAAATTGTACGGATTTCATACTGCATAATGAGTACGAACTAATAATTCCTGCACTTTGTATCACGTGAGTCGTGGACGGTTCTATGGCGTTTTTAATGATTTCCAGGTATATAGTATTAAGTAAGTGTATCTGAATTTCATCTGTTTCTTGTTGTTTTTGATCAGAATTATTCACCTCGTTCTTCGAGCTCGGTAAATATCCTAAACCAAAGCAACACGGAAACGATTGAATTCAGGCACAATAACCAAGTCGCTATATAATGCTTTCATATGATTTTAACAATATTCTGGAACAATGCCTGCCTGTGATATAATCTAATATAGAGTCTATATAATGCAGGTTGCAGGACAATACTCCAGAGATGCTGACACGCTACGAGGCAGACTCTGGGACGGTAAGAAGTGCCCCTGGCAGGCTAGTGGGCAGGAGACCAGTGTTGGCAGTGATGTAGACCGATAGAAAGGCGCCTGTGCGGACCGCAGGTCGCACTCGACCTTTATGTCGTTACAACAACACGTATCGGGTCCTTTAATCTCCTAACGACGTGCTGCCCACTGACGACATGCCTCTTCCCCCCGATTCTGCGCGCCCCTGAAGACAGAGCCTCCGCTTGGCGTGAGGCCTGATCGATCTGTAAGTACACGGGGGGCGGGCTAATCGTTGTCCGACGAGCTCTCTTTGTGCTCCTCACCCCAGCCCCTCCCTCCTCCTCCTCTCCCCACCCCTCACCCAACAGACTCACTCTTAGACTGGCTTCAGTCCCTGTACCCCTCCACTAGACTGGCTTTAGTCCCTGTACCCCAACACTGGACTGGCTTCAGTCCCTGCACCCCTCCACTAGACTGGCTTTAGTCCCTGTACCCCAACACTGGACTGGCTTCAGTCCCTGTACCCCTCCACTAGACTGGCTTTAGTCCCTGTACCCCAACACTGGACTGGCTTCAGTCCCTGCACCCCTCCACTAGACTGGCTTTAGTCCCTGTACCCCAATACTAGAATGGCTTCAGTCCCTGTACCCCTCCACTAGACTGGCTTTAGTCCCTGTACCCCAACACTGGACTGGCTTCAGTCCCTGTACCCCTCCACTAGACTGGCTTTAGTCCCTGTACCCCAACACTGGACTGGCTTCAGTCCCTGCACCCCTCCACTAGACTGGCTTTAGTCCCTGTACCCCAACACTGGACTGGCTTCAGTCCCTGCACCCCTCCACTAGACTGGCTTTAGTCCCTGTAACCCAATACTAGAATGGCTTCAGTCCCTGTACCCCTGCACTAGACTGGCTTCAGTCCCTGTACCCCTCCACTAGACTGGCTTCAGTCCCTGTATCCCTCCACTAGACTGGCTTTAGTCCCTGTACTCCTCCACTGGACTGGCTTTAGTCCCTGTACTCCTCCACTAGACTGGCTTTAGTCCCTGTACTCCTCCACTAGACTGGCTTCAGTCCCTGTACCCCTGCACTAGACTGGCTTCAGTCCCTGTACCCCTCCACTAGACTGGCTTCAGTCCCTGTATCCCTCCACTAGAATGGCTTCAGTCCCTGTACTCCTCCACTAGACTGGCGTCAGTCCCTTTACCCCTCCACTAGACTAGCTTCGGCCCCTGCACCTCTACACTAGAATGGCTTCAGTCCCTGTACTCCTCCACTAGACTGGCTTCAGTGCCTATACCCCTCCACTAGACTAGCTTCGGCCCCTGCACCTCTACACTAGACTGGCTTCAATCCCTATATCCCTCCACTAGAATGGCTTCAGTCCCTGTATCCTGTTACACTTACAATTACTATGATACTGTTGGTGAAATTAAGTTCTTCTTGGCGAATGAACATCCAAGCACACACATAATGAGTACCGAATGGTGCATCATATACCTAAAGAGAATTACTATTTGAGGAACACATATATTTATTATCCACCTAATACAAAGTGACCATAGAAAACACATAGGGTGTTTGTATGGACATACCCGGCGCATACAGATATGTTGTATGCTCCGGGTGGCGCATACGGAAAAATAGTGCGTATGGAAAAATAGTGCATAACTAAAACGAACTGATATCGACATGCCACTTGTTCAAAAAAGGTGGATAATAAATACAATATAGACTGGTTTCAGATAAAAGCGGCCGTATGCTCCTCGGAGTTGACTCTGTGCAATATCCTCGCATACGCTCGGATATTACTACGCGTCAACTCCTAGGAGCATACGGCCGCTTGTATCTGAAACCAGTCAATATTGTGTATGTATTTGATATTTCTAATTAAACCCGGCAGAGCTGCAGAGGCCTCACAGCTTCATCTTTCTGTAATGTATTAACTCACGGACTCTCGTCCTGGGATGGCTTCTCTTTATACAATAGCAGCATCCATTCATATGTCACTTTGCAGGTGACTTTGCACGTATGGACGATCTTTGGTCAGGGAGGACAGCTAGAATATTATGAAATGATAACCCTTGTACGAGGTCTCCATATACCCTGTACTTGCACAGGCATAAGTCATTCAACAGACCCCAGGCAGTACTCGGGTGGTCCTGTCCAGACCACTTTACAGAGACAGAGGAGGGGTGCGAGTTTTCCTCCAGTCAGTGCCAGGTAGACATTGCACCAGCCCGCCGCCCACCGCCGTTCGCCGCCGCCCGCCCGCCACCCGCCACCCATAAAACGCCGCCCGCCGCCCGCCACCCACCGCCGTTCGCCGCCGCCCGCCCGCCACCCGCCATCCGCCACCCGCCTCCTGTGAACCGCCGCTCGCCGCCCTCCGCCCGCCGCCCAACGCCGCCGGGCGCGGACGTACAACCGGGGCCTAACACAATAGAGGCTCGGAAACCGTTCAGTGTTTGCTCTATTCCAACAGGCCTGATTGCTTGTCGCTGGGCCTCCAGGGGGTGGGGGTAGGGGACGCTGTGACGGGGTCTGCACGGGGCGGGGGGCGGAGACAAGCGGGGACCTCCAGGGGGCGCCACAGTGACCGGATCCGGAACCCCGGTGACAACCGTATCGCCAGCGGCCATCGAGGCCAAATACCATCTGAAGTGTGCAGAATGCTATTGTTAAAGCCCGGTCCCCGCGTGTCGGGGTGCTGGGGAGAGCGGGGGAGAGCGGGGGATCTCGTTCTGCGGCCGGCCTGTCGGGCAGATAGCGCCGGCCAGTATTTATAGACAAGCCCAAGGCGTTTGATACGGATCGCGCGGGGGAGCGGGGGAGCGGGGGAGGGTAGGTAGGAGCAGGGCGCTTCTCCCCTAAAGACTTCCATCGGGGATCGATCTCACAGCGGAGACGGACAGAGAGGAGAGGTTCTGCTGGGAGAGTGGAGGTGCGGGGGAGGTCGGTCACGTTTCCCGCTCCGTTATGGGAGCCGGCCGCACATCAAAGCGTTGTTATGGAAACAATCAGAACATCAAAGGGTGCCCACATACGAGGTGAATACAGCCCAGTGGGTTCCCGCCGACAGGATGTGCGCCAGGCCAGCGGCGCAAGGCGATACGCGCCTGCCCAGTCAACCGAGATAAGTAGCTACCCTTGTCCCTGCAGGCGCCCAACCCTGGTAACAGTTACACACACTCCGAGCAGCTCCGAGCAATTCCACGGTACCAGACAGCGAGCAGCTCTATGCTGGGGATTCACGGCTCTTATAGTATACAGCTGGCGGTCAGTGCACAGCGGCCGTGGGGCAGCAGTTCTCTTTACACCCCAGCTCAGTGGTTAAAGCACTGGACTCGTAATCGTTGTAAAGGTTGTCGGCCTTTGTGGGTTCGGGTCCCACTGTACCCACTCTTATTCATTCCCAGCAGTGGTAGATTTACTGCTATATCAGAGGCAATCCTTTTCTCATACCATGTCTATGTGGTGTGGGAAGTAAAAGAACTCTCACCTCGGTAAATGTGTAGGGATGAGATTTCTACCTGAATTCATCACGTAGATTCAATCACCACCCTTGTGGTGTAACAGAACCTTGAGAAAGTCTGGTAAAAACCTGGTTAATTGGACGTGAAATCAAACCAACAAACCAACACCCTCAAGTCAAGGTCTCATAGATAATAACTAGGAACACATGGTGTCTTCATCATTGATGAATTAGCGAAGATTTCTAGAAAACTATTGGTCATTTTCGGTAACACACTTGGCAGCAAGCCAACCAGATACTTCTACAAACTGATATGGTAGGGTCCTAATAAATCAATCAGTATTGGGTCAATGAGGTATTTCGGTCTATGGTGACTTAGTCATGGTCAGCTAGGCACGCCTCTAAGACTAAGACATTGGGCCTCTGCACCGAACCAATATACACAGTGTTGGCACACAGATAGTGAAGGGGATAGTATTTGCCACACCTGAAAGTCTATCCCTAAACTATGGACAGAGTATATGAGCGTGTGGCCTACGTTCAATAAGCTTTGTCCCGAGAAGACTCTCACAACTGATATTACCTTATGAGTCACACAACATAGTGAACTGTTATAACCTTACGACCTACACCTTACACAGTAAAGTGAACTGTTTTAACTTCACAACTCACACCCCACACCACATAGTGAACTGCCATCCCTTCACACCTCACACCACATAGTGAACTGCCATCCTTTCACACCTCACACCACATAGTGAACTGCCATCCCTTCACACCTCACACCTAATAGTGAACTGCCATCCCTTCACAGCTCACACCACATAGTGAACTGCCATCCCTTCACACCTCACACCACATAGTGAACTGCCATCCCTTCACACCTCACACCACATAGTGAACTGCCATCCCTTCACACCTCACACCTAATAGTGAACTGCCATCCCTTCACAGCTCACACCACATAGTGAACTGCCATCCCTTCACACCTCACACCTAATAGTGAACTGCCATCCCTTCACAGCTCACACCACATAGTGAACTGCCATCCCTTCACAGCTCACACCACATAGTGAACTGCCATCCCTTCACACCTCACACCTTAGACAGCAGAGTGAACCCCTGTTTCACGTCGCAGCTCACAGCAGAGTAACTCTAGTTTCCGTACAACGCGCCCCTTTCAGTCCCCACACGCCCTACACCTCACAGAGGCCCTCTGAAAGGAGGCTCCAGCTCAAAGGAGACGCCCTCAGTCTGCTGCCCTTCGCGTCTCGTGTCCGCCATCCATACACCCCGACCCGTAGTCTGGTGAAGCTTCTGAACCCCAGCCTATATAGGACAGAGCTTCTTAGAACCCTAGCCTATATAGGACAGAGCATCTCAGAACCCCAGCCTATATAGGACAGAGCTTCTCAGAACCCCAGCCTATATAGGACAGAGCTTCTCAGAATCCTAACCTATATAGGACAGAGCATCTCCGAACCTCAGCCTATACAGGACAGAGCTTCTCAGAACCCCAGCCTATATAGGACAGAGCCTCTCAGAATCCCAGCCTATATAGGACAGTAATTCCCAAAACCCCAGCCTATATAGGACAGTACTTCTCAGAACCCCAGCCTATATAGGACAGAGCTTGTCAGAGCACCAGCCTTTATAGGACAGAGCTTCTCAGAATCCCAGCCTATATAGGACAGAGCTTCTCAGAATCCCAGCCTGTATAGGACAGAGCCTCTCAGAATCCCAGCCTATATAGGACAGTAATTCCCAAAACCCCAGCCTATATAGGACAGTACTTCTCAGAACCCCAGCCTATATAGGACAGAGCTTCTCAGAATCCCAGCCTATATAGGACAGAGCCTCTCAGAATCCCAGCCTATATAGGACAGTACTTCTCAGAACCCCAGCCTATACAGGACAGTACTTCTCAGAACCCCAGCCTATACAGCACGGTGCTTCACAGCTCGGAGATTCTTGGATATCAACCCACAGTGTCGAGTAGTGGTCGCGTGCCGCGGATCATTTCTTGATCGACTGGGGTCGAGTATGAACCCCCGCTATCGGAGGCGTCTAGACGGGGTTTACAAGGGAGTGGGGGTGTGTGGAGGGTGTGTGTTGGGATGTATGAGTTTGTAGGTGTTTGTGGGTATGGGTGTGTGTTTGGGTGATCAGCATGTTCGATATATTCACTACAACGTCGCGTGAGGCGGGTGTGTGTGTGTGTGGTGTTGGGGTGTGTGGTGGGGATGTGGGGATGTGGGGTTATGTATGGATGTGTAGGTGTGTGGGTGTAGGTGTAGGGTTGTGTTTCGCTCAATATGCTCACTTTATAGCAGCCCATGAGGCGGGTGTGTGTGTGTGTGTGGATGTGTTGGGATGTGTGGTGGGGATGTGGGGATGTGGGGTTATGTATAGGTGTGTTAGGGTGTGTGGGTGTAGGTGTAGGGTTGTGTCTCGCTCAATATGCTCACTTTATAACAGCCCATGAGGCGGGCTCCCATTGTTCCACGCGGTCATAATTGGACACAGGGGCAGGTCTTCTGTCGCATACATCATGCGTTAATGGCACGTGGGGAGAGACTGGCTTTGTGTTACGGGCACATTATCACCATGTCGTAGAGTGCGGCAGAGGCCTGGAACCCACGCCGGGGTGCGGTAAGGTACCAGTCAGGTGGAGGTGGCGGCGCGACGTGGTACCAGTACAGCACGCAAACCGGAAGTGGGTATGGTGAATATGTGACAGGTGACCAGTAGATGTAGACATACAGGATATAGAGGTGTGTGATAACAAGCACAGTCTGTATTCATATTGGGATTATATCCATAAGTGATGGTACAAAAACTCTGGTCAAGCTATTGTCATATAGGGCACAGTGATTGCTAGTTCCGCCATCATCCGCGAGGAAATTATAAGATAACACCACTGTAGTCGGGGGCAACCAGTGTTATCAGTTGTTATAATCTATAGATAATATTGAGACGAGGCTAAAATTCCTAAATGAGAAGCCCCGAAAGAGATTTTTGATCAAATCCATTGATAATTGGTCCCGCCAACTGGTGTTTTGGATGGGGTGGAGAAGCAAGATGGCTGCCTCCATAGCACAATGGCTATGTGCCCTCTATAACATTGCGCATGATGGACATGCGCGAGGGCCATTTTCGAAATGCATGCACTGAGAACTGGGAGCAAATGGTATTTTCCTCAATGATGATTGAGCGTGGAATTAAAAGGTTTTGGGTTATGCTCAACCTATGGGTCATTCTGCACCCAGTGAACTTTCCATTTCTGCAACTGCCTGTCTAGGATCCAAATGTATCAAGTACCAGTGAGTCAATGAGGTATTTTGTTCTCTATTAATTACTCATTGGGCACGCCTCTAAGACATTGAAACACTGGCCCTCTGCTTGTTTCCCAATATTACAGTGTTAGCATAGTGAAGGGATAGCTTTTTTGCAGCAAGTTCAAAATCTATGTGGCCACTCTAACCTGTAGGTAGTGTATATGCGCGTGTGGCCCACGCTCTAAAACCAGCGCGGTCAGTTGGCTCTGCCATTCCCTTCACGCCCTACATCGTCAGCGGATCATCTTCCCACACAACAAACTGCCTTTGAGCGGAAATTGATTTCTGCAGATCAGAATATCAATTGTCCCGTAGTCATTATCATTATCTGACCAACTTCAAAGCAGCCTATCGTGCCTGCATCAATGATTTAGATTGACCAATCAATTTTCCCATTAGTGGAGTCTGGCTGGGGGCTGGCTGGCTGGGGGCTGGCTGGCTGGGGGCTGGCTGGGGGAGGCCTGGGCCTGGCGACAGATAAGACTTGAGGACGGATTCGCCATCAAACAGACTAGAAGGTGCCGCTGACTGGCTTCAGGGTGCACGCCAGCGGCCGCCGCCTCCGCCACTTCTCACGTTAATTGAACAAGGGTGATCTGCGACTCGTCAGAGCTGCTCGGTCCTGCTCGCTCCTGCTCACCCCCCGCCCGCGAGTTAACTAAGACGGGTTAATAACCCCATCCACATACCCACACCCTCACCCTCACCCTGACTCTCTACAATATACACATACACACCCGTCCCCCACGAGTTAACTAAGACGGGTTAATAACCCCATCCACATACCCACACCCACACCCTCACCCGGACGCTCTACAATATACACATACACCCGTCCCCCGCGAGTTAACTAAGACGGGTTAATAACCCCATCCACATACCCACACCCACACCCTCACCCTGACTCTCTACAATATACACACACACCCTTTCCCCGCCCCGCCAGTTAACTAAGACGGTTTAACAACCCCCATCCACATACCCACACGATCTACCCATACCCACACCTTCACTCCCTACACTATCTACCCTCACCCTCACCCACAACCTCTCCCCTCATCTAAGACAATCTGCCTCCAATCATACCCTCACACACATACGTTTTCTAAGACAGTTTGATAACCCCAACTTATACCCACACCCTCACATATAATCATACAGAATCTACCCCCGATCTACACCCACACCCACCCTCCCTACAACATCTACCCATACCCACACCCCCTACAGAATCTACCCACACCCACATCCACCCACACCCTCACACATCCCCCTACACCATCTACTCACACACACCCCTACAAATCTACCCCTACCCAATCCAACTCCCTCACATACCCTCCAGCCACAATCTACCCCCAATCTAGAACCCTAAAAAAACATAGCATTAAATAAACCAGGAGGGCCAATTCCGTACCCACCTTTTTGAGTCCCCGACCATGGATTAAAACACTGCGCACGCTCGTCTCATTTAACAATTACTGCATTCTATACGATTAGATTCAAGATATTCATTACAATCCATTAGGTGTTTTTACGGGCGCCAGTGTTCTGGGCTAGTTTTTTCAAGCCTGGTTTGCCTCGGCCGGGAAGGGGTGTCGCCATAAAGCATACTAATGAGCCAGTCTGAATATAGAACATGTTAAATGATACACTTTTTGAATAGTTTATCGTGGTATTAATCAGCGAAGCACCTAGAAATAACCGGAGAGTCCCTGCTTTCCTGGACGGTGCGTCGCAGGCAAGGGTAAGGGTTAATTCTACAAATTAGAAAAGAGTCGCAACAGAGAAATCTTTAGAATTAAACTCTGCTTGAATAACAAGTCAATGATAAAGGGTTACTTGTTGTAAATGCTGAGGTCGGTTACGTGCATAGCAGGCGGGAATAGGTCTCAGGTCAACTGAACCACATCATGGCATGTTCATGGCATGTGGGCCAAAGATGTTGCCTTTTGATGTTTTTTATTAAATATATTTAGTGAGTTTTTATTAGGGTCTAATTTATACATAAATCACTGACCTCAGCTAAGAGCCGATCTTCCGTTCGAGCCCTCTTAATCAGCAGCGAGTACAGACTGAATCATTTTATTTTTATACAAAGTGAACTTAACATGTCATATTTTTCATAGTTATTTGGGCTGGTGATAATGAGATGGTTGATGCTGATGGAAATAAGAAGTTACACACTTCTGACCTGTATCGACTATCTGCCATCGTCAGTTGCAGTCAGAATCTGGTAGTTTTTAAACACAGTAATAACAGAGTAAGTATCAACTTTTTAGAGAAGAAACCCGAGGGAGTTTAAGCATCGGCGAAGGTGGAAGCCACAGAATGGCTTCAGTTCATGAACTGCTTTTTTTGCTGTTTGAAGTGCAAATACCTGATTCGATCTTGGAGATCTTATCACTGCCAGTTCACGAGGGTACATTCCGCTTCCTCCAGCTTGAGTTAAATGAACTGGAGAGATCTACCCTGAGAGGGTAGCTGACTGCTGCTAGAGCCCGGAGTCCCGAGCACTGTGGCCAGGTGTGGAGGAGGTTTAGAGGGGTCTGTATACTCAGAGGGGCAAGGAGGGCGATGAACTCAGCTGCCAGTGTGAGGGACGCAATGGGGTACAGTGTCATGAAGGAACTGCATAAAGACCCATAGCCACTGAAAATATGCCATGAGTTTTGGTTTGCTCTGTAATCTCACCAAACTTCGCCTCGTGAGATTACACCGTAACCAAAACTAATGGCTTTGAATGTTTGTTTGCTTATGTAGTTTAACGTCCAATGTGTTCTATTAGACTTACTTTGGGTGTGACGGTACGGTATCTCTAAGATGAATCTAGGTAGAAATTGGGCGTAAGGTGAATGTAGGGAGAGTGTAGGGGAAGTGTCTGGAGAGTGTATGGAGAGTGTAGGGAGAATATACAAATATAGTAGGGGGAGTGTATAGGGTGTATGGAGAGTGAATGGAGAGTGTATGGAGAGTATAGGGAGAGTGTGTGTAAAGTGCAGGGAGAGTGTATGGAGAGTGTAGGGAGTGTCTGTACAGTGTAGGGAGAGTGTAGGAAGAGTGTAGGGAGAGTGTATAGAGAGTGTATGGAGAGTGTATGAAGAGTATACTAATAGTATAGGGGGAGTGTATAGAGTGTATGGCGAGTGTATGCAGGGTGTGGGGAGCGTGTAGCTGCTATAATCAGACACGTGTCGACTAACAGGGTTTTTACAGACAGGGAGGGGGGATATTGGGGACGTGGTGGGTAATAGGAGCAATGTGACGCCACGGTCTCCGCGGGGACTTGGATAAAGCTGCCACTGACAGCACAATGATGAGCAGTTGATGACGAGCTGCTCACTAGATGAACCACCGAGCAGCTCACACCCACTGTTTTATCACTGAGAGCTGCTCCTGCCATACACCACGATGTTAGTACAGTAATAGTGAACCTGGCATAGCCCTAACTGATCTTGAAAGTGAAGTTGTTTTTTTTTGTTTATTTGTTTGGGTAGTTTAACATCCAATCGGTTCGATTAGACTTGATGTATTTTATCCCACTGTTAGTATAAACTATCTCTAGCTGTGGGTGAAGCGATCGTACACCACGGGCACTCAGCTAGTGTTGGGTGAAACTACCACAGACCAATGTCACTCTAGATATTATCGCGAGTGAAGCTGTGGGGGGGGGGGGGGGGGAGTGTAGAGAGTACAGGAAGAGTATAGGGAGTGTAGAGCGAGTATAGGGAGAGTAGGGAATGTAGGGAGGGTATAGTGTAGGGAGAGTGTAAGGAGTGTAGAGAGAGTATAGGGGGAGTATAAGGAGTGTGTAGAGTTATCCAGCTATATTTGTGGTTGAAGCTGTCCTACGCCACTATTATTCAGCGGTGTTAATGGTAAGAGTGGTAGGGGTGTTCGCCTCGAGAATGGGAGGTCCTGGGTTCAAATCCCGGTCGGGTCATACCCAAGACCTACACAAAAATGGTGCCCACTGCTCATTCGGCTTAACACCCGGCATTACAATGAGGAGTAGGGGGCTAGGGACTGAGTGGAAGAACAGCTGTATAGCCGAATTCCGGTGATTGTACACACAATATTCCCTGAATAAAAATTGCTAAAAAAAAATTAAACATCAGAATTCAATACACCTGTCCTACACCACTGTTATTCAGCTGTAGTTGTGGGTGAAGCTGTCCTATACCACTGTTATTCAGTTAACTATAGTTGTGGGTGGAGCTGTCCTACACTACTGTTATTCAGCTATAGTTGTGGGTGAAGCTGTCCTATACCACTGTTATTCAGCTATAGTTGTGGGTGAAGCTGTCCTACACCACTGTTATTCAGCTATAGTTGTGGGTGAAGCTGTCCTACACCACTGTTATTCAGTTAACTATAGTTGTGGGTGGAGCTGTCCTACACCACTGTTATTCAGCTATAGTTGTGGGTGAAGCTGTCCTACACCCTCCCACCATGGAGTTGTCCCATTACCTTAATTCCATATAAGGAATACAGTAGACCGAGTAGCCAATGACTGCATTCTCAGCAAACCCCGCCCTTCACCCTGACCTCCTTACATAATATTTTCTCGCGCCTTGGGAAGGCTCTGCAGTCGAGAGTTGACCTCGAATCTTAGGGGCCACAACCACCCTCCCACTGTCATTCAGCTATAGCCCTACACCACTGCCACTTTTTTTTTCCATTTTATTTCAAGTTTTTCATTGACCACATGAGTTAAGTTTACATTTCTTTCACATTATGTTTTGGATATTGATGTTGTAGTCAATAAACCGGTTCCTGTCAGCGTTGGATTGTTTCCTTGCCGGTTTTCATCAGTTACCGGAAATATGTTTGTTAACATGCTTACTCTTGATCCATATGATACACAATATCTTATATCAAAATTCTTGATCCACTCTAATATATTCTCTTTTATCAACACATTTATACACTTTTGGGATACGTTCTCTTGGAACCTTTCGGGTAAGTGGTTGTACTTGTCATTAACTAAGTCGGTATTTTCTCGATCAACAGTTTTCTTGTAAGGGATTTCAACTCTTTATAGTTTTCTATTTCTCTAACATATATTGGCAGATTATTCCAATATATGTTATATATGACTCACAGCGGTCATTGCGGGGAAACTCTGACCGATGGCGCTGACAGCCAGGACTAATATTGAGACTCGAGCTGGCCGCGGTACTCGGACATCACTGACTAATTACACTCACGGCCGCTGACAATTAAACAAGGTGTCATTGTCCCAGCCCGACATCAAATTAATACGTGTTCACTTTTATTGCCCATTGTCCTCCGGGCACTGCCCCCCGCCCTCTCCGCGTCCCTCACACCGGCACGCGCGCGGGCCCGGCCCGGCGAGGTGTCGCCCGGTCAGACGGACAAACAGACAACAATGTCGCCGCGCCGCGCCGCTCCTCGTGTTGGCAGTGATTGATGATTTTAGTGGCGTTTATCATGACGGATGTGCCGATAACGTCATCAGGCGAGTACCGCCGTCCTGCCCCGCCCCATCCTGCCTCTGCCCTGCCCCTGCCCTGCCCCTGCCTTGCCCCCCTGCCCCCATCTTGCCCCCTGCCTTGGTCCCTCCCTGCCCCTGCCCTGCCCCCCCCCCCCCCCCCGCCCTGCCCCCATCTTGCCCCCTGCCCTACCCCCCTGCCTTGCCCCACGCCCTGCCCCTATCCTGCCTCCGCCCTGCCCCGCCACCTACCCTAGCCTGCCCCTGCCCCCACCCCTACCCCCCCGTGCTGCCCCCGCACTGCCCTGCCTCCCGCTCTGCCCTTGTCCTGCCCCCTCTCTGTCCCCCCGCCCCGCCGCCCTGCCCCACCCTGCCCCTGCCCCCTCCTGCCCCTGCCCCTGCCCCTGCCTGCCCCCGTCCTGCCCCCTCCCTGCACCCCTGCCTTGCCCCCCGCCCCCACCACCCTGCCCCACCCTGCCCCTGCCACTGCCCCCTCCTGCACCTGCCCCTACCCCTGTCCTGCCCCCTTCCTGCCCCCCTGCCTTGCCCCCCTGCCCAACCCTGCCCCGCACCGCCTTGCCCCGTCCTGCCCCTGCCATGCCCCTGCCTGCCCCCTGCCCCTGCCCTGCCCCATCCTGCCCCCCCTCCCCCGTTTGCCCGGCGGGGACGCGGCCCCACACCGTCCGGGGCCCTCCTCGCTGCCAACTCGCCCCCCCCCCTCCCCGGCCCCCCGTCACACTCACCAGCTCTCTGACGCTCCTGTGGTTGGCAGCGGTCCCCGAACTCCCGGTCCTTACACCAGGCGCTGTTTGCACAATTATCAATTTGCGCCGCTATTGCCCGCACAGGCAGCGCGTAATGCGGTCGGGGTTCGAACTAAACGACGAGAGACAATGCAGACTATCAGCAAATATTAACAGGCCAGTGGGGAGGGCTTCGCAGCGCCGACTTTTGTCCCTCATGTGAGGCGAATGTTTGCTCCACTCGCCGGCCATGGTTATTGTTTGTTCTACCACCAGGCACCAATGTCGAGCGCTTGTAATACGCATAAAGTGTGAGTTAATGGGAAAGTTGGCCAAACAATTGAGGGCCACTTTTCTTCTTTATGGCTATAGACCACTCCCGGTAATCTGGTTCGTAGTTTCCACACCAGGAGGCTCCGATATCCACCCATCACTAGTGCCGGCAAATTTAATTTCTCGTTTGGAAGAGCAAATGTAATTTTGAATAAGAGAAATAAAAACCTTTAAGAAAAAAAACTTTGTAAGACAAATAGGGACATCTGCAATAGTTTCTCATGATACCAGAAAACCCTTTTTAAATCTACTTTTTGTCTGGGAAATTCCCTTGCAGATAAATGATAAGAGATGTACATGGATATCATACTAAACATGGCCTCGTGCTGTGTATTTACATTGCTCTGCGACACTAACTCCGACTAGCAATAAGCCCTGCTGTGACCAATCTGTATTTCAACATAATTCATATCCACAACATGGGGCCTGTTGAATAATCTAGATTCGTACATGAAGACCCTTTTCTGTCCATGAGAGAGACCCAGGGACGATGTCGGTAAACTTTATTCAACACTTATGGACGCTCTTTTGGACGGCTAATACTGTCTTAGTGAACTTGAATATTATGAAACGATAACCCTTGTACGAGGTACAGAAAAGGGTCTTCATGCACGAGCCTAGATTATTCAACGGGCCCCAGCAGAATACTGACTGCTGCATTCAGACATGTTTGATCTGAGGCAAACAGTTATATCACTTAGCTTGGTATATTAGACCAGACTAGGGGGAAACAAGTTAAATAAACAATTACAAAAAAACTAAAAAGCTGGTTGTGAATATCCTCCGGGGGCGAGAGGGATGTACATCATTACACGGACCATTACCAGCCCTATACCTCCGTATGATGACATCCACCCGCGGGTAGACAGCCCGTTAGAAGTGTGTTAATAGAGATGTCTGCTGAATAACGACATCACACAACAATACACTCATACTAATGACATTGGCGAGCCGGAGTCACGGCCTGCGACTGGAGAGCAGTCATTATTATACGTTTCTCCACTCTAGTTCGAGGCTGGACACTCCTCTGAGGATTCAACTACATTCTGCACATTGACACGCATAATCGATGTTCTAATTCTGAATTGTAATGATGTGGTTGGAAGCCATTCACATCCGTTCTGGGAAGTGCAAGTATGTACGTGTACATTGTAATTAAAAAACAAAACATTGCGACCATTACTTTCGTCTAGAATATTTTGCGGTTGTATTGGGAACTGGGCCTAGGTCTTATGAGGATCAATCTTTATCATAGCAGAGGTATCCGTACATCGTTCATGTTCAGAAAACCCCTGAATTTATACAGTTTTAATCTAACGCTTCTGACTTCGACTATAACGCGTATACATGAATATACATGTATGCAGCTTTTCAGAATAGACTGGACTCTTGTGAATATGAGCTGTGAATTATAAATAGTATCATCTTTTGTTGTGAAGGACTTATTGTACAGTAATGTTTCCATTCTAACTCATCTACTCAAGCCAGTCTGTCTGACACTTGTACAAATCTGAGCAACTCCTGAGCAGCTCTTCATGATAAATGACAGAGAACACTACACAATCACAATAAATGTACGAGATACAAATAATTAAAAAAACAAAACAATGGAAAGGTAAGGAATTTCCTTTATGGAATGTACATTAGGACTGATTAATACTACAACACAGTATCTAAAATACTACAACACAATATCTTACGATAAAAGTATCCAGACTCTTGCCAAACTTATAAGATTTTATCCCTAATGAATCCACTTCTTTGCACGGTGTTCCATAGCGACAACAACAATAATACTTTATCAATAGCCTGCTTCTGAACAACTAAAATGCCCCACTGTTGATCGGGACTACGAGAGACATTCAGTGACACAATGTGCCGACTTGGGGAAAGCTTCACTGCTAAATGGGAGGGCACTTAACTGGTTGATACAACAGCCTGCAGGGAGCGCGGCGTACAAAGAGGGCATTAGACCCCGGCCGTGGACGTCGGTGGCCGCGGGGGTTCCCGGATGTCTCGGCCCCTTTGGCATCTCGGACCCCCTACGGCACCTCGGACCCATCGGCACCTCGGCCCCCCGCTTTCACAGCTTTCACGCCTTCATGCGCGAAAACGGGCAATGTCTACCAATGTGATTACTTCCCCAAAATACGGATTCCCAAAGACACAAGCTTTGCTGTATTATATTGTTTGTCTATTATCCACAATAAAGAATCTTACAAAACAAAAGCATTATCTTACAAAACATGTGTGATAACCCTAACCCTAACCTTAACCCTATCCCTATCCCTATCCCAAACCTTAACCCTATCCCTAATCCTAACCCTATCTCTAACCCTATCCCAGGGTGGATGTCTAGGGTGGACGAGGAGGTAGGAAACAGTTTGTGACAGTGAGGTGGAGGGATGTCAGGGTGCCCCTTCACTGTCACACCTCTGACTGTGACTTTTACCACACTGATAGTAACGGTCAGGGAATCCCTGCATCCAATGGCTACCCCTCCACCTACCTCACCCCTCTTCGCTTTGATCCAGGGGCCAGTCAGAGATGGATAATACTGTAATGGACTTAATCATTTAATGAATGTTCATAATCAAAGACTTGAGCAAGTCTAGACTTAGAGCTGTTCTCAGCACCAGTGAGGAGTAGGAGGCGGCAGTCATCCTAACGGGGAACTATAGGCTCCTTTTATAATGCTACGAGACCTGGGGCCCGTTTAATAGTCTAGGATCGTACATGAAGACCCATTTCTGTACCTCATCAAAGGGCTACCGTTTTATAATATCTAAGGTCGCTCCCTAACACAGTCTTAGCCGTCCAGATGGTTGTCTTTAAGTGTTGAATTAAGTTGACCCACATCGTCTCTGGGTCTCCTTGGCGTACAGAAAAGGGACTCCATGTATAATCCTAGATTATTGAACAGGCCCCAGGGTACAGTTCTACCTGCTGGGCGCCCAGTTCCACCTGTATATAATTTCCCACCTGAAGGGTTACTTCTTATTATTGGACGATGATAATAAGTATCAAAAATGAAATTTTTTAAAAGGATTATTTCTTCATGAAAAACCAAATATTGAAAGACTCAGCAATACTGAACTTTAGATTTCATCTCGTGCACCGTTCAGTATGATAGTGTTTTGTAGAAACATTTCTTGTGTATTTCATGATAGTTTAAGAAATACTGTTCATGAAGCAGGACATTTAAATTCATTTAGATACATCTTTCAATCACTTTAGTTGAATTACTTCATATTTGTTTGCATATTACATTGTAGATGTGCATGGAAGATGAGCATCCAGTCCTTCGTGTATTGTTAAGAAGTGTACTGGCAGGCTATTGTAATAGAGAAAGCAGTGATACAAAAGGAATGATTGAATTGTCTACAAGTGCTGTGTGTGCATTGGGGAAAAACAAATCACTGCGTCAGGTTTTGGAAATTTAAGATGCCGGACACAGCAAAGACTCCCGTCGCTCTCTTATTTCAGCCGTCCTCTTTCTTTACCCAGACTAAATTGATTGCGTTTGGCAAAAGGCTATGTTTTTACGGTGTCCGGTCAGATAACTGCCTTCCCCAGTGGTGTTGTGGATCATGGACCTGACGCACAAAAAGCGGGCTACATGGGCGGTGTGGGGCGAGCTTTTTACCTTCTGTCAGTGTCCGGAGCATCCCACTCACTCCATCTACAACCACCCCGAACACACCTTCCCATCATAGTCTGCCAGGGGAATAAAAAGGTTAGGTATTTGTGAGTTGCATCATTTGTGTAACTGCCTCGGGCTGATGTTAGTTGTAGGGACCCCCCCCCCCCCCCCCAAACCACCTCCATGACCGTAGACTTGCACAAGTCTTTGATGATGAATATTCATTGAATTATTAAACACAATCAGAAAAAAGTTCATTATAGCATGTATCCTTCTCTCACTGGCCAATGAATCAAAGACTTGTCCAGTAGGAACAGAACCTCCTGTATATGTCCCCCAGTCGCTCCCTGTAACCCTACACCTCCTCCAGTACTCTGGCCACCTGTGGTTTCATAGCAATAGATTTCGCCTGCTCCTGACTGTGACCTGATTGCGATCAAAGTGAGCGACCAGGAGACGTGTATGGAGAGTGTTGTGAATACTGGAGCTAAACAGCGCCATAAATCCAACACCATTACCGATTGTACCAGTCCCTGTATCCCAGCGTGGAGGGTAGCCATAGGATGCAGGGACTGGACCCAGTATCCCAGCGTGGAGGGTAGCCATAGGATGCAGGGACTGGAGCCAGCCTACTCTAGGTTGACTGTAGACCGTCTGCCATGTCAATGTAAGGTCTATAAACCCGACCCACGAGACGACAACCGGCGCTCTTTAGTCTCCATCACGGGAGAGTGCAGGCAGCAGTATCTCCATTCTACATCTCATCTGGCAGAGCAGTCATTGTTATCCCCAAACCCAGCGACACAGGTCTTAGTAGTCTACAGGGAGCTTTGCCTCTTGTATTTGTGTGCAACGCGAGTGTGTTTTTACTCAAATCTCGGGGGAAATATTGCTGGATCTAGTGCCCATAGCGCCTCCCAAGGGGAAGAGTTCTTTTTATGAAAATAAATTCAGGATATATATTTTTGCTCGTTACACTTTTTTTTGTTTGGTGGGTTGGGGTGGGGGCAGCAAAAGGACACCGGGCTTTACCAGTGTGCTGATAGCACCTTCCTAACATTGCAGGATGAGACTTTGTATAAACAACCTGCCTTGTTCAAATTGACACACATCATAGAACATAGGTTTAGCAAGAGTATATAGGATAGGATTCATGCACCTCACAGAGGGTTTGTCTGAGAGAAATCCTGCTGAGATTCTGCACTCGATCACCATCTCTTCGTCTGAATTGTTTTTCCCCTGCAATTCTTGGTGACATTTACTCCTAAAAAGGGAACAGAATCTCATGGGATTTTGAACCCTGTGAGGTACATGAATCCCATCGTGTGAATTCCACTGGAAAAGGAACATAATCTCATGAGATTGTTAACCCTGTGAGGTACATGTATCCCACCGTGTGAATTTCACTCAACGCCAGTGAAGGAAATGTATGATGGCGAGGAGGAGTGAGTGGGTTTCGAAGCCATGCTAAATGTTTAGTCTAACAATGTAGCTACGTATTTAACGCTCACTCCTATACGCATAGACCCAGTGCGCTCCTGTTAGAGGACAACAACCATGAAACGTAACCCAAGCCCACCGTAATAACCATCTTTGCTGCCTCCATCCCTAAGCTGCAGATCTCAGTCACAGCTGGTGGTGGATACAAGACACTAATACCGCCTGATACATACACCCCAATAACACATACATAAAGGTCTACATATATGTATAGAGTACACTGTGTAGGGTAACCACAGCCTAACTGAGGCTTCAGTCGCCCGACTGGGACGGGCCGAGGTCAACTAGGCCCCGGTAAACCACACGGCCGGGGTCCGGCCATCCAGCCGCGGCCATCCCGCCGGCCGTACAACCCTGACAGCCAATACATATTCAGGTCTACATGTTCACTGTAGAAATGTAGGCAGCAGTTCAGGAGTTTCATGTCTATATAACTCGTCATGTAAGTCCACTAGCTGGACAGGACGGACTAAATTTTGATAACTCGAGCGGGTGGAAGATAGGCGACTGCCGCCTAACCCTAATCTCCAGTATAAATAAAAGCTTAACAAAAAAAATTAAAATATATTACACTCTCACTGCTCCTCACTACTCCCCGCTCAGTGTTAATAACCAACACTTGGATCCTAATATGGAGATCACATAAACCACCAAAGGTCAGCCCGTTATTATTGTTATGTCACCTTTTAAACATACACGACGTGACAAAGTCAATATCCAATTTGGCGTCGTTGACCTTTGACCCTCCTGTGAGTAGTTGTAGTGTCAGGGCACGGCGCGAGGTGGAGTCACCGTCGATAAAAACGGCCTTATTGCAAATGAGTGTGATAAGGTTTGGTACCTCTGAGATACTATACGGAAACAGGGTTACTGTAGCTGTACGTGATGGATAAGCGGTAAAATTGACGATAAAATGAATCGATTTCGCGGGCAGAGGTTCATCTGGTCGTCAATATTACCAAGTAGTTATCACGTAGGGAGACAGTATGCCTGTTTTTGTATCATTATATATCTTAAAATAATTATTTTGTCCTTTGCTTTTGGATGATTTGTTGGGTCTCACAACCGTACATCACATCCGATATGCCACGTACATACCCTGTACGCCACGTACGTGGTGTACGGCCATAAATACGACATGGGTAGGAGCAGGCAGTATAAGTCGGCCATACAGCCACAGGTATATGATAATAAATCAGAACCAAATTGTAAAATCATGGTTAATTCCCAAAGCGCTTCCTCATTTGTGAGACTATGACCTTTTAGAACCAGAATTCAGGTCAGCTACAAAATACTCTCAGATGTCTCCAGTAAATATTAACAAAAAGGGACTTGATAACGAAACACGACCGCGACGTGCTGTCCATGGATGGTGGTGTGTGACCTTGGTACATGTTCTTTGACCTTGGGGTGTCTGGGGTTACTGCACAGGGTGCGCGGCCGAGAAGCACGTGGTGACTGTGGCATGTGGGTGGGGAACACGTGAGGTGGAAGGGAGGCTATTGTTGGCGGGGGTTGTGCGGAGGAATACTCCCACTTTGATCTCCACTCCCCGTGCTCTGTGCTCTGTTAAACACACGTGTAGTATATACCTTAAAGCAAAGTTTCCACTGGCCAATTATTTACAACCGATCTGCAGTCGACACCAGATTGGTTAATGGAAACAGTCTGGTATTTCAAATCATCACCGGTTAATTTGGTGGGGTTTATTTATTAACAACAAAATTCACCATTTCTTACGGTCATACATTTTGTCTACGATAACACAGTGTCAGCTTTTAGTTTTACATCCACAGTATGATATATGAAATGATGACAAATGAGGAAATGAGAACAAGGTGATACAGCTATATGATGATAATAATACTACTACTACTACTACTACTAATAATAATAATAATAATAATAATAATAATAATAATAATAATAATAATAATAATAATAATAATAATAATAATAATGATGATGATGATGATGATGATAATAATAATAATGATAATAATAATAATAATAAAATGATACTAATAATACTAATAATACTAATAATATTAATAATAATAATAACAACAACAACAATCGTAATAATAATAGTATTATGGTAAAGACAATAAAGCTAGTAGCAAATGTAGTGATAATAGTAACAGAGCAAGATAGATATCGCGTAGAATCTTCATCTTGCTGTCAATGGCAACCATCTTCAGGTTTTTAGGAGTACTCAAATAATCGGTGCCGTATTGGTCGGCCAATGGAAATAGCCTTGAGAGGGAACCAGGCTGGGGCCGGTGTGAATTCTATTCCGCTTTTCAGAGCCGTCTATTGGTTACCACACAGACTGTAAGGATGGGGTTTTAGTACTGCAAGAAACGACACCACTCGCCACCAGCGATATCATTTTACCCATCTGTTGAGGCGTCCGGCTTTCAGTAAAAACGAACACAAAGGGAGACGTATGCGGTATTTGTGCCTGTATCCATTCACTGAGGCCTGTGTCCCCTGTTTATCCCGTCATTTGTATACACCACAGGAGAACCTGAAGAGTTTCTGTTCTAAAAAAACAAGAGCCGCCTGTTTTTGTTGTGTACCATCCCGCTGATTAACACACCAGCAAATCAACGTCCCCGACATTTATAACTAATCAAATTTATAGCTAATCAAGAAGCACCATGAAATGCCTGTGTTTCATTTGATTTTATCACATTCTAATAGTTATTGCTGCGGAATATATTGCCTCTCTGTACACATAGGGGCTCTTTATAGTCTAAGTAGACACTGTACAGCAACATTAACAGCTGTGACAGATAGGATAGAAGGTTCTGCAGTATACACAGTCTGTTTCCATTATTTCTACTGTCTATCGTATACAAAGTCCACATTGAAAATGTATGGGGACTCAGTAAACAACCACCCATTGTATAAAACCTGTCAGATACCATAACTCTGGTATACGGATTGAAATTCGTGGTATACGGCCTCAAAGCCATGGTATACGGGAAAATAGTCCCTTGGTGCTATCGAGCAAAGAAATAGTCCCTATTGCTATACCTTTTAATATGGCAATCACCGGTTTGAATCTATTCCAATACATGGGTAGTAAATGCAACAAAGGATAGTTTTGTGGACTGGCAGCTTTGTAGACCACTCGAGGTTGACGACGTAATACACGCGCTAGTGCTCGTGTATTACTACCTCTTGTGGTTTGCGACCGCCTGTCCACAAACAATCGAGTATTGTCTATGTATATACAACGTGATCAAGTCCAGCAGATCATGCTAGCTAATGGTGACAGAATGCTACTCTGGTTAAAGAGGTCCGTGTTGCCACATGTTACTCAGATCCTGAACGAGGTATTTAGAACTGAGCTTATGGCATGACTCGAGGTCCTATTGAGTGTTTACAAATAATTACGTTCAAGGTCACGAAAGGTGGAGAGTAGCCAGACCCCACTCTACTCCCTCTGCAGTTTCAAATTCTAAAGCTTACAGTTTTTACATACATATATTCATCGGTAAATGGCAGCTACGTGAAACGTCCACCTCTGATTTAAACAGCGCCCTGCCTTCTCTGGGGGCGTACTAGACTTGCTCAAGTCTTTGATTATGAACGTAAATTGAATGAATAAAATAAATTACAATGTGTAAGGTTCCTCTGACTGGCTCAGGAATCCTGGGTAGGACACAGGGACTGAGGCCAGTCTAGGGGCGTACAGTTGCTGACTTGGCTCATACCCAAAGCGCACCTACTTATCCGGAGTTTTATGGTGACCGGAATACGGGGTCCGTCATCCTTACTCCACACTTTCTACCTCCCACGACGAGATATAGAACCTGTAACCCAACGCACGAACATTACTGTATAAGGTCAGAGTTAAATTTGACCATTTAAGTGCGTAGTAAAATGTAATGTGATTATCATACACGCAGTGATTTGTGTGTGTTGTGGTGGAGGTGGGGGGGGGGGGACATTCCCCTGTCCAGGGTGTGTTTTGTGTATTTTTTTATGACTTTATTTACCGACAGATTCAGTTTATCAGTTCTTACAGACCGTATACCAAACTTATCTACAGGTAGGTCAGATGTAGGTCATCTGATAAAGTTATTAGATAATGAATGGGGACTTAGACCAAGCACGAATATGTTTCTTATTTCATCTTAACCTGGAATTATGTATCTGTTTATCGCCCATTGAGTATGAGTTACCGTACTCAAAAACCTGTTGAGTATGAGTTCTTAATATCAAGCCTATGGACATTTATACCAAGATAGTCACTGAGAGCATAATGATATCTACAATGAGAAACAAGTCATGTGTTTATACATTATAGGTGAGGTTAGTTAAATCCCCGGACACGAAGATTCCCTTTAATACAAGCCTTAAATTCCTCTATTTCACCTATTCCGTTTTATTGGGGGGTCTAGATCGTTCCACATGGACGAGGTTGTATTCTCTACACTCCTCATACTTTATAATTCTTTACGGACTCTGCGTGTGTGTTGCACATGAACGTCAGGTCAGTAAAATACAAAGTCCATAGATCAAACTCCGCAGCTCTCCTGTAGGAGGCACCGAGGCGTGCTGCAATACGCTGCTCTACCCGCCAGGGAGCAGATTGCCTCGAGAAGCAACTCAGCCTTTAACTCAATGAGCAGCTCGAGCAGCTCTCACTGAGCAACTCACTGCGAGCTGCTCCGTACAGCTACAGGAGCAGCTCCCCGTGCCCCGCCCGCCCGGCCCCGGCTCGAGGCCCGCCGTCAGCCGTCAGACCCTGCGAGGCGCCGGGGTCGTAAAGCAGACACCAGGCGTGGGCTGAGCGCGCTACGAGCAGCTCGCGAGCAGCTCCCAGCGGCCGTGAGCGACTCGCGGCGCCCTGCTTTATGACAAATATTGACACGGCCCGGGGTAGGGGCCCCGCGCGTGCACACGGGCCGGCGCCTCAGAACAAAATGTCCTTTTAATGGATCCTTTTTTATCATTTCTATTTTTTTATTTTTTTTGTTTTTTTTGGTGTAAGAGTGCTGCACTTGTGGCAATCTGTCTGCACCCAGGAGTACAGTCAATCATGGCGCATACTGGACCCCAGCGCGCGCCCCGTCTGCTTTAGAAGTTCAGGGTAAACATGTACAGGATTGGTGTGAGTCGCGGGAGGTGGGTACAGACAGGGAGACTACGGAGTGGTTGTAAGTGGAGAGATGAAGAAAAAGGGTCTTGATGTACGATCATAAATTATCAAACGGGCCCCAGTGCTTGTTTGTTTGGTTTGATTTAACGTCCAGTCAACCATTATAGGTCCTTACCGGACTTTCTCAAGGTTCTTTTACACCAGATCGAATCTATGAAATGAATTCAGGTAGAAATCTCACCCCTACACATTTACCAAGGTGAAAGTTCTTTTATTTCCCACACCACATACACATGGTATGAGAAGGATTGGCTTGCTTTGATATAGCAGTAAATCGACCACTGCTGGGGATGAAGGAGAAAGGTGGCTGTACACCACACCACACAGACATGGTATGAGAAGGACTGGTCTTTGATATAGCAGTAAATCGACCACTGCTGGGGATGAAGGAGAAAGGTGGCTGTACACCACACCACACAGACATGGTATGAGAAGGACTGGTCTTTGATATAGCAGTAAATCGACCACTGCTGGGGATGAAGGAGAAAGGTGGCTGTACACCACACCACATAGACATGGTATGAGAAGGATTGTCCATTGATATAGCAGTAAATCTACCACTGCTGGGGGTGGGACTTGAACCCACAACCTACAACCTTGGGGTTACGCGTCCAGTGCCCTAACCACTGAGCTGCCCATCGCCAGGCCCCGGTGTCTGTGTGCCTGTACTGCATGAGGATCCCGGAGAACACCCGGCGCCGGGTATTGATTTATAGGCGTTACGGCACCACCACACGTGATTTGAAAGAGGGCGTTTAGAGGGCTGTGAGACGACGACTGTTGAACCCGGCGACCGCCCTGTCTTTATCGGCAACGCGAGATGCGTGTCACTGCACACAGAGTGGATCGTATCGATGCCACCGCATCTCCCTGTCAGCCACTGCAAGCATGGCTCCCCGCTCTCCAAGCCGATATGTTGTGATATTGGGGCGATTTACCACTGCTTGGTGGTTCTCTTTGTAAGTGGGTCGAGTATGGGCGCATCAATAAGTGTTGGACAAACTGGGGATATATAAGGCAAATGTATTTGTGTTCTGAGGTTAGACTTGCTCAAGTCTTTGACTGGAATAGGCATTAAATGATTGAGGAAAATTAGGATAAAGTTCATTATTATATGTATCCTTTCCTGACTGGCCCATGAATGTATCCCAGCGAGGAGGGGAGGGGCAGCCATAGGATTCAGGGACTCGAGCCAGTCTATTCTGAAGTGTATGTCTATTCTTCCATCAAAATAATTGAAATTGGACTAAAATAAGAAAATCTAAATTTAAATTACAGTTATGAGGTATAAGATGAGGGAGCTTTTATCACACATGCTGAAACTACCAAGGTTTGGGTCAGTATAGGATTTTAACGCGTCCAAGCATTGCTTGATGGGATTTGCCAAGCTACCTTTGTGTCCTCCCCAAGCATACCACAAAATATATACATCTCGGTTTTTATTATTTCGTGTGATTTATTTCGAAACCTATCGATCAAATTGAAATCTAGGATTACTGTAGTGGTAAAAGTGCAAGTGGTTTATAGAGGGCATTACGAAGCTGCGTGGCGTATCCATTACTGGAAACGTGAATAGCCTGCAGACCCTTTTAGCCACAGCGCCATTAGTTCTGCACAGTGCGCCGGTAATGTTATCATATACCGCTATGCGAACGTCCCACTTTTATTAACCAGGAGTACGGATTCCGAAATGATATTCATATTCATACGTGGAGTTTTCAATGATTTCCAGGTGTAACATGATAAGGAGGCATAGTGAACGTGTCTGAATTACATCTGTTCTTTGTTGTTGTTGTTGTTGTTGTTGCTGTTGTTGTTGTTACTGTTGTTGTTGTTGTGTTTTTTTGTTATTTTAATACAACTTTGAAAAAGGTGGTTCTTTGGTGGTTTTTTTACAGAAATATTCACCTCGTTCTCCGATCGCGGTAGCCATTTGTTCTACACAGAGCGCCTTGGAACTCGGTGAATATTTCAGGCACACTAACCATGTCTCCACATGATACTCACAAGACCTCTACCTGCGAACCCTCCGACACCACCGCGTGATGGGTGGCAGGTATATCGGCACTATGAGGTTTAAGTCAGGGACCCTGGAGGGATGCGGTGTTATCTCACCCCTTGTATTTTTGTCCCATAGGCTTAACATTGAGAACTCGTCCTCCATGCCCCTATGAGTATTACAGTCCGTTCTCCATGGGCTATATCCTGAGCGTCGTCCATTCTTTTAGTGTGTAGAGGGGTGAGGGAAATACAGGAAGAAACTCGTTTTGGTCAAAGTCATTATTCTCAGACTCGTTTGAATGCTGCGATATTCACTCGGCATTGCCTTGTTCATATGACCCCACATCAAACTCATGGAGAATGAGGACTTTGACCAAACCTTGTTGGTTTCTACTTTAGTCCACAATGCTGAAATTAAGGCTGTAAACCGTAAGACCACCGTAAGGCTACGTAAGGGGCCGTAAGTGCCGCAATGCCTTCACAATGCTGGCACGCCTTGCATGCTGTAAACAGCCCTGAAGGCGGGCCAGTGTTTGCCTACTGAGCCAGCGCCAGAAAAAGCCGCAACTCGGTGGTGGGCTGCGGAAGAGGCCAAAATGACACAGCCTCTAAGCAAATCCCAACTTTCAAAAGGCGACTTATTCGCGTGTGAAAGTAGTGGAACTTTGGGAGAAATCTGCGCACTCGACTGGGAGAAAGTTCACACGGTTATTTATTGGTCGTCGGTGGGAGAGGGAGGGAATCGTCCGGGCGGCAAGCGGCAACTCAACCGCGTAAGGCAGCGTGAATACCGCCATGCCCACCATGTCAAAACAAAACTCGCGAACCTCCAACTCCATGCAATCCCGCCTATAAATACCCACAGAGCACAAAGGTCAAGCCTCTTGCCTCTCTAACCTTTGTCCAAACGCTAGATTCGCATCTCGCTCAGAACATGGCTCTTAATCAAAGTTGAGGACTTAAAATAGACTTAACACATTTGAGGAGCACGCTTCATTCATTGGACTTAAAACATGTGCGAGCTATTAATTGTTCCCAATCCACTTGTCTTTAGCGAGGCGAGGCGGTACATTTATCACAGTTCACCGGCTACTTTGCTTGTAAAATGTTACATTGCTGGGTCTGCTGCATTGCTAATTAAGATACAATCACTTAGATTAATCTTGACCTATGCTGACTCAAACCGTTCAGTAGCCGTTAAGGGAACAAAGTCAGGCCACGACAAAACATTTAAGTGAGCCAATCTGGGCCATAATGAGGAGTGCCAATCAAAGTATGCTTCAATCGTAGGTTACTGGGAACAATCCTCCCAAGCATAGTCTTCGTTTTGTGCTTATTACATGGATATCAAAATGAGATCAAACTGAGCCTGTTAGAATGTTAATGATATGCTAACACTTGTTAATCACCGCTGTAATAATCCACATATTTTCATGAATATACGAGGAGGGATTAACACTTTCTGAGTGGCTTATTTTCCCTCGTTACTCCGACCGTAGTTCCGCGAACAATAATACCCGAAGCACGCGGCCGAATCTACGCCAAATGATGTAATTGCAGGGTGATAAATTGGCTAATGATGCAATTGTATTGTCGTAAGGTAACTACAATAGGCTGGCCTTGAACTCTATTCGGATTGCTAATAACATCCACACTGTGAGTCGGTGAGAGGGAGACGAGTGTAGGAGAAAGCCTGGAGACTGAACCAGGCGGCCATAATTACCGCACTCCGAGCACTGCGCATGCGCAAACCACTGCTGGTTCTCCACGTGACGTCTCCTGTGTAATTGGCCATCTCGGGTACCAGCTGCGTTGGTTACGTCATACGTCGCTGGTGCCCCACGTGTGTGTGACGTGGCTGAGGTAGTTAATCGTCGCTTGTCGGCCTGCTGTCCCTGTCGGTTTGTCACCTGGTGTGGTTTTGGGGGTTCTCATCATCTCCCCGCGGTATGCATTACCTGTCGCCCAGGTGCAGCTCCACGCTTTACAGCCTGACCTGGTTAACCAAGCTCAGTGGCTAGCTGCATGGCGTTGTCCCATTACACTAACTGCCATATAAGGAATAGAGTAGACCCAGTAGCCAATGACTGCATTCTCAGCAAATCCCGACCTTCACCCTGACCTCCTTACATAATATTTATAGCGCCTTGGGACGGTTCTACAGTCGAGAGTTGACCTAGAATCTAGTGGGCCACAACCACGCTCCTAGCGGTAGGGGTATTCGCCTCAAGCATGGGAGATCAGGGGTTCAAACCCTGGTTGGGTCATATCAAAGACTTACACAAAAATGGTACCCACTGCCCATTTGGCTTAACACCCGCCATTAGAATGAGGAGTAGGGGGCTAGGGCCTGAGTGGAAGAACGACCGTGTAGCCGAATTCGGTGATTGTGAATACACAATATTCCCTTGATAAAAATTTCTTTTAACAAAACCAAAAAAACTCAGTATCATGGTATGATGGGATTATTTCTAAAAGCATCGTTAATAACAGCTTTCTTGCACTTCATATTTCCTCACAGAATATCTTTGATTTCTTTCCATTTCCATACGTTCGTATTTTCCTCTATAACCCAACACTAGCGTCAAATATCATTCACGCTTACTTTTCAATGTATGTCATCCAATGGTGTAGGATTATATAAGTGTGACAACGAGCATGAACCAAAAAATCCATTGCCCGGGGTCATTGTCAATATTTGATTGGTACTCCCCCGCCACCCCCACCCACCATATGCCCTGTAGATGCGTAGAGCATGATTAAGGCTGGGCGGGCGAGTAGCTCCCTCCCCGGGCGAGCTGCTCCCCCGCCCGGCACCTCCCCCGCCTGGGCCCCGGGGAGCAGATGCCGGGCGGCCTGCGGAGACTGTTTTATTCCGACACGAGTCTCTGACCACCTGCCGCAGCATTATACCAATCAGCCACACGGGCGTGTAGGTGGGGGGAGAGTGAGAGACACGGGCGTGTAGGTGGGGGGAGAGTGAGAGACACGGGCGTGTAGGTGGGGGGAGAGTGAGACACGGGCGTGTAGGTGGGGGGAGAGTGAGACACATGGGCGTGTAGGTGGGGGGAGAGTGAGAGACACGGGCGTGTAGGTGGGGGGAGAGTGAGAGACAGGGGCGTGTAGGTGAGAGTGAGACAGAAGGGAGGGGAGGACCAGTGAACAATTTTCATCGGTGTATCACTGCGCACGACGAGAAGACGATCTGTGAGATCACGGGTATTTATAGGGCTGGAAGAGGTGTGAGCTGCTCATGTGAAGGTGGGTGGGTGGATGGGTGGATGGGTGGATGGATGGGTAGAGGGAGGGAGGGAGGGAGGGAGGGAGGGAGGGAGGGAGGGAGGGAGGGAGGGAGGGAGGGAGGGAGGGAGGGGGCGAGGTTAGAGATGTATGTCTGTGTGTAGGGAGGGAGGGAGGGAGGGAGGGAGGGAGGGAGGGAGGGAGGGAGGGAGGGAGGGAGGGAGGGAGGGAGGGAGGGTGGGTGGGTGGGTGGGTGGGTGTGTATGTGTCTGGATAGGTAGATTGATGGATGGTTGGACAGATGGATGAATGGAGGGAGGGAGGGAGGGAGCGAGGGAGGGAACAAGGGAGCGAGGGAGGGAGCGAGGGAGCGAGGGAGCGAGGGAGGAGGGATACATGGCTATTGGCTCCACCGTTCAATCTAAAACCACACATTGTCTAGATAACACAGGTTCGCTCGGATTCCACAGTTCCTTATCTAACCACAAAATATCTCCATATTATGCCTATAATGATCCCATTTCTTGTGGTTGTTTGTATTACCATATTCATTAAGGCATCTATTCACGGTTAACGTTCATGTATGATTCATCAAACACTATTTCATAACATGTTATGAAAGCTGAATGCTCTGGGGATTATGTATTTTTACAGGGTAATGCATTTTAACACAAGCAATACATTCTTTGCATACCTAGGAGCCAAACGACTAAAACATCTTTTATACTGCATCAGGAATACACTGGTACTATAATTCTTTTCAATATTAACCAAGAAAAACTTTACATGATTATCTTCTTATAGATGTTTGAAAGATGACATCGATGAAGACACTTATACAAAAATCCACTTGGCAGTTACACGCCTCCGCTCGGCCAATACTTAGAAGGAAAAGAACTACCTCAATTGTCTCCCTCGCTCCCCATGTGTTTATTGCACACGACACATACCTGCAAAGACAGAAAAAAGACAGGGTGAGACAAACATAAAATGACGCGCTCTACAAGGCTGGGCTCATGTGAGGCAACGTGGAGCGAACACAAAAACACTGACAAGCAATTTATGCGTGGTCTGATTTGAAACTGCTCCGGGCTATTCACCAATAATGTTCCGCTGGTTCAGGATATAAAAAGAGAGTAATTTCAGGAGCAGCGGGGAGCAGGCCTCGGCAGTAATTATCACAGACACCTGTATAATCGAGTTATGCAAGCTTGATATCAAAATTAGTTCAGCTAATCAGAAACCGTGTATTGATATCATCCTTCCGTCTATGTCTCATAGACCGGATAATCTTTGATGAGCAACCTAATCTTTTTTCCTTCTATTTCAATTAACATATCTTAATATCTTCTGGCAGAAACTATGGATATCTTGCAGGCGGGATTTACAGATCATCTAGAGGCTTATCCCAACATGGATTATCGACATGGGTCCCACCAACACGTATCTACTCGTCGGAGTGACGTGGGTGGGATCGACATGGGTGGTCCACTTCTACTTCAGTACTTGAGGCAACACCGACTGAGCCGTAAAACAAAAGACTCAATGGGTCGTAATCTTGCTTGTGTTTTAGGGTCTGGATTAGACTGGCCTCAGTCCCTGTATCTTACCCCTCCACCCCTTCTGAGTGACACAGGGACTGGTCTCATCCGTAATCGGCCGTGTAGAATGGCGCGATTTTGCGCCACACTCCCCAAGCAGAGGTCTGGCTACTGGTCAGAATATCTGCTGGGAGATTGATACCTTCTCACTTTGATCTCAATCGAGACATAGTCAGGAGTAGGCGAAATATATTGCTATGACAACACAGGCGGCCAGGGAACTGGAGGAGGGGAGGGGGAGGGGTAGAGGGAGGTATAGGGTTACAGGGAGTGTCTTGGGGTCATAAACAGGAGATTCCGGTCAGAGTGGACAAGTCTTTGATTCATGGACCAGTCAGAGAAGGACACATGCTATAATGAATTGTATTCCGATTTTCTTTAATCATTTAATGAATGTTCATAATCAAAGACTTAAGCAAGTCTAGGTCTGGATAAACAAGTGAGTTGTACGTAATGGTTAATCTGCGGCGGGTCTTGTCGCATGGCTAGTTTCTCTCGCGGACTGCTTCTGTGTGATTATTTTAGGCTCGAGTGCTCCCATTCAAGGCTTGTGTGAAGGCATTTGTACTTCCCTGAGGAGGTTTTTATAGCAGCAGGAGAAACGAAATAGTTGTAAACTGGTGTAATGTACGGATGAGTCATCTTCAGAGGACAGTATTTTATTATATAGCTATACCGATAAGTCACACAGACACCAACCTCTATTACCGTGTTGGTATCATTGTCATACGGCACAGTATGCTGGTATGGAAACAAATACACACATTCTACTCGCAATTGACGCGAGTGAGTATACCAGTGTATACTATGATTAATAATAACACAGAAAACCATGAACTATAACCGTTAGAAATGCACAGAAAATCATGGTAAAATATTATCACAACATATATCAAGAAAATGAAATTGTTAAATACATTCCATTTTTTTCTAAATAAATAAAAAATACATCATCAGAGTGAATTCTGTCATACCAAAACACTCTGGATCGTGGCTATTTATTTCAATTTGGAGGTATTTGATAAAAGTAAAGCATATCAACTTTGTTGGGACGTCTGCCTGTACCTCATTTCTTCCAATAAAAATATCAAACTCGCTCTGCGAGCTCGTTTTATATTTCTATCGAAAAAATACAGTGATACGACAAGCCGTGACAACAAGGTGAACACGTTTTGTTAACGTACTGTCCCTCGTAGCCGCGCCCCGCTGATATCTGGCAATGAACCAACTCCGCTGCTTTCAGTCCATCTAAATTACACACTGTTCTTTCAAATCTTAATCGGTGTCGTGCTATCCAACAATAACTAGCTTTATAAAACATCAGATTATTTACAAGTGGGTTTAACGTTGCAAAACTAGTATGATGGACACGGAACAAAGTTATTATTAAATCAAGTTTTTAAAAAAGACGTCAGTTAACAGAATTACCAGAGTATTGAAAAATGGATGCGATGTAAAAAGACTTGAGGAGAGGGAGATAGGACACTGACGCGGCTGGGGGTGATGGTATCTTTATTGTGGCGCGGTGGCAGGAGCCTAGAAGCGGGCACTGTCAATATTGACTGGGATGTGGTGGCGCCGGGAAGACCTGTTCAGGTTACATTACACGGGCACACACCTGACGCCTCGTCCCGTGACATGCTACCCTCCCCTCTCTTTACTCTCTGCGTTTTTATATACGGGGAGGGAGGGAGGGGGCGGGGTTAGAGATGTATGTCTGTGTGTAGGGAGGGAGGGAGGGAGGGAGGGAGGGAGGGAGGGAGGGAGGGAGGGAGGGAAGGAAGGAGGGAAGGAGGGAAGGAGGGAAGGAGGGAAGGAGAGGGGAGGAAGGGAGGGAGGGAGGGGCGGGGTTAGAGATGTATGTCTCTGTGTAGGGAGGGAGGGAGGGAGGGAGGGAGGGAGGGAGGGAGGGAGGGAGGGAGGGAGGGAGGGAAGGAGGGAGGGAGGGAAGGAGGGAGGGAGGGGGCGGGGTTAGAGATGTATGTCTGTGTGTAGGGAGGGAGGGAGGGAGGGAGGGAGGGAGGGAGGGAGGGAGGGAGGGAGGGAGGGAAGGAGGGAGGGAGGGAGGGAAGGAGGGAAGGAGGGAGGGAGGGAGGCAGGGAGGGAGGCAGGGAAAGAGGGAAAGAGGGAAGGAGGGAAGGAGGGAAGGAGGCAGGGAGGCAGGCAGGCAGGCAGGCAGGCAAGGAGGCAGGCAAGGAGGCAGGCAGGCAGGCAGGCAGGGGAGAGGCAGGCAGGCAGGCAGGGAGGCAGGCAAGCAGGGGAGAAGCAGGCAGGCAGGCAGGCAGGCAGGCAGGCAGGCAGGCAGGCAGGCAGGCAGGCAGGCAGGCAGGCAGGCAGGCAGGGGGTGGGGTTAGAGATGTGTGTCTGTGTGTGTGGTGAGGGACGGGGGTATTAAAAACCTCGTCGAAACGGAAACCCTACACATGTTTGAAACCCCATCAAAGAAAACCCGTTCTCCAAATGGAAGCTGTCCCATTTCTTCATCCTTGTTCAGTGAGTGAACACGTTCTGCATTAAAAAACAACTTGCAGGCATACGAATCACTTCAGGGTCTGAACTGAGAACTACAGTTTGAAATCTCTAGTCTGTGTCGGCGGAGAATAAAGCGGGTGCTAACAGAGCCGACGAGACTAGACCCGTCCACACTAATAACACATCTACACGTAACGCCGTGTAATCTATCCCCCTCCTACATTCCGCGGCGGGGTGTGATGTAAATGGCCGTGCCGATGATAGCCTGGAGTTAGGGTGTCAGACAATAGGTGTACCTGCACGGGGAGCTGCCTGAAGTACATACACAACAGGATCAAATACATCTCCGCTCCACTCTCCCCCCGCTGGCGCATTCATCATCGCCCCGCGCCCGCCATTCTGTGCCCGTTAGGCGCCGGTAGGCGTCGCTAGGCGTCCGCCTCCCAGATACATCACACGCGCCTGACGCTGTACAGGGCGCATAGCTATTGTCATATGGTGGCAGCCATCATGCTAAAGGGCTGATTCCACCAACACACAAGATATGGCGAGATTGGTCTTGATTTGGGTGCCTTGCTAAGTTTTGCTGGGTTTTGAATAATCGTCTGAATATTTGCTGCAATGTGCCTTGAGGTGGCGGAGTGGTGGAGCACCAATATATGAACACGACATCGCGAAATTATCCGCGCTATATATCACGACAAAGCAGTAGGCCTACGACATATCGCAACACTGTAAGATATAAAGAGATATACCAAATCCATCTGTTGGTGGAACGAGCACTTAAACAAAATACCTGGTAGAGGGTCCAATTATCAATGGATTTTATTTTTTTTAAATTGTTAGAAATGTAGAAGAATGGAGCAACCTAGAGACCACTAACAAATAGGATACATATAAGGTGAAAAGAAATGGAAGAGAATGTAAAGGAGGGCCGTGGAATTGAATCAAATTATGAGATATGCAGTGATATAAAGGAATTGCTAAAAAAAAAAGTGCCAAAAGTGGTATATTTTTTGCCATGAAGGAGTTTTAGCCATGTCTCACGATTATCCATAGAATATAAGAGCAGATGGTGGTGGTCGTCCGCTGACTTCATTTGCACTATCATACAATGTCCTGTAGGATGATGGCGGAACTAGCAATCACTCTGTGCCCTATATAGGCCCAGGTACGTGACGTAACCACGTGACGGGGGCGGCGCGCGCACACTGAGGGCAGCCTCATTGTGAGCCTCACACAAAGGCGTATTGACGGCGGAGGGCGGCCCCCGGCCCGGGAGGTACACCCCGCCCCCGGGAGGTACGCGGGGGAGGGCGGCCCCCGGCCCGGGAGGTATACCCCGCCCGCCGGGAGGTACACGGGGGAGGGCGGCCCCCGGCCCGGGAGGTACACCCGCCCCCCGGGAGGTACACCCCGCCCCCCGGGAGGTACACGGGGGAGGGCGGCAGGGGGGGCTATAAACGTCCCGGTCTGATTCTCCCCCTACTTCCCCCTCCTCGTCATCACCTCGCTATTCAGGAAACTGCTAAGCCCGGCTTAGTTTCCCCGCACTGCCCGGCTTGCTGAACACCTGCTGAATGCCTGCTGAACGCCTGCTGAATGCCTGCTGAATGCCTGCTGAACGCCTGCTGAATGCCTGCTGAATGCCTGCTGAACGCCTGCTGAACGCCTGCTGAACGCCTGCTGAATGCCTGCTGAATGCCTGCTGAATGCCTGCTGAACGCCTGCTGAACGCCTGCTGAATGCCCTCCGTGTACTCCTCAACCACTGCCCAGCACCCACCGTCCACCACGGAGCACCAACAGGTGTCGGCCTCCCATGCAGACCGCATACAATGCCCGCCGTCTATTGCCCACCTATCTGCCACTGCCCTGTTGAGTGCCCAGTACCTGGCTTTTACTGCCTGCGTGAGGAGCTGCACTGTCTATGGCTGTATACTGCCTGCCATCCATCGACCATTGCATATTTCACATCCTTCCACACACACTTATCCGTTAGTTTCTTAGCCCTGTTTCAGCAGCTACCACATCATATACGTCGGAATAGCCATTGTCAGGTACCCCTTTCCACATCACATTCACCCATCTACTATCTGCCTGTCTGCCCTCTGCCTCCCTTCCCACTGCCTGCCTATCAGCTATCTGCCTGACCAACCCCCATCTGCCTTCCCCTCCCTTTTCTGACCATCCCCCAGCTGCCTTCCTATCCATCCTCTGCCCACCTGCCCATTGCCTGACCATCCCCCTTCTAGCTACCCACCCGCCCTCTGCCTGCCTTACAGCTACCTGTCTGCCTGGCCTCCCTCTACCTGTCTGCCCTCCCGCTGCCTGCCTGCCCGCCCTCTACCTCCCCTCACTCTACCTCCCCTCACGCTGCCAGCCAGCCCATCTGCAACCAGACTATTCCCCACCTGGCTGCCCTCTACCTGACCATCTCCAACCTGTCTGCCCGCCTGCCTCCCTCCTTCTGTCAGCCTGCCTCTACCTGCCTGCCCGCCCTCTGCCTGCCCTCCCTCCTTCTGCCTGCCCTCCCTCTGCCTGCCCGCCCTCTGCCTGCCCGCCTTCTGCCTGCCCTCTCTCTCCCTCTGCCTGCCCGCCCTCTGCCTGCCCTCTCTCTCCCTCTGCCTGCCTTCCCTCCCTCTGCCTACTCTCCCTCTGCCTGCCCTCCCTCCCTCTGCCTGCCCCCTCTCGCTCTCTCTCTCTCTACCCTCCCTCTGCCGGCCTGCCCTCCCTGTACCTGCCCGCCCTCCACCATCCCTCCCCCACCTGCCCACCCGGAACCGGTTGTAAGTGCGCTCTGCTGCCTCTCGACACATGTAAAAAGTTGGTTTGCTTCACAAAGGTGTGGGTGAGTCATCGGTCCCTCAAGAACAGGTTGACGTAAGGCCTTTTTTACCTGCCCATCTATATACTCTCTGAAGGGCTGCCCTGTCTGGGGGTCAAATGAATATATCTATACTCTGTCCAGTGGGAACTTGGCACTGACAATAATAGATAACGTCTGTGAATTCGGGTGAAAGGTTTTGGAGGTCAGGTCCCCGATGGGTTAATGTAGATGGATATAATCACAAGACTCTCCAACTCAAGTGTGGTCAGCATAACGTATAAACTGACCACATTAGTATACATTGATAATGAAATACTATATGTCTGATACCATCAGGACCACTAGGCTTCAAGTGGTGCACCTTACCATAAGGATGAATACTGAGAGAAAGGGGAGAAATGTAAATATATACACAAGCTGGACCCAAGGCCCTAGCTGGGAGCATACAAGGAGAAACCAGTGGCGCAGGCTCCCGACCTCCTTCCCAGCTCGGGTGAGCGTGCTTTAAAACTTCACCACATCCACATATCACGACGACAGAATCAATAAAAAGAATCCCAAGCACACAAATGATTTCCTCGAGCCCGTGTTTTTATCAAAGGGATTGCTTGTCGGGTGGGGGGCGAGGGGGGGGAGGGGGAGCTTGGAGAAGTAAGGAGGTCATTGGGGGAGTCGGCCATTTGTTATGTGTGTGTGGCGGCCATTTGTAATGCGTGTGTGGCGGCGCAGGGGGACACTTGACCTGACTGACAATACACCTTCGGGTTCCGCTTTAATGGCTTTAACTGGTCTCCACAAGTGGCTGATGTTCGCGTGAAACCAGGTGGATTCTCCGGGTGCACGATGTTACGCCGATCAATTCTCATTAAAACTGGAAATGGATACCACAAAAACCCAAAATGCACCAACAAGGGAACTGACAATCTGTCAGGGCACTTGGAATCGACCGCAATTAGATGTCAACATGCATGAAGTTATGTGTATTTTTACAGGAATATATGCAAAGGATTCGTCCGCACAAAATTGGCCACATTTCAGACAGTTCTCTGAGTGTTTATTGCTCTCAAAGTCTTACATTCATCCTTTAAGATATTTTCATATGTATATATATATATGAAGACACATCGTTTTTCTCTTCCCCATGCCATGGGACTGGGGTGTGCGGGGAGGCTTGAACCACCGTTTATTGCTGCCAAATTTAATCTATCTTTGTTTTATACAAGTTCTTTAAAAAGAAAAAAATATCAAAACTGAAAATAAAAACAAGGATTAAATCCTTGGAAAACTGCCATCTCTGGTACGTCAATTGAAATTGCCAAGGAAAGTTCAATGTACTGACGAATACATATTGTACTCATTGGCTGATCAAGGCAAGTCTCCGCGAGCAGCCCACACATATTGCACCTGTCACTCAGCTGTTGGCAATAACAAAAATCCCAATGAGAGTCTCATCTAGTTACTTCATACTGTCAGCGAACATATGAGACACTCCATCTCCAGGCGTCTTGCAGTGCCTCTCAATGAGCTGTCAGCTCAGGTGTTGTGCTAGGAGACAGTCTGAAAGACGACGGGAGACACATTGAACCGCGGGAGGACAGCTACACAGCACAATCATGAGATATTTCTAATGGGAGCCGTGAGAGGTCGAGATACGCCACGAGAGGTCACGAGATAGAACGAAAGGCCGCGAGACACAAGAAAAGGGCGGGAAACTGACAATTGTCGTCTGCGCCGCTTGAGACGCCGCTGAGACGCTGCACACTTGTAGATGGTTGTCGTCTGCTCGGCCGAAAGCCGAAAGGCGGGAATTTATATCCATCGTGCAGATGGATGAACAATGAGGCAATTTGAAGAAAATCCACCTTGAGTTGAGTGGAGGTAAAGAAAAACGGTCACTGCAATCTCGGTCAATACGAGATTGTTAGGTTGGTTCCCTTCGATAACTTCCCACAGAGAACCCAATCAAATCTCAGATGTTATCTGTGTGAAAATAGTAGCTGCCGGTATCAAGGGTGGTGAACAAGTGCGCCCGTCATTTGTCTCTGGGGATTACGTTTCCAAGGCTCCACGTGTGACTGGTGGTGCGGATGGCTGCTATCATGATGAAAGCGGAAGACACATGAATACAGCACACGTCATTAGGTTAGACAGCGAGACCGGCAGGAATTAGAAGTATGGCTCAATGTGATCTAAAGTTGGTTGGTTTGATTTGACATCCAGTTAACCATTATAGGGTCTTACCAGACTTTCTCAAGGTTCTTTTACACCACAAGGGTGGTGATCGAATCTATGTGATGGATTTTAGTAGAAATCTCACCCCTATACATTTACCGAAGTGAGGAGTTCTTTTAAGTCCCATACCACATAGACAGGGTATGAGAAGGACTGGCCTGTGATATAGCAGTAAATCTACCACTTCTGGGAATGAAGAAGAAAGGAGGCTGCAGTGAGACTCGAACCCACAAAGTCTTATAACCTTAGGATTACAAGTCCAGTGCATTAACCACTGAGCTAACTCCCCACCCCATGTGATCTAAAGGGCTTCTAAACACATAAAGTATAATTTATGGCTGTGTCGCAAAGTGAAGTTGAAATTAACAGATCAGAAACTATCTTATTTCACGGGTGGACGTGCCTTTAATTGGGATGGATTGGGAGAGAAGTGTTTATCTCTGCTTTACTGTACGTTTACAAGAGTACACTGTCAATATATCAGGTAGGGGCAGAGGAATCTTTATACTGGGCAATGAACTTGTTAATAATCATCATACCATCAAGAAAGTGGCAATACCTTTAGGGCCATGACAGATGCAGCATCATAATTACGGAAAAGAAGATTTAGAGATGCCAACTCCTTTCCAATTTCCTTCACTTCCAAGGAAAATCAAAAATCACAAAAAAAGACAAAAGACAATGTGGGTATTTTTGTTCTACAAACCGATTTAGCCGCTTAAAAGTTGTCGGATACAAAATAAGGCGAAACTTTACGAGAGCTGGGTATTGTTTTAGTGTGACGGCCGCTTTATCCGCCATTCCCTGACAAAGGTCAGCGTCATTCTGGTGCCGCCGCTGATTCCCAGCGATAACATGCTCTAATTACGCCGGCCGGCGCCCAGCAGCGCAAAAATCCCTTACAGATGAAATGATGAAAATTGGGAAAACGTAAAAAGGCATTGAACTCGTTTGCAGATGGAAATGGTGATTTTTTTGTCGGCGGTCTGAGTGGCGGGAGGCTGTGTTTTAATTAGCTGCCTCGTGTAAGGGCCGACAGAGACTGGGATTACTGGTGACGGACTTAACCAGACTTCACCCCCACTTCTCCCACCACTGTCTCTTGATGCTGGCCATGTGGCTTTATATCTTAGCCTGGTATAAACGTCCGTAGGATTAACATTGGGAACCCGTACTCAACAAGGTTGCGGGTATGGTAATTCATATTCAATGGGTGATAAACGGATACACTTGTCCAGGCTATGAGACAAACCAAAAACATATTTGTGTTTGGTGTAAGTCCCTGTTCACTATCCGATGGTTTTTTTTATTTATTTATTTATTTTTTATTCAGCCAGTTCTGTCCTAGAGGGCAGATCTTCCACTGGAGTTAAGGTAGCAGTCAGGGTACATCGAAATTGTCCGAATACATCGAGATTATATGATACAATATGTATCACGACATGATGGGATGATGGTAATGTTATTGTTACACACAGCGGAACACAGAGAACCGTAGTTAACCACCAGATACGAGACAGACATTCTTAACGCCATTCGTACCTTGATACTCTGGCTTTGACAACCTTTTTGAACTCCCGTTTACTAACCAGGTGCTGTTAGTAGTTGTCCCCCGACTACAGTGGCGCTATCTTACAATCTCCTAGCCGATAATGGCGGAACTAGCAATAACTCTGTGCCCTATAGTATACTGGCCTTTGATATAGCAGTAAATCTACCACTGCTGGGGGTGAAGGAGAAAGGTGGCTGTACACCACACCACATAGACATGGTATGAGAAGGATTGGCCTTTGATATAGCAGTAAATCTACCACTGCTGGGGATGAAGGAGTAGAGTGGTTGCAGTGGAAGATCATCTGTGTTGGACTAGAAGGCAGGTAACTAATCCCGTCATTATTCATAACTGCAGACATTCACGGCACCCGATGAAACTATAGTGTCACAAGATAATGTATGTCAAAAACAACATAGAACCAATAAAATCATATATGAAAAAAAGGAAATTCTCGCCCGTGAATCTGCGCTGTATAACGTGGGGTGGGTGTGTCCATGCCCTCTGGATTTAAACCCGGGTCGTTGACATACCCCGGCCCTCACCTCCCCCCGCCCCTCTCAGGGCGGTAAGGGCAAAGGGTAAGGGCGGGGGGTAAGGGCGGGGGTAAGGGCGGGTGGTAGGGGCGGGGGGGTAAGGGCGGGGGGTAGGGGCGGGGGGTAGGGGCGGGGGGGTAGGGGCGGGGTAGGGGCGGGGGGTAAGGGCGGGGGTAAGGGCGGGGGTAGGGGCGGTAGGGGCGGGGTAGGGGCGGGGGGTAAGGGCGGGTGGTAGGGGCGGTATAGGGGCGGTAGGGGCGGGCGGTAGGGGCGGGCGGTACGGGCGGTACGGGAGGGGCGGGCGGTAGGGGCGGTACGGGAGGGGCGGGTGGTATGGGGTATGGGGCAGGGTGGTAGGGGCGGGTGGTAGGGGCGGTAGGGGCGGGGGGTAGGGGCGGGGGGTAGGGGCGGGCGGCAGGGGCGGTAAGGGCGGGGGGTAAGGGCGGTAGGGGCGGTAGGGGAGGGCGGTAGGGGCGGTATAGGGGCGGTAGGGGCGGGCGGTAGGGGCGGGCGGTAGGGGCGGTACGGGAGGGGCGGGTGGTAGGGGCGGGCGGTAGGGGCGGTACGGGAGGGGCGGGTGGTATGGGGTATGGGGCAGGGTGGTAGGGGCGGGCGGTAGGGGCGGTACGGGAGGGGCGGGTGGTATGGGGTATGGGGCAGGGTGGTAGGGGCGGTAGGGGCGGGGGTAGGGGCGGTAGGGGCGGGGGGTAGGGTAGGGGAGGGCGGCGGGACGGTGGTCTGACGCCCTCACGCCCGGACCTGATGGCCCGCCACACCTGTTCTGACAGCTTTAGGTAATGGCTCAACACCTCCGCGTCCCGTCTGGCCCGCCGTGTGCGGCCCCTGGACGGACGGCCATCAGTCTGCCCCGCTCCAGGGCGGGCGCCCGGCGTGAGCTATCGCCTCCACACCGCCAACCCCGGAGAAGCTGCCCCGCGCAAACCAGGGGTCTGTTGAATAATCCAGGATCGTACATGAAGACCCTTTCCTGTTCCTCGTACAAGGGTTATCCTTTAATAATTCCTAAGTTCTACTCCTGACGAAGATATATAAACTATATCGAAACGTTGTGATTTTACATGATTCATAAATCACTCATCACATTGATTTCACTGTAACTCATCAATAAAACTTTCTGATTTAAATTGAACGAGTCTGGTTTTGTGTGGTAAATTTCTATCAATTCTTAAGTTCGTTCGCTAAATACACTAAAAGAATAGACGACACACATGACATTGACCATGGAGAACGGACTGCAATACTCGTAAGGGTATGGATAACGAGTTCCCGATGTTAAGCCTATGGGACAAAAATACCAGGGGTGAGATAATGGACCATGACACCAATCTTGGCCCTGGTATTCTCTATATTACGAATGAAGTGTACCCAAACCCCTGCTCATCATAACACTGTGGATCTCACCCCAAGGTCCCTGATACTAAAGAAGAAACCAACAAGTTTTGATCAAAGTCGTCATTCTCCACGAGTTTGATGCGGTGTGATATGAACGAGGCGACAGCCGAGTGAATATCACGTAGCATTCAAACGAGTTGGAGAATGACTTCTTTGACCAAAACGAGTTGGTTCCTGTATTTATCTCACCCCTGTACACACTAAAAGAATGAACAACACACGGACTATATACCATGGAAAACGGACTGCAATACTTGTAGGAGCATGGAGAACGTGTTCCCAATGTTAAGCCTATGGGACAAAAATACCAGGGGTGAGATAATAGACCATGACACCAATCTTGGCCCTGGTATTCTCTATATTACGAATGAAGTGTACCCAAACCCCTGCTCATCATAACACTGTGGATCTCACCCCAAGGTCCCTGATACTAAAGAAGAAACCAACAAGTTTTGATCAAAGTCGTCATTCTCCACGAGTTTGATGCGGTGTGATATGAACGAGGCGACAGCCGAGTGAATATCACGTAGCATTCAAACGAGTTGGAGAATGACTTCTTTGACCAAAACGAGTTGGTTCCTGTATTTATCTCACCCCTGTACACACTAAAAGAATGAACAACACACGGACTATATACCATGGAAAACGGACTGCAATACTTGTAGGAGCATGGAGAACGTGTTCCCAATGTTAAGCCTATGGGACAAAAATACCAGGGGTGAGATAATAGACCATGACACCAATCTTGGCCCTGGTATTCTCTATATTACGAATGTAGTGCACCAACCTAAAACCCTGCTCATCATAACACTGTGGATCTCTCCCCCACCGTCCCTGTTACTAAAGAAGAAACCAACAAGTTTTGATCAAAGTCGTCATTCTCCACGAGTTTGATGCGGTGTGATATAAACGAGGCGACAGCCGAGTGAATATCACGTAGCATTCAAACGAGTTGGAGAACGGATTCTTTGACCAAAACGAGTTGGTTCCTGTATTTATCTCACCCCTGTACACACTTAAGGAATGCCCAACACACGGGCTATATACCATGGAAAACGGACTGCAATACTTGTAGGGGCATGGAGAACGAGTCCCCAATGTTAAGCCTATGGGACAAAAATACCAGGGGTGAGATAATAGACCATGACACCAATCTTGGCCCTGGTATTCGCTATATTATGAATGAAGTGTACCCAAAACCCTGCTCATCATAACACAGTGTATCTCTGCAACACCGTCCCCAGTACTCCCTCCAATCTCCCCACCCCCCGTCCCCAGCCCCGCCCAGCCCGGGGCTTCACACCATCTCCATATACTACTCACACCCTGTATCGTTTTCTAATGACGATACAGGCAATACTAATGATAATCAAACCCGGGGCCTCACAATGTCCACGCTGCACCCGCTCTAATTAACTGGGGCGTTTAATTAACGTATGCCGGGCCGGGCCTGGACCATACACCATCTGTGCGCCAGTTAATCAATTAACGATTAACGGGGGTAATTAGCTGGCGTATTGTACGGGGAGACAAGGCCGGCGGGGAGACGGGCAGGGTAGGTACAGTGTGGAGCACAATGAAGCCTCGCCTCGTCTTTACTGTGAGGAGTATAAAAACACGGCTCGGTAGATAATGGTGGTAGACGTGGGACAGAAGGATGGACAGATGGGGGACAGAGACAGAGAGAGTAATCCAGCATACTGTATACATCGATAACGGAGAGGGGCGGCCGGAGAATCTACCTTGGAAGTTATCTCTATTCTGATCCATAAATACGTCAGATACTAAGGCCAGGTATCTACATCGAGGGTTACTATCTGAGAAATGATTTGATAATACCAACCTCCATTGACTTCACTTTCACTGTCTTCTCCAAATAGATTAAACCCAGGAATTGTTATATTTCTAGTGTAAGTGAAAGGGGACTATTTTCTTGCTTTATAGCCAAAATGGACTGTTTTTCCGTATACCATGGCTTTGAGGCCGTATACCATGGATTTGAAACCGCATACCACACGTATGGTATCTGACAGGTTTTATATAATGGATCGTGGTTTACTGAGTCCCCGTACCTTCTCCATGGGGGAGTTCGGATACTATGGATAATAGATAGACAGGACGACTCCCTTGGGATTGCAAGTGGGGCCACAGTATATATATATATATATATATATATATATATATATATATATATATATATATATATATATATATATATATATATATATATATATATATATATATATATATACATACATACATACATATATACGTATCAATTGATTATATGGTACCCATCCCCATGGGAATTGCGATAGTTTCAGTCCAGCGATCAAAACCCAAAATACATTGAGAAGGCAGCCCCTGCCCATTCAGACCACTCTTTGTTTTCTCCTCTACACCTCCCCTCTCCAGGCACCTCTGTATTCAGTGCGTGGCCCTGAATCTTGTATGTGCTCCAGTATTCAGCATTCCCGTGTCCATCTTATCGCCAGCCGCCTTCTTTACTCGGCTACACACGCAGTATTTACCCCCACTTTCCACGGCGACCCAATCCCCGCTCTCGTCTAACACCCCTCACAATCCTCCCGACACACGCCGGCCACCTGAGGACGTCCACCAGTCTGCCCCCACGCCACCGCCCCGCCACCTAGTGGTGGGTGTGTGGAGGGCAGCTGTGGTCAATACTCGTCAATACAACCCCCACCCCCCGCTCAAACCTCCGCCACCCTCTCAGATAAAAACTCCCACCCATAGCGGGATTAAACGCGATGGCTGTAACCGATGCCGCTTCAGAGCAGGCAAGCGCCGGATAATTAAAACCCATCATTGAACTTATCAATCACACATCGACATCATTTGTCGCTTTTCATGCAAAAACAAACAATATTTTCTTCAATATTCTTAATCTTTTCTTAGTTTTCCCTCTCTTTTTTTCATTTTCCATTACGGGTTCATTCACTATGTTTTGATAGCAACAGAAACCAGCGTATTTGGCATAGGTCATATATATTCTGCCCTTTACAATCGATTGTGAGGATGTGTGTACCAATATAACAATCGTTTTATGCACTTCCTAAACCTACTTTTTGTAAAGAATATGGTATTTATATCGAGCGGGTACCACTATCCAGAGGCCTACAGAGGGTTGGGTGTGCCCCTGTCCAGAGGCCTACAGAGGGTTGGGTGTGCCCCTGTCCAAAGGCCTACAGAGGGCTGGGTGTGCCCCTGTCCAGAGGCCTACAGGGGGTTGGGTGTGCCCCTGTCTAGAGGCCTACAGAGGTTGGGTGTGCCCCTGTCCAGATGCCTACAGAGGTTTGGGTGTGCCGCTATATAGAGGCCTACAGAGGGTTGGGTGTGCCCCTGTCCAGAGGCCTACAGAGGGATGGGTGTGCCCCTGTCCAGAGGCCTACAGGGGGTTGGGTGTGCCCCTGTCCAGAGGCCTACAGGGGGTTGGGTGTGCCCATCCAGAGGCCTACAGGGGGTTGAGTGTGCCCCTGTATAGAGGCCTACAGGGGGTTGGGTGTGCCCCTGTCCAGAGGCCTAGAGAGGGTTGGGTGTGCCCCTGTCCAGAGGCCTACAGAGGGCTGGGTGTGCCCCTGTCCAGAGGCCTACAGGGGGTTGGGTGTGCCCCTGTCTAGAGGCCTACAGAGGTTGGGTGTGCCCCTGTCCAGATGCCTACAGAGGTTTGGGTGTGCCGCTATATAGAGGCCTACAGAGGGTTGGGTGTGCCCCTGTCCAGAGGCCTACAGAGGGATGGGTGTGCCCCTGTCCAGAGGCCTACAGGGGGTTGGGTGTGCCCCTGTCCAGAGGCCTACAGGGGGTTGGGTGTGCCCATCCAGAGGCCTACAGGGGGTTGAGTGTGCCCCTGTATAGAGGCCTACAGGGGGTTGGGTGTGCCCCTGTCCAGAGGCCTAGAGAGGGTTGGGTGTGCCCCTGTCTAGAGGCCAATAGAGGGTTGGGTGTGCCCCTGTCTAGAGGCCAATAGAGGGTTGGGTGTGCCTCTGTCTAGATGCCTACAGAGGGTTGGGTGTGCCTCTGTCTAGATGCCTACAGAGGGTTGGGTGTGCCCCTGTCTAGAGGCCTACAGAGGGTTGGGTGTGCCCCTGTCTAGAGGCCTACAGAGGGTTGGGTGTGCCTCTGTCTAGATGCCTACAGAGGGTTGGGTGTGCCCCTGTCTAGATGCCTACAGAGGGCTGGGTGTGCCCCTGTCTAGAGGCCTACAGAGGGGGTGCTACAGACGTCCAGGCACACTGTCAGTGTAGATCAGACCCTGGAGAAGACAGATTACGTCCCGGAGTGTCTGACTGGACGTAGACGTACCTCGCCAATCACTCCGCGCCACACGTACGTGCCGGGAACGTAATCCCGACACAGGCCTTACGCAGGGCCCTATTCCCGGATCAGCTTTTAGAATCTGTTAAGTGGTTCACACACTGTATACTCAACGAGTATGGGAAGCCAACTAAATTACTCTGAAGAAAGTGCTGCGGGATGTGAACAATGTATATTTGAGCGCGAGTCACAAGCTGAGATATTCTGCCTATGGTTTTTGGGATAGGTTGATGTTTCCCAAATAGTGCATTTCCCCTGAGATTGAGTATCAGACTTCTTTCAAAAAGTAATTCTATTGACATCAATTTCCTGGTTACAAGAAGGTCACAGATAGACCTTTCTTACCACCATCTAAATAATCACATCATAGCATGAGAAAAGGTGATAATACGAACTCTAAATATGTCTCCTGTACAGTGGATACAGTGAATAGTATATTAACTGCAACGGACATACACCTGATAGAACTGAATCAGACCGTGCCTTTATAGGATAATCTTCACCTTTCTGGAGGTATTTGTGAATATATACATGACGAACGTCTTTCACAGGTAGAATCAATGCAGTATGTATACGGCCTATATAGCGGCTGAATATGAAGCTCCCTTTTTAGCGGGCCTTCGTCTTTGACTGGTCACGTTTCCGGTGGCCGCCATTGACGGGTGCCCCGTCCAGCAAAACAGGCATGCGCAGCTTTATCCCAGTTCTCATTTCCGGTGGTCGCCAACGTTACCTGCCTGTCCCAGGTGCTTTCACTCCGACATGTCAAGGACGATATATACATATAGAGATCTATAGATCTACATGGTTTGAATAGATTTGTTGTTGTTTGTTTGTTTTTATTTACTTCGAAAAATATGAATGTTGAATGACGTTTTACTGTTGAGTCTTAAGAAAGAAACTGACGAGAGTTTGGTGTGTGTTGCTGTTTGCCATCGAGTTTGGAGAGCGTAGTAATATGAACGAGGCGATAGGCGAGTGAATATTACTGCGCACTCCAAACGGGATGGCGAATAGGGACTCTGAATATGTTTCTGATCTTATCTTAGCCTGGAAATATTATCTGTTTATCACCCGTTGAGTATGAGTTACCGTTCTCGTAAGCTTGTTGGGTACGAGTTCTTATTGTTAAGCCTATGGACATTTATACCAGGCTAAGATAATGAATTTGCCCTCTTTCATTATCAAAACTCTCTTGAATATGTATGACGGGGAATGACGGGGCAGAGAAAATAACCATGGAAGGTGAGGGTGAGCAGGAAAAGGTAACACTGTGAACAGAGGATACGGAGCAGGAAAAGAAATGAGGATGGGTTTAATGACGACCACGTGAACTAAACGAGGCACAGGTGAGACGGGCCGAGTGGACTGGACCAGAGATCAAGAGCAGCTCGACCCTAATCACCTGCCACGGCTCAATAAAACACCTGATTGGGTGAGCAGGTCGAGGGGCGAGGTCACCGCGAGCAGCTCGCCGCCGGGCGGGGGAGTGGGGGCGGTGTCAGGCCGGGCGGGGGTCGGTGTCAGGCCGGGCGGGGGACGGTGTCAGGCTGGGCGGGGGGCGGGACGGGGGACGGTGTTAGGCTGGGCGGGGGACGGTGTCAGGCCGGGCGGGGGGCGGGACGGGGGACGGTGTTAGGCCGGGCGGGGGGCGGGACGGGGGACGGTGTTAGGCTGGGCGGGGGACGGTGTCAGGCCGGGCGGGGGGCGGGACGGGGGACGGTGTCAGGCCGGGCGGGGGGCGGGACGGGGGACGGTGTTAGGCTGGGCGGGGGACGGTGTCAGGCCGGGCGGGGGGCGGGACGGGGGACGGTGTCAGGCCGGGCAGGGGGAGGGGAGGGGGCGGTGTCAGGCCGGGCGGGGGACGGTGTCAGGCTGGGCGAGGGGCGGGACGGGGGGGCGGTGTTAGGCCGGGCGGGGGACGGTGTCAGGCCGGGCGGGGGGCGGTGTCAGGCCGGGCGGGGGGCGGGACGCGGTGTCAGGCCGGGCGGGGGGCGGGGCGGGGGACGGTGTCAGGCCGGGCGGGGGGCGGGACGGGGGGCGGTGTCAGGCCGGGCGGGGGGCGGGACGGGGGGCGGTGTCGGGCCGGGCGGGGGGAGGGGCGGGGGACAGTGTCAGGCCGGGCGGGGGGAGGGGCGGGGGCCGGTGTCAGGCCGGGCGGGGCCGGTGTCAGGCCGGGCGGGGGCCGGTGTCAGGCCGGGCGGGGCCGGTGTCAGGCCGGGCGGGGCCGGTGTCAGGCCGGGCGGGGGACGGTGTCAGGCCGGGCGGGGGGCGGTGTCAGGCCGGGCGGGGGGCGGGACGGGGGACGGTGTCAGGCCGGGCGGGGGACGGTGTCAGGCCGGGCGGGGGGCGGTGTCAGGCCGGGCGGGGGGCGGTGTCAGGCCGGGCGGGGGACGGTGTCAGGCCGGGCGGGGGGCGGTGTCAGGCCGGGCGGGGGGCGGTGTCAGGCCGGGCGGGGGGCGGGACGGGGGACGGTGTCAGGCCGGGCGGGGGGCGGTGTCAGGCCGGGCGGGGGGCGGTGTCAGGCCGGGCGGGGGGCGGTGTCAGGCCGGGCGGGGGGCGGTGTCAGGCCGGGCAGGGGGAGGGGCGGGGGCCGGTGTCAGGCCGGGCGGGGGGAGGGGCGGGGGGCGGTGTCAGGCCGGGCGGGGGCCAGTGTCAGGCCGGGGAAAGGTCAAACACCAAAGGTGAGATACAGGTGAATGAGATGGGCGCCGGGTGCCTAATATAGGTCACTCCAACAACTCTCCCAGCTATAATACGGGGGATCGTACATGTAGGCCCTTTTTAATATGCCATAGAGCACAACATAGGTCAACTTTATTCAACACTTATGGATGACCTTGTGGACGGCTAATATTGCCTTAGCGAACAGACTTAGATATCATTGAACGATAACCCTTGTGCGAGTTTCAGAGTAGGGTCTTCATGTAGGATCCTAAATTATTAAACGGGCCCGGGAAAGGTCTGTGCATGAGAAATTACTGTATTCCGATACATAGCAATGTGGTTCGATGTATTTAACACCGGAAAATGAGAACTTCAGAGGCACTTTGAGAATGTTCTCGGTAATATTTCTTGGCTGATCTTTTTAGGAACAGTGATGCCAGTTGGAGGCCAGAAAAAATGAAATATTTGTCATTACATTTGAAATATTTGTCATCACAATTCTAAATACAGGGTTTACAAATTCCATACGAATTGTAGTGGGGAAATCAAGGGTTTAAGGGAAAGCTTTTAAATGGGTCAGGGGGAAGTGGGGGATCATGGGTTGTGGCTGAATTGGGTACTTTTAATAATAATTGGTATGTCAATATTTTCACATGGGAAAATACCATTCATTCTGAAAATGAAAACATGTGAATTGGGTACCTTAATTGTGGGTATGTCAATATTTCACATGAGAAAATATTATTCTTTCTGAAAATGAAAACAAGCATTTCAATGGAAACATTGAAAGCTGGCACCCCTGTTAAATTACCGATGTTTAGGAGGGTGTAGGTGGGGTGGGTGTGAGGTGAGCGTGGTGGGTGGCAGGTCCATTGTTAACGCGGAGTGACCTCAGTCTCTCGAGGGACAAGACGGACCCGCCATGGGACGTGACAACGCCCCATAACTCGCGGGACATGACAACAACTAATCAATCCCTCATGGCCTGCGATCCCATGCCGGTAATGAGACAGACACGGTGTCTGTTGTGGGAGTGAGGGAATCCCCCGACCAGATGGTCACTTCCCCCTCCGCCCCCCTCACTCACCCCGCCCCCCCTCACTCACCCCGCCCCCCCTCACTCACCCCGCCCCCATCGGCACGCCCTGCCACCCCCCCCCCCCCCGCACCCCGCGTGTCGACACAATGATCGGCCGCAGATTGTACCCAGTCAACCGTAGCGTGACACAGATCCAACACGTGGCCAGGTCAGGTCACGCCTCAGCGCGCACTAAACGCTGATACCGTGACGTCACGCCGTGCCTGCGTGCGTCCGTGACGTCACCTGGCGTCTGCTCATTCCGCATGACGTGTACACACAAACAGCGAGTACACGTGTACTCATTGAGTGTTGGCTCCCACAAAGGACCCCGCGGCGCCTGCGTTAATGACTGCTCGTACCGTGGTGGCCCTTGTCGTTAAATATTCGTAAAGATAACACACGGAGCAAAGCACGCTCAGCATTCGGGATCGTCAGGGCGTTTGTAGGTCACCAGGGGACCACTCCCAAAGCAATCCCCAGATTATTGATTCCCCACTTCCAGAAATTGGGAAGAATACCCTGACAGTAACTCTCGTAGTTCAAGAACAAACTACAGTTTTGTTGGGTATTTCAGTTCTGATAGTCCGGATCTGATGCTCTTCCCACTTCCTCGCAGATGGATATGAAGTTTTTATTTCAATTTCTGAAATGGCAACCTAGAGTTTTGGGACCTTCCACAGATTCTTTGTCAGACTTTGGCAGCAGAGACCAGGCTGACCATGTGCACTGAACAGGCTTAGATATTATTAAACGATAACCCTTGTAGGAGTTACAGAAAACAAGGGTTTTCATGGACGTTGCTAGATTATAAAACTGGCCCTTGATGCTCTTCCCACTTCCATTTCGCAGATGGAAATGCAGTTTTCATTTTAATCTAAAAAATGGCATCCTATCTAGAGTTTGGGGATCAGCCAAGGATTCTTTGCCTGCCTTTTGCAGATCATATGCATTTATATGCTACTTCTATCTCCAGTATCAGGGCTCCTTTCAACCCCCACCCTCATATCACCACCCGAGATTTCCTAGGCTCCCAGTGTAGCGGCTTGGATATTTACTCATATGTATAAAACATGGATACCATTGTGAGTCGGTGCAGTAACATCTTCAGCCGTCTCACACTCTCCAGCCCGAGCCGTGTACCTGGCGCCCACCTAATATGCGCCGGGCAGCACTCTCTGAGATCACCTCTCTTTGCGGACTCCCTCGCGCGGCCCACCGCCGCCGTCCATCCCCTCAGGCGCTCTCTCCTCCCATCCCTCTCCTCAGATTGGCCACACAGCTTTCTGAATCATTAAACAGGCCAGATTGGTCTCAGCCCACGACTGGCTTTGGACCCGACGTCCGGTGGCCGGCTGACACGGACAAACTTTTCTCACCGTGCATACTCCTAAGACGGCCTTGGCTGATCATCTCAACGCTACGATTCCTCACACGTCCATTCTTGGAACCTGCGTGGCCATCATCCATCATTCCATCGCTAATGGCGCACACCATAATGGGACAACGATCCACTGATTTGCGGCCCACAACCAAGTCAATCTAAGTTAAACCAATTCACAGTTCTAATGCAATATATATATATATATGTATATATATGTATATATATATATATATATATATATATATATATATATATATGTATATATATATATATATGTATATATATATATATATATGTATATATATAAATATATATGCATATATGTATGTATTATCGTAAAGTTGTATGTATATGTATATATATATATAAATATATATGTATATACACATGTATGTACATGTATATAAATGTATATACACATAAATATATATATAAATGTATATACACATAAATACATATATTACTGCCACAGATAATCTTTTGTTCGTAGGCTTCATTTAGACTTATATGTATAGGAATTTAGCATAGAGTTGATATTCAACTATGAGAATATACATATATGTGAAGGTTTGAACTACAACACGTATCCGGCTAAATTCTATAATTACATGAGTGCATGCTGATTCTGATCTAAATACACGTAAGTAGCGGCGAATAATTGATCTCCTGTTGTGAACGTCACCTTATTAGAATGTAAATCGCAGATGAAATGCTATATGAGGAGTATAATTAGCTGCCAGCCTCTATTAATATGGCGGCGCATCTTGTTGTGAGCCTGGTGTTAATGGGTCAATGATGGTGCTCGCTACGTGAGGAGGATGTGAAGATGCGGGCCCTGAGATATGACATTGTCAGAGCCTGGATACTCCCCGACAACCAACACGGGGCATCTCAAGCAGCGTGCCTTCTCTACCCACCGTCATTCAGCTGTAGGGAGGGCGGGCGGAAGACTGGCTCCAGTCCCTGCATCCTATGGCTACCCTCCTCGCTGGGATACTGGCTCCAGTCCCTGCATCCTATGGCTACCCTTCTCGCTGGGATACTGGCTCCAGTCCCTGCATCCTATGGCTACCCTCCTCGCTGGGATACTGGAGACTGGCTCCAGTCCCTGCATCCTGTGTCTACCCTCCTCACTGGGATACAGGGATACTGGCTCCAGTCCCTGCATCCTATGGCTACCCTCCTCGCTGGGATACTGGAGACTGGCTCCAGTCCCTGCATCCTGTGTCTACCCTCCTCACTGGGATACAGGAGACTGGCCCCAGTCCCTGCATCCTATGGCTACCCTCCTCGCTGGGATACAGGAGACTGGCTCCAGTCCCTGCATCCTATGGCTACCCTCCTCTCTGGGATACAGGAGACTGGCTCCAGTCCCTACATCCTATGGCTACCCTCCTCGCTGGGATACAGGGACTGGTTCAATCGGTAATGGTGTTAGATTTCTGGTGCTGTATAGCGCCAGTATAGTATTTCCAACACTCTCCATACAGATATCATGGCTACTGTTCAGGATATCCGCTGGGAGATTTGATTCATGGGCCAGTCAGAGAAGTAAACATATTTTAATGAACTTTATTCTGATTGTGATTAATCATTTAATGAATGTTCATAATCAAAGACTTGAGCAAGTCTAGGCGGGCGGCTCTGCCTGGGGGCTCCAGGCGTACAGGCGGGGCGCGGTAACAGGGCCAATAGGAGCAGCTCAGAGCTGACCCAGATTAGAGTCGGTATGATATGGATCCCCTAATGTGTCGACGGATAGTTACCTAACAATGCACTGACTGCAGTCAGCCGCAAACGAATGGGACTGGAGTGAGCAGTCTGAGAGTGGGGTGTTTGCTATGTATGTTTGGTTGACCTGTAATTCACGTATTTAGTAGTTTATCAGAATCATATGTCGCACTGTCCCCAGACTTCACTGCCATACCTAGACTTCTATTTTCTTTTCCCACCATTCTCCCTATTTCACCCACACCTCATTCCTTAACCAGTTCTGCTATTCTCCCGATATTCTTCCCTTTATTTTCACAGTCCTCCCTTACTATTCTCTCCTCTTCTCTCACCCTGTTCCCTATTTCATACAGTCCTCCATCCTTAACCAGTCTTACTATCCTCCCCCTCTCACACCCTCCTCCCTATTTCATGCAGTCCTCGATCCCTAACCAGTCTTACGAAACTTCCCACTCTACTATTCTGTAGGGTAACATATAAGGCACAGTGATGGCGCCCATGCTCGGTCAGTCCCCACCTAGACTCGGTTCGTAGGCGCCCAAGCTCAGTCGGTCCTCACCCACACTCGGTCGGCCAGCGCCCACACTCGGTCAGTCAGCGCCCAGTCTCGGTCGGTCGGTCGGCGCCCACACTCGGCCGGTCGGCGCCCACACTCGGCCGGTCCCCACCCAGACTCGGCCGGTCGGCGCCCACACTCGGTCGGTCAGCGCCCACACTCGGCCGGCTGACCCGATCCGCGGCGTGCTCATCGCTCAGGGAGCTGGCGGCTCGCACGCCGGTGGCCGTTGACATGTCATCAGGCGCCGCGCCCCGCGTGAGGCCGCCTTCATTTGCCGCTCGCCGCCAATGACCGCTTGTCGCGACATCCCCTCATATCAGCGCCGCACTCTAACGAGCCAGCACGTCCTTGGACGAAAAACCCCATCACGGGAACCACCCGCGCCGCACCCCGACGTCTCCATCCCCCGCACCACGGGTCCAAGTGTCCTCTCCATGAGCGCGCGGGATGAGGCTTTATCGCCGGGGGCAGGGTCCCGCTAAAACAGTTACCGAGAGAATGAGAGTTATTGTGCTCCCTTCGGAAAATACTTAAGACCGTCATGAGCCGTATCGATGTCGGCGCGACCCGACGGTTGTACACGTGGCAGGTGCAGACGGGACACGACGGATTGTCATGTCGCGCAAATATTGCAAAATATAATAAACATAAAACTTTGATTTCTTCAATTTGTTAGCTATGAATATTTCAAAGAAGAAAGCATCAAGTTTTGGTCAGAGTCATCATTCTCCACGAGTTTGATGCAGAGTGATATGAACGAGGCGACTGGCCAGTACATGGCGGTTCCGACGACGACAGGACGCTAGCGCCGGTACAGTCGCGCCCGCTCTGCGTCCGGTCTGCGTTTCGTCTGCGTCTCGTCTGCGTCTCATCCGCGTCTCGTTTGCGTCTCGTCTGCGTCTCGTCTGCGTCTCGCCCGCTGTGTCCTCGGCGTCTTTCAGAAACTGGCGTCGACTCGTTCACTTCACAGTGCATTGTTCACCAGACGGGCTTCGTGGAGGATTGTAACCCGACTACGACAGGAACTCCCGCGCACCGACTCCCGCCAATGAGGCGTGTAATGGGGAGGAAAGGTTAGCCACCTTCTGACAAACTCATCAGCCTGATCAATGTGCCCGGTCAATAGGCAGTGGAGGCGGGGGTCTCATCGACTGTCCCCCGCCCCCCGCGCCCCACCCTCCGGGCTTACCGCTCACACACCAGACCCGGCGACCACTCGCACTGATTTCACTGCCTCTAGTTGTGACCGGGACCCCGAGCGGGGGGGGGGGGGGGGGGGGCCCGCCCGACACGGAAATCATCCTCTCAGAGCCGCGCGCGGGGGAGCGGGGGAGCGGGGGAGCGGGGGAGCGGGCGGGGATGACCCCCGAACCGGAAGTTAATAGCCCCCAGCCGGGGTCAGGGCCGCGCTGGTCGTGTCCGGGCGAGTCGGGAGCGGGAATTCTATCTCGTCGTCATCGGTGTGTGGTTCAGCAGAACGCCTGGAGGAGGAGATATGACCATCACGTGGAGACTGACGACCCACTGGAGGAGTGCCATGGTCGTCCCGCTATGGACAACAAGGCACGTGTACTGCTTGTTTGTTTGTTTGTTTGTTTGTGGTTTAACTTCCCAGGGGACCCTGAGGGTATATAGGGACCATCAATGATGTGAGCTTTTCTCTTCCGTAGACTTATTTCAGTCAATTCTTTTCAATGTTTTCCAATATTTTATAAACAATCAGAGAGATTTGTCTCTTTCAAAAACATGATGATATCTCTCTTTGGGATAGTTTTCATGTAGTTACTGTTTTTCAAGTACTTTCTTCTATTTTCTTGTACCCTTTTACAGTTCAGCAAGATATGCTGAACCATGTACTGCTTAACCAGGAGCAAATGGTATGTTCATCACTGAGGAATGAGCGTGGCATTATAAATAAATAAATAACAATGTAAAGGTTTGGGACATTAAGGGAAATAGAGACACTGTGTTACCTTTTCCGTCATCATTCGCCAGGAAAATGTAGGATAGCGCTACTGTAGTCGAGGGGGCAACCGCTGTTATCAATTGTTATAATCTATACTAATATTGAGACGAGGCTAAGATTCCTCTATGGCAAGCCCCAAAAAATATTTGGTGTTTTAGATGGCTTTGTGGGGGCAAGATGGCCGCCTCCATAGCACAGTAGCTATGTGGTCCATACACGTGACACGAGACGTCACGTGACCCCCGTAACGAGCGACCCGCGCGCGTGTGTTTGCACGTGATGGCACGTCACAGAAAACGCGCGCGGCAAACTGCATCAGATCAGCCTCATTTAGGCCTAAATTAGGCCGCGTGTTAAGGAGTGTCACCACTGGAGGGCGCCACACTCCCGGCGGGCATGCGCCGTGAGAGCTCCATCAATCAAACCCCCGAGAACTCGCGAGAACTGGGGAGAAGTGGCAGGGAACGCCGGGGAAACGCCCATACGCGCGCGGTGTTTTTAGGTTGAAGCCGCGAGCCACTTTACGCGCGCGTATCTTTTTGCCTCTATCTTGGATTCCGGGAGGTGTTATTTTTGTTGCCTCGTTGTGGTCAGGGGACTTGGTAAACAGTATCTTTAATTTGGAAGAACATGGGCTGCTCGAGGAATATAAAACGACATCAAAGCGTGCGTGAGTCGATTCCAGGCGGGATTGTGCGCCGGGAGGGAGGAGGAAGACGTGACGCCGCCCAACGGACCGGGGAGGGGTGGTGTAGTGTAGGGTTGGTGGCCAATCCATGGTTGACTGGCAATGCAGGGTTGGTCGTGGTGCCATTGTTGATGTGAAATTCCAAGATTGGTGGGAAATTCATGGTTGGCTTTGAGTGTAATTGCTGGCAGGCAGCAGCACGGTTGGTGGGCAGGGAAATGGTTGGTGGGCAGCGCTTGGCAGATGGACAGAGTATGGGTGGCCAGTCCATGGTGGATTGGGCAGTACTTGAATACTGGGTGAGAGGCGGGCTGCAAATGCTAAGCAGATGGGCAGCAGGCAGGCAGTGGTAGGTGGGCAGGGCACTAGGACTGGCCGGGGTGGGGTGGGCAGTGGCAGATGGGCAGGGCACTGGGATTGGCAGGGGGTGGGCGGGCAGTAGCAGGTGGGCAGGGCAGTGGGATTGGCCCGGGATGGGTGGGCAGTGGTAGGTGGGCAGGGCACTGGGATTGGCCGGGGTAGGTGGGCAGTGGCAGGTGGGCAGGGCAGTAGGACTGGCCGGAGCGGGGCGGGCAGTAGCAGGTGGGCAGGGCAGTAGGACTGGCAGGGGGTGGGCAGGCAGTAGCAGGTGGGCAGGGCAGTAGGACTGCCCGGGGGGCGGGCAGTGGCAGGTGGGCAGGGCACTGTGACTGGCCGGAGCAGGGCGGGCAGTGGCAGGTGGGCAGGGCACTGGGATTGGCTGGAGTGGGTGGGCAGTTGCAGGTGGGCAGGGCAGTGGGACTGGCCGGGGTGGGGTGGGCAGTTGCAGGTGGGCAGGGCACTAGGACTGGCCGGAGCGGGGTGGGCAGTTGCAGGTGGGCAGGGCACTGTGGCTGGCCGGAGCGAGATGGGCAGTGGCAGGTGGGCAGGGCACTGAGACTGCCCGGGGTGGGCAGGCAGTGGCAGGTGGGCAGTAAGACTGGCCGGGGTGGGCGGGCAGTGGCAGGTGGGCAGTAAGACTGGCCGGGGCGGGCGGGCAGTGGCAGGTGGGCAGTAAGACTGGCCGGGGTGGGCGGGCAGTGCGGGCAGTGCGGGCAGTGCGGGCGGCGGGCAGTGCGGGCAGTGCGGGCAGTGCGGGAAGTGCGGGCAGTGCGGGCGGCGGGCAGTGCGGGCAGTGGGGCGGCGGTATGCATGCCGTGTAATAAGGTGGGGCGGAGTAATCCATCCCGTCCCACGACGAGATAAGGAGCGCGGCGCGCGTTGTGTCTTATCAATCACCCCCGTCACCCGCCATGATCCGCGCCCGCCACGTCTGATGGATGCCTCCGTCCCGGGCGCGGCCCCGCCACGGGTCCCTGGTCCCCTGACCCGGGCCGCCCGCCTCCGTCCCGGTCCCCGTCCCGCCCCGCCCCCGGTACCCGCCCCGCTACACCCCCGCCCCGTCCCGCCCCCGTCCTGTCCATTCTCCGGCCCGCTCCCAGCCCCGCCCCACCCCGCCCCGCCCCGTCCCCGCCCCGCCCCGCCAACCCGCCAACCCGCCTCCCGTCCCAGCCCAGCCCAGCCCCGCCCCGTCCTTACCCCACCCAACTCCACTCAGCTCTGTCTCCTTCGCGAATGCTGTGCCCCGCCCGCCCCGCCCCGGTCCCGTCTACGTACCCCGCCCCGCCTCGCCCCCAGCTCTGACTCCTTCCTGAATGCTGTGCCCAGTCCCAAGTCCCATCGTCCCGCTTCCAATTTCTTCCCCATCTCTACCCCCGCCCATCCTCCCAACCACCCCAACACTATTCACTGCCCTGTGCCCAGTCCTCAATCACTCTCTCCCTCCAATGACGTCTCAGGCACATCCTCTATTTCTAGAGGTCTTCGTATCCTTCTGCGTGCCAGAATGTATCTCCTGTGCCCCCCACCTCCCCCAACCACCTCACAACCGTCAAGGTCGTCAAATTCTTCACGGATGAGGTTTTGTCTCCGCTAACTTTCCTCCATGTCTGACCAGGGGGGGCCACTTCCAAACATCTCCAGATGTGACAGGAGACTGAGGCTAACTCCGGCAAGAAGAGGAGCGGAGTTGACCCTCAGCCTCACTCTGTCCTACTACCCCACCCCGCTGTCAGGGACCTCGGCCATCATCGTCATAACAGGTTAAGTAAAGGCCCTATTTGGCCATCAAGTCAGGCATCCAACAGCCTTCCCTTTCTTTGCATTTCCAGTGGAAGCCGTGTCACGAAATGCTTCCTGGTACCAATTAGCCAGCGGAATAGCCCGATGCTGATGTATCGTGATTCTTGAACTCTAACTGCAGTGCCCGTCAGATATGTCCGGGTGAGGGACGAGAAGGGCCTTCCTGAGGGCCTCCCTGAGGGCCTTGATGGGTGTTTCGTGTCGACACCAAACCCGACAGAGGGCAGTAATCTGTAATTACAATATTCACTACGCAGTAAGGCAGGGTAATCCGGAGATTACCCCGCGGCCTACCGTACCTCGTGTAAGGGTGCAGTCTTCAGGCCGCGGAGGTAAAGATCTAATTCGGGGTGATTCCATCCGCCGGCCGCCCTCCCCTGCTCCGTGCGCGGGGCCCTGCAAGTACGATGCAATCAGTGTTATTGCCGCACCATCCGTCTTCCAGCCCCCGGGCCATGAATACTAGACCCCCTCCCTCCCTCCTCCCATCTCTCTACTGCCCATGTTTTCAGGTCTGGAGTTTTTCCCGGATACTACTTTCACCCGACCCCCGTCCAAGCATACCCCGCAGCCGGGCCTGGAAACAGGTCCGCAGCGAATACCGCAGTGGGGAGCGAGTAGGGACCGGTGAGTATACTCTACCCCATGTCAACCTGGTGGAGTATCAAGAAAGTTTATATGAGTTTTTATATGGCTCGAGTTGTCTTTGCGGAATGATATCAGGAAGTGGAGGTGAGTGATATATGTAGTGAAAGACAACAATGCCATGTAAACAACCATATAAATGAGTGATGTTTAAATTTTATCCAACCCTATCAATTGTTTGTCATATGTCACCCGTGGCATGTATATAAATATATATATATATATATATATATATATATATATATATATATATATATATATATATATATATATATATCCCATTTTAAGTCTATGGAGATTTATAAGAGGTAGGGTAACAGAGAGGGCCCACTAATATGGCAGGACAGAAGTACTGCATTTCTGTGTCCTGGCCATATCTATAACAAGTGTATAGTAACTGGGGCCTGCTGAATCATTTAAGGTGGTACATGAAGACCCGTTGCTGAACGCCTACAGTATCACAGTGAGTATCAGAATAACTCAGATAACTGGCGTGGTAGTTTGCGGGTAGGTTGACCTGGCACAGTGTCTAACCCTGGTCCTGGCGCGGCATTCAGCCCTTTGTGGAGTTGGTCAAGTCGGGTAATTTGTGAAGGTTGTCGCGCTTTGTGCTCCAATGACCCGGTCTCTGAAAGCCGGTGCGTGCCGAGCCGCGGCGTACACGGCGGAGTGTGGGCGGGGTGTGGGCGGGGTGTGGGCGGGGACTGGGCGGGGACTGGGCGGGGTGTGGGCGGGGTGTGGGCGGGGACAGGGCGGGGACTGGGCGGGGTGTGGGCGGGGTGTGGGCGGGGACAGGGCGGGGTGTGGGCGGGGACTGGGCGGGGACAGGGCAGGGACAGGGCGGGGACTGGGCGGGGTGTGGGCGGGGACTGGGCGGGGTGTGGGCGGCGACTGGGCGGGGACTGGGCGGGGTGTTGGCAGGGTGTGGGCGGGGTGTGGGCGGGGTGTGGGCGGGGACTGGGCGGGGACTGGGCGGGGTGTGGGCGGGGTGTGGGCGGGGTGTGGGCGGGGACAGGGCGGGGACAGGGCGGGGACTGGGCGGGGACTGGGCGGGGTGTGGGCGGGGACTGGGCGGGGTGTGGGCGGGGTGTGGGCGGGGTGTGGGCGGGGTGTGGGCGGGGTGTGGGCGGGGTGTGGGCGGGGACTGGGCGGGGACTGGGCGGGGACTGGGCGGGGTGTGGGCGGGGTGTGGGCGGGGACTGGGCGGGGTGTGGGCGGGGTGTGGGAGGGGTGTGGGCGGGGTGTGGGCGGGGTGTGGGCGGGGTGTGGGCGGGATGTGGGCGGGGTGTGGGCGGGGTGTGGGCGGGGTGTGGGCGGGGTGTGGGCGGGGACTGGGCGGGGTGTGGGCGGGGTGTGGGTGGGGACTGGGCGGGGTGTGGGCGGGGACTGGGCGGGGTGTGGGCGGGGTGTGGGCGGGGCGTGGGCGGGGTATGGGCGGGGTGTGGGCGGGGTGTGGGCGGGGTGTGGGCGGGGTGTGGGCGGGGTGTGGGCGGGGACTGGGCGGGGACTGGGCGGGGACTGGGCAGGGACTGGGCGGGGTGTGGGCGGGGTGTGGGCGGGGTATGGGCGGGGTGTGGGCGGGGTGTGGGCGGGGTATGGGCGGGGTGTGGGCGGGGTGTGGGCGGGGTATGGGCGGGGTGTGGGCGGGGTGTGGGCGGGGACTGGGCGGGGACAGGGCGGGGTGTGGGCGGGGACTGGGCGGGGTGTGGGCGGGGTGTGGGCGGGGTATGGGCGGGGTATGGGTGGGTGTAGGTCGTGTGGTGGGGGTATGGGTGTAGTAGTTAGGGGTGCGTTGAGGGGGTATGGGCGGGCTATGGGCGGGGTATGGGCGGGGTATGGGCGCCTATGGGCGGGGTGTGGGGGGGGGTGTGGGCGGGGTGTGGGCGGGGTGTGGGCGGGGTGTGGGCGGGGTGTGGGCGGGGTGTGGGCGGGGTGTGGGCGGGGTCTGGGCGGGGTGTGGGCGGGGTGTGGGCGGGGTGTGGGCGGGGTGTGGGCGGGGACTGGGCGGGGTATGGGCGGGGTGTGGGCGGAGTCTGGGCGGGGACTGGGCGGGGTGTGGGCAGGGACTGGGCGGGGTGTGGGCGGGGTGTGGGCGGGGACTGGGCGGGGTGTGGGCGGGGACAGGGCGGGGACTGGGCGGGTTGTGGGCGGGGACTGGGCGGGGTGTAGGAGCAGGTCGGCCACCCCTGCCGCGGACAGGGATCCCAGTTACCCGGTGTGGGGAGATTCATCACGTTACACGGGCACAGGGCGGCGTACGGTGACCCTGCCGTACTGCTCAGGTTAACCTCCTTTTATTTCACCCCTGGTACAAGTTTAGCCCTAGGAATAACATTAGAAAAAAAAAACTCAATGATCACCCCAGTAAAGTTACAATACTACGCCATGGCCGTGACGGAGTGAATCTGAGATGATGTAATACGCTATTGACCAACTAAATTTGCGAAGTGATTTTTTATTTTTTATTTAGAATTCAAACAGTTCTGCTCGCAAGCAGATTTTCCACTGTTTAAGTATTCTGATATTGTGATCGTTATTTAATGTAAGTGAAAGGGATGAGCTAAATCCAGAACTGCACCTCGATGACGATTGCAGCGCACCTAACTCGTGGAGTACTGTGTATTAATACGATTCTCCATCCAGTTCTATATGAATCCTCATGAACTTCATTCGTATATCGGGGAAACAAATGGTTGTTCCACATGCTATTGGTGGTCATTCAATCAGTGTACACAAGGAGAGTAGAGAAAAGGTTACCACAGACAGTACACGTCCAATCTCTCTTTATGTCCAGCAACAATCAGTTGCAGCCATGAGGGAAGACTAAATGACTCTAGATACCTCTTTACATACTCAAAACATATATCTATAAGCTAGCAGGGGGAGCTCTCCATTTTTTCCCTATGACATATCCTACCTATTCGTCGACTCAGCCTGGAAGTAGGTGGCGCTTCGAAACGCCTCCGTGGCCATCTTGGCAAGAAACCTATGCAGTGCTAGGCCTATGGCGAATTCAAACGTTCATTTCTGATATTATTTGACATATGAGGATGTTCTAAGTAACCCTTATGTTAATCTATCGACAAAACCAAACCTCCCTGGCAGTTTCAGATCAAGTGATTATGTGATGGCCCCAGTTTAGCCTCCGATTGCGATGTCAACAAATCGTCGCAACAACGATTTTCTTCGAGTTGGCACGTTTAAATCATGTCTGGATAATGTAAATAACCGTATTACAACTATTACGTGTGTAAATTACACATTATAAAGTAGATTATTAGAGTTTTCCACTATTTTCCACTCTGACAGCGCTATGTATTCACCAGCAAGATGGCGGATATGTCCGTTGTTAAGGGAATTCGGAGGGGATTTCTAACCGGAAGTTGCCAGATGACTCGGCGAATAGATTTGCTAAGCATGCGTTTGACAAAGTGGTATGGCTAAATGCGCTTTTCCTTGTGCCGAGAAACTGGAGGAAACATGCGAGACAATGGCCGCACACCAGGCTCCCCCCCCCCCCCCCCACCTTTCCCTGCGTCATTCACTCCAGCCCTACAGCTCCCTGCACACAATCACCCTCACTGTAGACTTGTGGTTTACACGCCCCGCACGTTCTGCTGGAAGTGGCGCCTGGGAGGTGAGAACGTCTGTGTGGGTGCACGTCTGGTGGCGACATGCAACACACCGCTGACATGCAATGCAGGTAGCATGCAATGCGTGTACTACAACAAGTCATACGGCAAGCCGGCTGGCGCGCGGGGTATGGCGGATTTAGAGGGTGGAGAGGGACGATTGCTCAATTGTAGGCGGCTTTGTGTATGGACGGACGACTTAGGTGTGATCCGGAGACACACGGTCACCCTCCAAAGGTCACCTTGACGCCAACACACGGAGATGACGGGGATTTCGTGCCCCACTCCTACCACGTCCTCTGTGTATGTACACAACGCCTTGACAATGCCTCACGCCAACCCACCAAGCCGGACCCGCCAATAATAGCACCGCCCCCAACACCCCTCAGGGTCAAGGCCTGCTTTAGGAGGAGTGGGGAGGAGGGAGGGGGGGGGGGGGGGCTGGGCTGAGAAACACCTGGGATTTCGGTCGCGCCATACGTTTAATATCACCCAGAGGCAGGGTGTGTGACAAGGCGGGCTGGCTGCGGTTTCAGACGGATTAGTTGGGCGTGCGGAGTTGGTTTAGGTTTTTTTTTCTTCTCAAACTCTGTCGGCAGTGGAGCGACAGAGGCCGAGTTCATGGTGAAGAGTGATCCAAACAGGGCCGGGGGCAGGGCTGGAGGGGCGGGTGAATGGGGCGACTTAACGCTCACTTGATCCAAGACAGCGTGTGTCCCCGAGACGAATAGAGGCAAGACGCGGGCCGCAGCCGGAGAGGGACAAGAGATTACCCACAGCAAGATAGGGCCTAGTGGGTGAGGTTTAGTCAGACAAGGTCCAGTAGGAAAATCAAGGCCAACAGGAGGCTTTGGTCAGGCAATCGATACATCAGTGATAAGATGGAAAGGCGGAGGGGATGAGATGGTTCTGGACAAAGACCAGGGGTGAGATTAGGCTGGAGAGGGCCTATATATGGAGTCTGGGGTAGAGAGGGGTCAGGGATGAGCAAGAGGTATGGGTCAGTAGTGAGACCAAACATAGGGACTGGTATAAGGCCAGAGAAGGGTCAGTAGTGAGACCAAACACAGGGACTGGTATAAGGCCAGAGAAGGGTCAGTAGTGATTGGTTTGTTGGTTTGATTTAACGCCCAGCTAAGCATTACAGGTTCCTACCAGACCTTCTAAGGGTTCTTTTACACCACAAGGGTGGTGATCGAATCTATGTGACGAATTCAGGTAGAAATCCCACCCCTACACATTTACCGAGGTGAGAGTTCTTTTACTTCCTACACCACATAGACATGGTATGAGAATGACTGGCCTTTGTTATAGCAGTAAACCTACTACTGCTGGGTATGAAGGAGAAAGGTGGCTGTACACCACACCACATAGACATGGTATGAGAAGGACTGGTCTTTGATACAGCAGTGAATCTACCACTGCTGGGGGTGAAGGAGAAAGGTGGCTGTACACCACACCACATAGACATGGTATGAGAAGGACTGGTCTTTGATACAGCAGTGAATCTACCACTGCTGGGGGTGAAGGAGAAAGGTGGCTGTACACCACACCACATAGACATGGTATGAGAAGGATTGGTCTTTGATATAGCAGTAAATCTACCACTGCTGGGTATGAAGGAGAAAGGTGGCTGTACACCACACCACATAGACATGGTATGAGAGGGACTGGCCTTTGATATAGCAGTAAATCTAACAGCTGCTAGGGATGATGGATAACAGTGACTGCAGTGGCACTGGAACCCACGATCTTGGGATTACAAGTCCAGGGCCTTAACCAAAGCATTAGGGCACAGGGACTGAGACAAGGCCAGAAAAAGGTCATGAGTGAGACCAAACCACCAGGGCACAGAGAGTGAGACAGGACAGGAGCCAGGACTGGGCCCAGGGAGGGGTTGACCTGGGACGAGGGAAGTGGTGCTCCTTTGATGTACATGGAGGAGTGGAGAGGATTCATTGAGGCCTTCCTTATGTGAGACCAGGAGATGGATGGCCAACTAGTGTGGTCGATAGCGGCGCTGTCCGGAAAATCGGGAAAACCAGGGAGGAGTCAAGCGGAGGTCACACTGTCGTCTCTCGGGTCAGGAGCCAGGGCAGGGGTCAGTGGGGATTAGGAAGATATGGAGAGGCGAGGGCTGTGTCAATATGTAGAATTTCAAGTAAAGGATGGGGATAGGAGAAAAAGGGCAAAGGGCTATAATGGACATATGTGGCTTTGTGGTTATAGGTTGGATGGAAGGAGATGGCAGTTGCTGTACCACAGTTAACCCTTTAACAGCAGGAAGATGCCTTCAGGCATTCCCCTGGTTGCGGCAGGAAGATGCCTCCAGGTATTCCCCTGGTTGCGGCAAGGGGATGCCTCGAGGCATTCCCCTGGCTATGGCAGGAAGATGCCTCCAGGCATCTTAGAGGCATCATTGATACTTATATACAAAATTCAATATATAAAAAGATAAATGTTTGATTTTAAAAAAAAGTTGCCTGCCATAGCGGGGTTGTTTGGGCAAGCAATGCCTGCCGTGTAATGCTGAGCTGGGTAACTGGGTGCTGCAGGGAAAGGGTTAATAATACGAGGCAGAGACACTTCTAAAAAAAAAGAGATTGTATCTCAGGGTAGGTACAGGTGCAGGGGCAGGTACCGAGACTCAAACCAGGCTGCCCATGGCACGTGTAGAGGGTCCCCACCCGGGCAGCGGAGAGAGCCGCTGGACCGTGGCGGGCCGCAGTGCCGAGGACAGCGCTGCTAATGGCGGGCTGGAGCAGGGCCGGGCGGGGAGTGAGTGATGGGCGGGCGGGGAGTAAGTGAGCGTGGACGAGGCCTACAGACGGCGTGCTTCCACCCACCTCCTATTGGCCGACTGATGGATCACTGCTCCCCGACGTCCAGCCTTTGGTCGCCGCCACTTAGACCAGCTAAATCGCCCGCCCAGCCACGAGCCGCCGTGTCCATCCCGTCTCCAACCTGTCTCCATCCCGTCCCCAACCCGTCTCCAAAACGTCCCCAACCCGTCCCCAACCCGTCCCCAACCCGTCTACAACCCGTCTCCAACCCGTCTCCAACCCGTCCCCAACCCGTCCCCAACCCGTCTCCAACCCGTCTCCAACCTGTCTCCATCCCGTCCCCAACCCGTCTCCAAAACGTCCCCAACCCGTCTCCAACCCGTCTCCAACCCGTCCCCAACCTGTCCCCAACCCGTCTCCAACCCGTCCCCAACCCGTCCCCAACCCGTCTCCAACCCGTCCCCAACCCGTCTCCAACCGGCCTCCAACCTGTCCCCAACCCGTCTACAACCCGTCTCCAACATGTCCCCAACCCGTCTACAACCCGTCTACAACCCGTCTCCAACATGTCCCCAACCCGTCTACAACCCGTCTACAACCCGTCTCCAACATGTCCCCAACCCGTCTACAACCCGTCTCCAACATGTCCCCAACCCGTCCCCAACCCGTCCCCATCCCGTCCCCAACCCGTCCCCAACCCGCCTCCAACCCGTCTACAACCCGTCTCCAACCTGTCTCCAACCCGTCCCCAACCCGTCCCCAACCCGTCTACAACCCGTCCCCAACCCGTCCCCAACCCGTCCCAAACCCGTCCCAAACCCGTCTCCAACCCGCCTCCAACCTGTCCCCAACCCGTCCCCAACCCGTCTCCAACCCGTCTCCAACCCATCTACAACCGGTCCCCAACCCGTCTCCGCCCACCGCCGCCATCTGGGCTCAGATTCCAGGGGTTCGTTTAATAAGCTAGGATTGTACAGGAAGACCCTATTCTCTAACTCGTACAATGGTTATCGTTTAGTGATATATTTAAGTCCGTTTTCTAAGATAGTATTAGCCGTCCATAAGGTCGTCCAAATGTGTTGAATAAAGTTGACCCACATCGTCCCTGCGCCTCGATGGCATACAGAAAGGAGTATAAAAAACAATCCTAGATTATTAAACGGGCCCCCTGGGCATGGATTCCAGGGCCCGTTTAATAAGCTAGGATCGTACATGAAGACTCTATTCTGTAACTCGTACAGGGGTTACCGTTTAGTGATACATGTATATATAAGTCTGTTTGCTACGACAGTATTATCCGTCTATACCGTTGTGCATAAGTGTTGAATAAAGTTGACCCACATCGTCCATGGGTCTCCAAATTACTCAAGGTACTTTACCTAGTGCTGAAGAGGAAGTGATGTTCCTACGAGCCTAGGGTACTTTTTCAAAAGTAACTTATATACAAGAGTTTACTTTCACGAAATTGTATATTCAATTATACCGATTAGAGTTTTTCATCAAAGCAAGCCCTGAGTGCATATATTATTTCAATATGAAATCACGTGATGTGTGCTAGTAAGGTGGGAGAGGATGGGAAAAGAAAGGCAGAAAATGCGGTTCAAACTTGCTGCTAAGATTCTTTAAAAGTCCCTTCTTTTCATATACTTTTTAGCTGGAGGATGACCTGTAGCAGCCTCGTCTATAACACAAACTAGTATAAACAGAAGAAGCCTGCTAAAAGTGTTTTCCTTCTGATGAACAATAATTCAAAATTAGTAGTATTTTATCTTGATAAAAAACAACAACTTACGATGCAGCTGACCTGACAACCGGAAAGTAGTCAACACCAGCGGTACTCACCTAGAAAAACACAATGAGAAAAAATGATTAGCACAGATATTCACATCATTCTTTTTAACATAAGCGTGATTAAAATAGATATTCACATCATTCTTTTTAACATAAGCGTGATTAAAATAGATATTCACATCATTCTTTTTAACATAAACGTGATTAGAATAGATATTCACATCATTCATTTTAACGTAAACGTGATTAGAATAGATATTCACATCATTCATTTTAACATAAACTTGATTAAAATAGATATTCACATCATTCATTTGAATATAAACTTGGTCGGAATAAATATTCACATCATTCATTTGGACATAAATCTGTATGACACCTTTCTAATCATGTCCATCAGTTGTAGATCCATACTACACAATCACTGGAGGAATTCCAGTCTCTCCCACTTCCTAACGGGTATGGCTCGATATATTAACCAGTCGATCAGAGCAGGGATCAAAACTCTCTTAACCATTCAAACTTTCTGGTTTGGTTTCATTTCCTTCCTAAATACAACACTGCCAGCACAAACGTTCTTATTGACCACTTGTCAGAGCGGCAACGAGTGGAAATGTTAACTAGAAGAATGAATCTTCAAATGTTTCCAGTAAGGGAGGGGTGTGTGTGAAAATTCGGGGTCTTGGCGCAAGGACTAATGATGGCGTCTCTTATTTCAGCTGAGTCGAATGTCGGGCCCTCCATTTCGCAATGAAAGATCAACACACGGGTTGGATGGCCGGAAATGAAGGATAAAAACCAGCAATGCTGGATAAAAGGAATACCTTATCTTGGCTTCTGAGGTGTATTCACACCATTTAACATCTGAGGTGAAGCGTACAAGAGAACCTGTGACTTTACACAATCATAAACCGCTAAGATGCGACTTTGCCAAGAGATAAAAGAAAGATAATATAAGATGTTGAATAGGGATGACCTCCCAGTGAGATACATAACAGATAAAAACCTAGTTTATTTATATAATAGGTTGTTCAACATCATGAAGGGAATATACATTTATTGAGTAAGTTATATTTCCTAGCTCCAAGGCACTGAATGGGTGGTATCGTCATACTGAACTCTATAGTGAGGTGTTCTACTATCGATATCTATGCACCCTGTGTCTATAAGATAAAACTTACAAATTATTTCTGTGTGATATGATCCAACGTAAAGAATATAAAACTAAAAGATTATATGAGAAAGTAACTTAAGCTACAGATTACTGTTGGTGACCCTAACTCCAGTATTTAATGTTCGCTACTTTTATATTTGATAATATCCTAAAATAAACCTCGTGGTTTACCTGGACAGCCAAAGCTATGAAACTGTGTGGCATACACATACATTTCAATGCTCAATGATGTGTTGGTTCCTCTGGCAATATGCCACTAACCATGCTCCTTTTTCGGGCCCGCTTTTCATGTAGAATTGCAATTATGGATTGGAATAGCATGTTCTGTAGAGAAGTCTTTATAATTTGTTTACTTGCCAACTGCCTGCTGGTTCTTCATATTCTGTTTGTTTTTCCCACAGTACAGAGTGGTAGCGCGTCAACTTAAGATCTGAAGGGATCTATTTTTACTGGCAATGAATCATATTCTGTTGGCAAACACATATCTGTGAATGGTAGGTGTGTATGTATGGTATGATGTGATCTGTTACTGGCAACGTTCCAGGTTTAATCACGAAAAGTATCATTCAACCCCATAACCTGGATTATGTATACTTTAAGTGGTGAAAAACTAGATATACCTTTTTAAAAAGTGCTTGCACGCACTATATACATCGACTAGAGGTTAGAATGGTCACATATAGACTTCCAGTGTACTGCATAAAATCTACCCCGTCCATATCTGCATGCTATTCACTGTGATATTGAGAACAGAGCAGGGAGCCAGTGTCTCAGGGTCTTAAAGGTGTGCCCTGCTGACCATGACCAATCACCCAAAGCCGAAATACCTCAAGACCCACTGGTGCTTGATATGTTTGGATCCTAGACTCAGGCAGTTGCAGAAATGTCAAGTTGACTAGGTGTAAGTGGATTACAGAAAACTATCCATAGACTGAATGTAACCCAAATCCTTTAATCATTATTCATTCATAATTGCATGCTCATTCATCAATGACCGTACTATTTGCTGCTAGTTTAAATTTTTTTTTAACTAGATGTTCTGAGCCAGGGTGAGACACGTGAAATACCGAAGTTCTCTCGTATAGAAATAATATGAGCCATAACCTAGAATCTCGGTCTAAATAAGCAGCAGGCCCCATATGAGCAGCTCACCGAGCCCGGCAGTATTGAGAGAGATGATTGGCGGAGCTACAGCCAATGAGTGGCGGGCTTACAGGCAGATCACGGGCCGTTCACCAGACAACGCCATCTGTCGCAGGGCATCAACATCACTTTATCGACTATATTCCGCTCACAGGCGAGATTGGGTTTTTGATAGCGATCTAATAAAACCAGTCAGAGCCCACATTCCGCTCTCTGATATAAAAGAACAATCTGTCCACGTGACCTGCCGTCATGTCGGTGACGCTGGACAGAGGGCGCTGCCGTGTTGACAGGAGTCGCCATGGCAACGAGCGACAGACGCCGACATCCTGCGTCTCCTGGCAGAGAGGACCAATCACCGAACACGACACAAAAACACCGCGATACAAGAAAATCAAACGGAAACCGCGCCGTTCCCTTCAACGGGCACCTGTAAATTGGACCATTTTTTTACCGGTTCTAGCAACACGAAGCTATTGGGATGCCTTTAATGGGTCAATGATGCCAGTTTGGGGAGTCTAAACTGGGAGGAAAAAATGCATCCGGAGCGATGACAGATACATCGTTATGCAAACAGATTCTGCTGATCCGCCCTGTATCTAGTTTCAACTCCCACCATTATTATGGAGAAACCAAACAAGAGTTAGTCGTGTTGTTGTTTATCGCAGGACGGCAAGATAGCTATAGCGAGGCGAAGCCGAGAGCAGTAATACACGATCTTGCCAGAGTGTGATGAACAATAATTTGACTAACTTGAGTTTGGTTTAGAATTTATCCTACCCCGCCCGTCTAAATTACTTCTACATTAACAAATGACGTCATTTGTCAAGTGTATCCCACTAGAGCGATATTTTCTATTTTTCTGAACTCCAGACCGAATACAGTGACCCAATGTTAAGCCTATGGAGGTTTTTTTTATTAGGGGTAGGATAAAGAGTATGAAGACAAGCATCCAAAGTGGCTGCTCCTGTGTGAGACTGGCGATGTATTTATCCTACCCCTTATATAAAGTCCCATAGGCTTAACATTGAGTTTCCGTATGCCACGCTGACTGGCATACAGAGTTTTATATGCCACTAGTGGCATACAGAATTGGTATCACGTAATATTCCAAAATTGAGGAGTTGGGGTAGGATAAAATCAAAACCCGATTCGTTTTAATCTTGGCCACCGCATGCTACTCCTGGAGTTTGGGCTCCGGACTTCACTCGGCTTCGCCTCATGAAGCCACTATGCCAAACTCCAGTCGTGGCATACGGTGGCCAAGGTTAAAACTCATCCAGTTTTGCGATAGTACGTCTGGTCTACAGTGGAGTTAAATGGGGGGTAGCGGTGTCGAAGCCCCCCAGCACGACGCTAAACGCAGATCCCGTCTTGGCACCGTGACCGCCGAGTGCGTTCTGACCACGGACGGTGCCCGGGGAAGGCGAGGTGTTGTAGGCCAATAAATCACTAAGTGAATACTTCATGAAGCTCCCCCTGCCGGCCATGCTTGCCGTGTCACGTGAACAAACTCTGCATGAGTGCCCAATGCTTGGAGAGGCCGGCGGCTGGCTGCTGCTGCCCTGCTATCGTCATTTTTTTTTTTTTTTTTAATTTTGCATGTTTTTTGTGTGTAGTCGTGTGATGCTTGGCGGCTTCAAGGCGCATGTACCATGTAGTTAACCTCAGGGCATGGTGGCAGGTCACGTGGTACACTCCAGGCGGCGATCTGGTCAGGTAATATGGTCAGGTGGCCGTGTATGGTCATACGTAGACTGGTATAGTGACTCACTCACCGTACTGTCTATAAAACCTCCAGCAGTCAGTCTGCAGGGATGTCAGTTAGGGTCAGAAAAAAACAAGGAAGTATTTCCCCATGACCATTCAGGGTTTAAACCTGAGAGATATACACCAAAACACTGGAAATGTATTAGATACAAGTAACGTTATTATTACTAAACATATGCTGCTAAGAAGAGTCTGTGGGTAGGTAGAGTTGGGAATTAAGGCTTGTTACTGATATGAGTAATATAGAGGTTGAATCTCTCTACTCTGTGTTTGTAATATGTTCATTTTACCCAAGGAAGGGGATTTCACATTAAAAAAATGAAAACACGGATTTCCTCGGAAACAAGGAAAACTAACATCCCTGAGTCTGTGTAGAGGAACACCAGTGGGAATAGGAGGTCAGAGACAGGTCGGTTAGAAAGGTGAAAGGAAGCAGTGAGGAAGAGGAGTTGGGGACTGGAGGTTTTGTTTGTTTGTTTGGTTTAACGTCCAGTTAATCATTACAGGTTCTTTTATACCACAAGGGTGGTGATCGAATCTATATGACGAATTTAGGTAGAAATCCCACCCCTACACATTTACCGAGGTGAGAGTTCTTTTACTTCCCACACCACATAAGAAGGACTGGCCTTTGATATAGGAGCAAATCTACCACTGCTGGGGGTGAAGGAGAAAGGTGGCAGTACACCACACCACATAGACATGGTATGAGAAGGACTGGCCTTTGATATTGCAGTAATTCTACTGCTGCTGGGGATGAAGGAGAAAGGTGTCTGCACACCACACCACATAGACATGGTATGAGAAGGATTGGCCTTTGATATAGCAGTAAATCTACCACTGCTGGGGTGAAGGAGAAAGGTGGCTGTACACCACACCACATAGACATGGTATGAGAAGGACTGGCTTTTGAAACAGCAGTAAGTCTACCACTGCTGGAGGCAGTGAGGAAGAGAAATTGGGCAAGGAGTGAGAGGAATGGGGCTATGAGAGAATAAATAGGGAATACATGACAAAATGAATAAATGGTAAAAGAGTGAACTATAGGGAAGCAAAGGGACTGCAAGCATCAGACAGGAAATGAGGGAAGGTAGACATGAAGTCTAACTAATAAAAGGTCAGTAGGAAGGAGATTCAGTTAAAGAAACAGTAGACTATATGAGACAAGAAGACAGGTAGGATTGAAGTATAACACTTCATAGTTAATGTTTCTTTGTGTGTCACTGGGTGGCTTCGTGAAGTGGTCTTCTTGGCTACAGGTGTTGAGAGGCGGACGAGGACAGGTGTGTGGGACGGTACTATAAAACAATAAGACCCACCTGTACTCCTATACCCGCATGATAGGGTAAACAAGTCCCTTACTGGCTGCAATCCCAAGAAATGTGACCTAAAAATATTCTCTCTGTTTTTACTCTGTTTGTGTGTGTGTGTGACCTAGACTCCATATTACTTGAAGGTTAATCCAAATCCTGAGCTGGCCAGACCTCCTGAGTGTAAAATTTACAAATTAACTTGTCCAGAAATGTCTATATCAGGTTCGGAGAAATGCTGCCTGACAGAGAGATCCTTGTCAGGACTGCAGCACCACCAGGGTCTGAATATGCATGGCCACGGTGGTAAAATGGAAAAGAATGCCCTTTTTGCTGTTTCCTGTCACCAAAAAGCGGGCCAGGTAGTCTGGTTCTCGTTATGGCGTTAGGTAAATAACAGCACGTTGATTAAAAAAACACACGTGAAATTACCAGCAGACAAAAAGTGGGTCGTTTAATTACGTCTCACTAGGCCGCTGGCGGGGGAGGGTGGAGGCCGGGGCTGATTACATTAACATGTATTGTCACACACTGCACTATACGTCCCACGCCTGTGTATATGTCTGTATATATGTATTTTATATTACATATATTATATATATATATTAATATATATTTTATACATATATATATATATAAATATACATATATTCACATATATACATATATATCTTATATATATATATATATATATATATACATATATATATATATATATAATATGTACATATACATATACATATATATACATACATATATATCTTAGCCTGGTATAAACGTTCATAGGCTTAACGTTAGGGGCTCGTTTTCAACAGGCTTGCAAGTACGGTAACTCATACTCAACGGGTGGTAACCAGATAAATATTTCCAGGTTAAGATATAATCAGAAACATATTCATGCTTGGTATGAGTTCCCATTCGCCATCTCGTTTGGAGTGCTTCAGAATATTCACTCTGCTATCGCCTCGTTCACATTACCGCGCACTCCTAACTCGATGGCGAACGAGGACACAGACCAAACACTCATGAATTTGTTTTTTAATACATGTGTACATGGTGGAGATTAAAACATGACCAAGCGGCAGTGATCCATGTGCGATATCATAAAAACATTTACTGCTATTGGTGGCCGCTGGACATAGCTGCACCAGACAACCCAAGTCTGGTGTTATCTGAGCGATATCGGCGGCGCCGACGGCCGCACGCCAATCTGACATTATCTTCCACTTGGGATAGGCTTTTCTCACGAAGACCACAGAACCTGATAAGGGGAACCGCGGCACCTTTAAAACCGCAGATCTGGGCAACTGGATCTGGTTCTTCTCCACACAATCACCCGTTAATGCGAAGTGTGGGTGGATTACCTGTGATGGTATGCCCTGTATGTGTGAGTATGTGTGTGAGTGTGTGTGGGTCATCCATAGTGTACAAAGACCACATTGAAAATGTATGTGGACTCGGTAAACCACGACCCATTATATAAAACTTGTCAGATACCATAACTATGGTATACGGATTCAAATCTGTGGTATACGGCCTCAAAACCATGGTATATGGGATAAATAGCCCCTTTGTGCTAAAGAGCAAAAAAATAGTCCCTATTGTTTTACCCTTTAATGTGGCAATTACTGGGTTTAATCCAATCGGAAAGATGGATAATAAATTTAATAAACAATGGTTATATGGACAGGCGGCTCTGTAAACGACGAGCTCGTGACGTCGCTAGCGCTCGTGTATTACGACGGTTCAACCTCTCGTGGTTTACGGTCGCCATCGTTTATTGTCTACGTCGCCCCCACCCACCCACCCCCGTCCCTACTGACCTGCATACTCAGGTGTGTTACCAAACCGTGTGTTTTCCTCGGCCAAAGGATTCCGCAATTAAAGATACATTTTCTAACACCTGTACGTCTCCAAGGACGCTGCAAATATGCACCTGTTAATTACTATTTCACAGAAGTCCGCCACTGTATATAAAATACATTTAGCTAAGTAGGCGGCCGATAAATAGGAGTTCATGGACCCCAATTTATGAAATATATTGCGGTGCCCAAGGTTAGAGGATCAGTCCCATTAGTTATCATTAACGTCGTGTTCGCAGAGTGGCGGGCTGCAGTGCAGGCGAGTCCGCCAATGTCCCTGTTCATTTATACACCACCATACCATGTTCTGATCAGAGATTATGCATGTATATGTATTCCGTGCGGAAATCTATAAATCATACATTATACATAACACGGGCCGCACCATTGTTGACTGGTGTCTGCAGGACTGGCCCGCTGTCGGCGTACATGTATATTAATTATGTCAGTGGGTGTACTAGAACCTGGAAGACACATGTCAACACGGTAACAGAGTTAAGTGTGTCAGGGTCCGCCATCAGTCACAGTCGGAGAAAACACCGGCAGAGGAAGCGGATCAGCGGTACGGGCAATTAATGTCGCACCGCCCGCCATTTGAGGACGACCATAATGACACTAAATTCACAACGTCCCCTCATTCTGATGGCCTCTTGGCCGTGTTTTGTTTGTTTATTCTGCACATTAGAGTCCATAAGTTCCGTTTACTCTATAACCATGTTGTACATACTGTAAATACGCACCGTTTCCTATATACCCATGCCGTATTTACTATAAATACGCACCGTTTACTATATACCCATGCCGTATATACTGTAAATACGCACCGTTTACTATATACCCATGCCGTATATACTGTAAATACGTACCGTTTCCTATATACCCATGACGTATATACTGTAAATACGTACTGTTTACTTATACCCATGATGTATATCCTGTAAATACGTACCGTTTACTATATACCCATGACGTATATACTGTAAATACGTACTGTTTACTTATACCCATGATGTATATCCTGTAAATACGCACCGTTTACTATATACCCATGACGTATATACTGTAAATACGCACTTTTTACTATATACCCATGACGTAAATACTGAAAATAAGCACCGATTACTATATACCCATGCTGTATATACTATAAATAGGCACCGTTTACTATATACCCATGCTGCATATACTGTAAATACGCACCGTTTAATATATACCCATGACGTATATATTGTAAATACGCACTGTTTACTATATACCCATGCCGTATATACTGTAAATACGCACTGTTTACTATATACCCATGCCGTATATACTGTAAATACGCACTGTTTACTATATACCCATGACGGATATACTGTAAATACGCACCGGTCCCGCCATATAACGTACAAATACCTAACAGAACACCCTTCCATACGTATTACATTAGGTGTTAGGTCAAATTAAGTTAATTATTTTATTACTCGAGCATATAGTAAATAGAGAACAACCTACCATGCTTGTATAAAACACAAAATTGGATACTGAATTACAGTATGTAAGGAACTCGGCGTGATGCCTCATTCGGAAGGTACCGTAAATTATCATCTCGTTTTGTAGCATGTACAACATGGTCAGATCGTTTATCTAAATACATAACCAGAACCTCAACAGCTATTCATTTTCCACCACCGTGAACCACAGCGTACACCCACATCCCCTTCTTCTCATTTTAATCTCAAGCTCATGCGCTGACGGATTGCCCACAAGTCCCTGGTACTGGATTAAGAAAACGTCTACATGATAGACCATCCGAATCTTCAAAGATAACATTGTGCAGTCTAAGGCGAGATAAAGACTTGCACACACTACTATCAGCTCTCAGTCAACCTCTCCACGACTTCACACATGGATATCACCATGTCAACTGACTGTAATCTGTCTGTATCATCGCGGTGGTCGCAACTGATTCCTCACTTGACAGGGAAAGGTTTTACTTGGAAAGATGACCACATCGCTTGATGAGTAAGATTCTCTATAAAACACACCTTCATTTCAAATAAATGTGTAGCCTTCTTCTTCAGGTGCACTCGACACATTTGAAGTTGGATGGACTCGTGACTACTATGAGGAACATCTAGGTGAACTTATGGGTTAATCATTTAACACCTAGAGTCTATACTTTTGATCAATTGATGTTAATGAAAAACGTCAGGTCTGAGAACCAAACATTTTTCAGTTGAAGTGAACATAAATGAAATGTGTTTTGAGCGTTAAACTCTGAGGAAACTGGTAGATGAACCTATTAATGATTCACAAAAGGTACATTATGGTAATGAACAAGTTTATTTTCTTTTTTTTATCATTTCTCCATATATGACTGAATCCGTAACCTAAGGGATGAAGCCACTCTTTCACCCTGTGTGTAACATATCTCTGAGGACAGCATGCGATAGCCCTTATCGAGATAGACTTCTAGGTATGACCGAGGCACATAAACAGGGCAATCTGAGGTCATACTGGCTTCGTATGGCAATCAGTGAACCCCGGCTCGAATATCGCATATTAAAGTAATTCTGATAAATATGGCGCCCGGCGTTAACAATAGGCGAGCCCGAGCCTAGATATGGGCCGACAAGCCTATCCGTCTTGCCTAATAATGTCACGAGGTGATGGATGAAAAGGCGTAGCTGTTAACGCCGCTCTACAGTCGGCCTATTCCCGGGGACTCTAATGCCGGCTAAAACAAGCCCAACGATTGATGATACCGTCTTGGTCGACGAGAAAGGGGGATAACACAACAAAAATGAACAAAAAATTAAAAAAATACCAGGGCCCTTTCCATCGGCGCTGCATGCCTGCCCTCCGTCCTCCCATCTCGTTTTATTCCATTATATTTATATTTTCGTTTTCTGTTCTGCATGCGTTGTTTATGTTTTTCTTCTAAGGGTTCACTTATATCATCGTAGAATGTAATTCAGGTATTGGAGTAGTTCATCAAGAGGGGGCGTTGACGGGTACCCAGGCCCAGTCTGTGTATGTGTGTGTGTGTGTGTCACAGAGGGAGGGGGGTTAATGGACTGGGCACGTTCCATGTCTTACGGGAGGTATGATGGAGGGTTAAAAAGGTAAAAAGATGGAGTGAGGAGGGAGGTGGGGAGGGGGGTCTGAGAGTGCCGTAGGTTTCGTGTCGGGCGCCGGCTTTTAGGCCGTTTTCTGTGAGGTGGTGACGCTGGGGCCGATAAGGGGCGCCACCCGTCCCGTGTCGGGGGGGGGGGGTGTAGGGGGGAGAGGGGGGGGGCGCTAAGAGGTAAAACCTGACGTATGGCCGTTTCCGGACGGCGCCAACCAAACCTCGCCACTCGACGGCCGCATTAAAGCCCGCCGACTTCAAAACCCCATCACACGCCCGCTCGCTCGCCCGCCGCCAGCCCGCCCGCCGCCAGCCCGCCCGCTCCCCCGCTCGCTCCCCCGCCCGCCCCGCCCAACCGCTCGCTAGCCCGCCCGTCCACCAGAAATTGGTCGAATCAATTGCCCATCGCAATAAGACGTCGTCGGGGCGGGAGAGACGAGGGTGACGGCGGCGGGGAGGGGGCTGAGGCTGAGGGCTCTGATGTGCGCCATCCAGACAGCCCGCCGGGGAGGTGGGGGGCGGGACGGGGACAGGGCCGGAGCGACACTGTCAGGACTGGTCTGGTAGGACAGTGGTGCACCATAAGGCATTATGGTGTTCACCATAGGGCATTATGGTGTTCACCATAGGGCATTATGGGGTGTTCACCATAGGGCATTATTGTGTGTTCACCTTAGGGCATTATGGTGTGGCACGTTTGACAAGCAAGGGGCCTGAGAAATACCCAGCGATGTCTACTGTACGGATAGGAGGGTGGAGGGTGGGAGGGGGTGTATGTGACATTCCCAGAATCCGTGAAGTGAGGCGAGGATGTATATATAAGTACTTATATATATCCACCAGGAGAGGCCGCCTGAGGCACCTCACACCGATGTGCGCGGGGCTCGGCGCCTTGTCAATTATCATCGATTTACCAAGAACCCAGCTCCGCACCACATCTCACCCACATCCACATCTACACCTAAACCTCACTCGCACCAACATCTACATCCACACCCACAGCCACTTCCATCCAAACCCCATCTCCACACGCACACCCACAACCACATCTCACTCACACCCACACCCTCACCTACAACTACAGCTACATCCACACCCATACCTCACCCACACCCACATCCATCCACACCTCATTCACACCCACACCTCATCTACACCCACATCTACCGACATTCACACCCACATCTACACCTCACCCACATCCAAACCCACACCTCACCCACATCAACACCTCACCCACACCCACACCTCATCTACACCCACTTCCACACCCACATCCACCCACTTTCACACCCACATCTACACCTCACCCACATCCAAACCCACACCTCACCCACATCAACACCTCACCCACAGCCACATCCAAACCCACACCTCACCTACACCCACATCCACACCTACACCTACATACACACCTCACTCATACCGACACCCCCCCCCCCCCTCCACACCCCACACCCAGCCCCCCAGCAGGCACTACCGGTGTAGAGACAGGAGTGGTTGATGGACATTAAGTCGGCATTCCGCGTCTACGGTACGCTTCAGGAGACGTCGAGTTTCTCATGTGCCCTTTGGCGGTATACAGCCGAGCGCTGCAGCCCCTCCCTCCTCCCGTCACACTGCCGAGCTGAGCTCGCTCCGTCCCTTTGGCGGTATACAGCCGAGCGCTGCAGCCCCTCCCTCCTCCCGTCACACTGCCGAGCTGAGCTCGCTCCGTCCCTTTGGCGGTGTACAGCCGAGCGCTGCAGCCCCTCCCTCCTCCCGTCACACTGCCGAGCTGAGCTCGCTCCGTCCCTTTGGCGGTATACAGCCGAGCGCTGCAGCCCCTCCCTCCTCCCGTCACACTGCCGAGCTGAGCTCCCTCCGTCCCTTTGGCGGTATACAGCCGAGCGCTGCAGCCCCTCCCTCCTCCAGTCACACTGCCGAGCTGAGCTCGCTCCGTCCCTTTGGCGGTATACAGCCGAGCGCTGCAGCCCCCCCCTCCTCCCGTCACACTGCCGAGCTGAGCTCGCTCCGTCCCTGGGAAGTCAGTGTGTTAGTCTGTGGGTTTAGCTTTAACGTCCAGTCAACCACTACAGGTCCTTTCTAGGTTCTTTTACACCACAAGGGTGGTGATTGAATCCGTGTGCTGATTCAGGTAGAAATCTCACCCCTACATATTGACCAGATGAGAGTTATTTTACTTCCCACACCACATAGTCATGGTATGAGAAGGACTAGGTTCTTTTATATATTTGGGAAATTCTGCAATCATACAAAAAATCATGCAGAAATAAGGATACGTCCAACCCTCACCCTATACTAGTGGGCCTTGCTATGTCTCCTTTGACGTTTGAGGATGATGTAGTTTCTTTAAAGATTCGGGAAACAATATGTGAAATTATTAGATAGTGCCATTAATATAAATAACAATATTTTAACAAATATCTTACACTGCACGAAAACAACCGTTTTATTCATATATACGCCATCACGGAAGTGCATGTATTGGCTGAATATTGACTTGTTTTCATTTATATACCCCCAGGCCTTATATACGACAGACGCGTCTTGGCTGCATTTCACACCCGGCGTATATGAGAGAAAATACCCTCTGCCCCCGCCCCCTCCTGTCCCTTTGTGTTGGTAGAAGTACAGGTGTGCTCAGTAGGAAGCCCTCTCCCCCCCCCCACCCCCGCCACCTCCCCCCGGCCGCTCTCAGTAAAGCCCTGTTCACAGGACGCTTATATACGCCCACAGATGAGGTGTATACACATGGAGATTAAGACGACCTTGTAGACGCAAATTACTTAAGTATATACGCCCGGCGCATTCATATGTAAAATGATGGTTTTCGTGCAGTGTTAGCACCAGACAGTGTCGCTCAGTACAAACCACCTTCACCGGAGTATTGAATATATCGCCAGTGAATCACTATAAGAGTCAACATGCTGTCTTTCAGGATGCTCTCTGTGAGGTGGGTTTCTGGTGGTGGTAGAACAGTCTCAGGTCGGCGAATCAGCAGAAGATTAATCAGTTGACGTCCTCTGCGCAATGTGCAGACAACCACAGAGGTGGGACCCGTTTCCGGCCTCCTGTGTTTTTACCGCTATAATAAGGATGTCATTGTCGGGCTCCCAGGCCAGATTAGACTGAACACACTGCCCCTTTATACATCTGACGTGGCAACTAACTGCTACATACGCATTTAATTTTCAGCATGAATGCTAATTCCAAAGGGCTAATAATAACCCTCATGAGAAGGGATAATTGCATGCTTATCTTTACCAAGCGGAAGTAAAGTGGCATAAAACATGGCAGGTTGATAAACTGTCTGACACGGTTTTCATGAACGGTGACTGACTCGACTGTATCTCTAAGATATATAAATATAACGCCGACCTCGATCTGATGACTCATTTTACAACACAGGGATATAGCGGAGTTAAAAAAAATACATTTAACGGTCTGCAATACGAGCAGTGGACTTTTATCTCGTGCCAGGGCTACAGAAGAATGCAACCAGTCTCTTGGTGGTCTCTCTGTGTGCTGCACTCTCCCAGCAGATCTCTGGCAGGATCTATGCTAGGAGAGTGCGTGCGCTGTACTCTCCCGGCAGATCATTCGCAGGATCTATGCTAGGTCGGTTGGTTGGTTTGATTTAACGTCCAGTTAATCATTACAGGTTCTCACCAGACTTTCTCAAGGTTCTTATACACCACGAGGGTGGTGATCGAATCTATGTGATGAATTTAGGTAGAAATCTCACCCCTACACATTTACCAAGGTGAGAGTTCTTTTACTTACCACACTACATAGACATGGTATGAGAAGGACTGGCCTTTGATATAGCAGTAAATCTACCACTGCTGGGTATGCAGGAGAAAAGTGGCTACAGTGGGACCCCAATAAACAAGGTCTGACAACCTTGATCTATGTTAGGAGAGTTTGTGCGCTGTACTCTCCCGGTGGATCATTCGCAGGATCTATGCTAGGAGAGTGCGCGCGCGGGTCTGGGAGACTTCCGGTTGTAGATACCCTGCCACCAGACGGCGCCAGCAGACGAGACGCGGACAGAGCGTCTCAGTGCGGTCCCGTCACCAGACTCCGGCGTTCCCGCCGTTATCTACCTCCACACCCCCTCCCACCGTCTCCCGTGTCGCAAATGGCATTTAATCACACGTAAAAACAAGAAACTCTGACAAACATTAAGTACTTACGCCGGCGGAGTCAATGGGCGGCTGTCACGCCACACGAGGGAGTGAATAATACAGCTCACCGCGGCGCAAGTCGCAATGTGTCCTAATTTGTCACTACGTGCCCTAATTTGTACCCTCCTTTGTTATCATTCAGCTATTCTATTCACACTCCATTCAATAGACTATAGAATGAACAATGCACGTTGTTTTTTTCAATCAAAGCATCGCTTTGACTATTACATACATTTTTTTCCCCACTTAGCTTTCCAATCATATTTAACTCTTTCACATAGTATAAGTTAGATCCCATCTGCCCCACTCCCTGTGCGTAGATGCAGTTAGTTAAGCATTATAAAAATAATTATAAAAGCTTTCCAATCATATGGAACTCTTTCATATCTATAGTATAAGTTAGATCCCATCTGCCCTACTCCCTGTGCGTAGATGCAGCATTATAAAGGGTGATCAAGGACACGCATTCGACAGGAGATTTAATATTTATCGGTGTGACTAATATAAAGATAATAGGGCGACAAAGCCAAGACTCCACGAGGCAATGATGCCCTCCACCCCTCTCTGAGAGCGGTTATCATGTGAGGTATGAGGGAGGTGATGGAGGTAAGGGCCTGTGGGGAGGGTGGTAGTTAGGACGGGGTTTAAGTACGGTTTGATATCTTCATCAGCTCCCCAACACGCGTGGTTCTGAGATGAGCGCTACATCTAGCACCTTGTGAGGTTTTATCAGAGAAGAGATCACTGGATCTACACGGACAGCACGAGAACCACCGTCTCGGTCTCCGTCAGAGGGGCTTTTTACCTGCAACTACCGCCACCTCTAATGAATTTCTGTTGTGTGTTTTTTTCTGTACATTTATAAAGAAAAATAACTAAAGAAAAAGTTGTGGTCAAAGTCATCGTTCTCCACGAGTTTGTTGCGGAGTGATATGAACGAGGCGACATCCTAGTGAATATCACATAGTATTCAAACGAGTTGGAGAATGACTTCTTTGACCAAAACGAGTTGCTTTCTGTATTCATCTCATCCCTGTACACACTAAAATAATGGACGACACACAGGATATAGACCACGGAGAACGGATTGCAATACTCGTAGGGGCATGGGGAATGAGTTCCCAATGTTAAGCCTATGGGACAAAAATACCAGGGGTGCGATGAATGCCTTTTTTCTTGGCTGCATGCTGATAATGAGCGTATCAGTGTTACCAGCGGAAGCCCGCCCTGAGAACGAGCTGGAACATGCACGGAGAAATACACCCCACACAACCAGCCTTTGTTGATCCCCTCACGATACGTGCCCACAGTCTCTGCCCCTCACCATCTGCCGGGGCCGCGGCGATGCGTTGAATATGCGCGTGTGTGTGTGGGGTGTGTACGAGGCGGAGGCGGGACGAACAGAGGCCGTGTGGTATCATCACCGACAATAGGGCCGGAGAGTGAGTGAACGTGGATTCCCGTCAGCGTGTCTGCACCTGCCGCCGTCATCTCTCCATCATTAGATCGTTAACGGTGCGTAATCTCTCCACCTTCTCGGCAATGTCTGCGACTTGAAAGAGGCTCGGGTCTGATTTACGGGACGAGGTGGGGGGGGGGGGGGTGTGGGGGGATGAGGGAGGTGGCCATAGTGGGTAAGTTCCAATAGTGTTCCCACACTTTCATACCAATAAGTATCTTTATCTCTATATCTCTCATACAAACAAGTGTATATGGTTTTATCTCAACCCCTGGTACAAGTTTAGCCATAGGAATAACATTAGAAAAAAATACTCAACGATCACCCCCGTAAAGTGACAATACTACGCCATGGCCGTGGCGTATTGAATTTGAGATGACGTCATATGAATTTGCTAAGTACATGTATATTCAAATTATTCTGAAATTGTGATGATGTTTAATATCACAGAAAGGGGTGAGATAAATCCAGAACCGCACTCGAATTGTAAAATACACAATACTCCACTCGTTTGATTGTGCCATAATCGTCACTTGGCTTCCCCTCGATGACGATTGCGGCCCATCCAAACTCGTGGAGTATTGTCTATTTATACGATTCTCGATACAGTTCTATATAAGTCCTGAACGCTGATCGCTGTCACGAGGCAGATTTGTCCAGTACAAGTGTCCCACCTGCACAGTTTCCACTATGGGAGCCCTCCCGCTGCCGGCCGCTGGACAGTCAAGGTCTCACAAAATTCAAAGCATTCACTCTCGCCTAGTGAGTCTGGGTATAAGTAGCTAAACTCGGCTTTCCAAAATCATCTCATAACAGGCGTATAGGGTGATAGATGGAGTGCGAGTTGTGGTAAAGGCACAGCCACAGTGTGATCAAATACAATATCTACAATATCTTAAATAAATTTTTTGCCCGATCCGAACAGTCACCCACACCCCACCGGGAACGCGGAGACGCCCGAATCAACGCAAATCATTTTTAGCATACAATATCTACAATATCTTATTTCTATATTTGCATCTCCTTTACTTTGTAGTGGTCCGAGTATCATGCATCATTAGATCGTTAACGGTGCGCATTTTTCAACTGAAGCTCAATATCCACAGCAAATGGGAACTCAGAAGAAAACCGGTGCACCGTTAGCGATCACTGGACAGCTGATGGTGGTAAAACTAACTAACACAGTCGTTAGGCGGTTGAATATAGATGTCGGGTGAGCCACATCTTTCACTAACTACCAATTCCCGACCACCTTCCATCAGCGCTACATCCGCCTATTACCGTCCGCGCACACGAGGGCGCTTTAATTGGAACAATCAACCTCCCGTTTCACATAAAGCTTCGGCGCCACTGCAGCACTGCGGGTTGGCGCCAGATCTGTAATGGCGGGGATACACCAAGCGAGTGAAAGCAGCGATCTCTGGGGGAAATTCTTTTTTTTTTCCAACCTTAGACCCCCGTACGGGAAATCCAAAGGAACGAAAAATTATACAAAAGCGATCTCTGGAATCGCCAACACAAATTGGCGTGTATGTGATATTATTTCATAGAAATATCTCCTGCCTATAATTTAGCATCTTGGAAGCAATAATCAGGTGAAATGTGAAATAATAACTGACATATAGGCCATTTTGTGTTACATTTTGCGTTACTCGCTTGGCGTGTCTCCAGCATCAGATAAATACACAATATTGACTGGTTTCAGATACAAGCGGCCGTATGCTCCGAGGAGTTGACGCGTAGTAATATCCGAGCGTATGCGAGGATATTGCGGAGAGTCAACTCCGAGGAGCATACAACCGCTTTTATCTGAAACCAGTCTATATTGTATTTATTATCCACCTTTTCTGGACAAGTGGCATGTCGATGTCAGTTCATTTTAGTTATGCACTATTTTTCCATACGCACTATTTTTCTGTATGCGCCACCGGAGCATACAACATATCTGTATGCACCGGGTATGTCCATACACACTCCCTATGTGTTTTCTATGGACACTTTGTAGTAGGTGGATATATCTGTATGCTCCGGGTATGGTAATACACACTCCCTATGTGTTTTCTATGGACACTTTGTATTAGGTGGATGTATCTGTATGCTCCGGGTATGGTGATACACACTCCCTATGTGTTTTCTATGGACACTTTGTATTAGGTGGATAATAAATAAATGGGTCAACTCTGCGATCCTGGCGGTAGGGGAAGACGAGAGGGGGTTATTTGTGTGTGTGGTGGGCCGGGTGGGAGTCAGAGGCGGGGTGGGGGTAGGGGGAGCTGGCAGGGAGCGGGGTGGTTGAAGGAAGCGGCTGAGATTGACTGCATGCATTATAAACACACGCCAATTGTTAGGCCGGTGAAGCCATCAAGAATAGATCACAAGGCCGATGATCGCCGCCCGCTGTGCTCCACCGGTGGTCCCCCGAGCAGCTCACACCAGCTCGTACCTGCTCCCCTATCACAACCAACCCGAGCACCCCATCTCTGGATGACGGTATCATAATTATCGGTATTCATTATCTCAGAGATCTGCTAATCTCTAGACCCTCCATTTTCACTGATATCATTTGGCGCTACATCTATTTTGTTGGCTATTACTAATTCTGTCGTTTCTTTTCTTTACCACGTCATGTTCACAGCTCATTAAATTTTCTGTTTGTAATATAACCAGACATTTTTAGCTTCTCTTATTAAAATGCAGTTTCATCAGAGGCTTCAGTATCATTAGTGGTTTCTACATTGAATAAAAGATCTGTATTCACAACTTAATTCATTGTTATGTCTAGAGACGTAAATATACACATTTGCTTTGATCCAGGTAGTAATGCTCCAGTCTTCCGTTCTATAAATAATGTATAGCCATGGGATTAAAGCTCGTACTCCGGAACGGCATCTTCAAACAGTCCCATCTATCATTTATATGTCTACACATTCCGCAGCCATTGACTAAAACTCACACTGCCATAAAACATGGCGTGTGGGGATGAGATTGCGCTTCCCTTTCTGAGCCTCTCTAATTCATTCTATCAATTTGGGCATAGGAGAACTATCTATAATCCATTTCCATCACGCCCCCCTCTATATATATGCAGGGAAATAGTAGGCCTATCTCACGAAGCCTGGCCGAGCTTTGTGATCTGCCACACGATCTTCCGCGCAGGTAATGCGTATATAATGGGATACGGATATAGAAACACATGGCACATGCTCGTTCGGCAGCCTAGTATAACAATACGTAGAAAATCTGTACATATTATGTATGATATGTACATATACGCATTAAATACACATACATGCGGATATACATCACTGTGACTGTACATGAAAATATACATAAATATTCATACTTTTTTTTTATTAGCACATAATTCGTCCCTGGAGACGGTCTTAGATTTTGTGCGTGTGTCTTTAACATTTAGAATAACTCAATGTTTATGAACATGCATGCTTTACATGTCACATATGTTTACAATAAAAAATGTCTTCATATTTTAGACACATATACAACGTGGTATATCTTGTTCTTGTTCAAAACCGCTTCATTGTGCATAAATATGTTATAAGTTTAGGAAAGGGTATTATTGGTGACATATCTAACAAAACAACCTATATGTGTAGTTATAGATGACTACCTTTATATGGAGGTATATACATATATAAATGATCTCCGTGTGAGTGTGTATCGACCGGGCCCGGGGTCTATAAGTCAGAAGGTGACCCTGACTGAGTCTCCAGGCCCTGGGGTGCCGTCCCTCTCAATAGGAGGAGGGTAAGTGTGATATACGCCTACCTGGAGGAGGGCCGGGGGTCGCACCTGGGTCGGCCAGGATCAATGGGCGGGTGAAGCGGCGATCACAGCGCCCGGGAACTGCTCCGCGAGCTGCTCTTTACTGAGCAGCCGTGAGCAGCTCAGAAGCGCTCCGGGCCAGTCGCACTTGGCACACGTCTAGAGTGTTTGTACACTGCTCTCTGTGTGTGTATGTGTGTGTGGGGGAGGTTATGGATTGTGGTGCTCTGCAGGAATCACTCAGAAGTTATATCACGAGATAATCTCAGTGTGAATGGTGTACGCGTAGGGTACAGAGTTAAAAAGGGAATACTTGAGTATTTAGGTAGAGCATTATATTCGAGAGATTGTATTAATAAAAAGGTGTTTAATTAATATAATTGCTGATTGATACATAATTCTTTTTAATGATGCATATTGAATATATATATATATATATATATATATATATATATATATATATATATATATATATATATATATATATATATATATATGTATATATATATATATATAGAGAGATTATATATATATTCAATATATACACACACAGACACAAACCTCTGCCAATGCTTTATGGTTCTGTTGTTCTTCCTTACTGCCTCTCTTTTTTAGAATTAACATTATCGTGTGCTAGTTATTTCAAATGATTCCTCTTTTATGTCCATTGCTTTTTACGAGAGCGAAAGGTAGCTGCCTTTGATGCCTGATAGAGAAGGGTAGAGGGCTACTGTACACTGGGCGAGGTCTCTGGTAGGACTACTAAACAGGTAGTATAACCTCAACGTGTGCTGTATGTACAACTGTAGGTTCGGAGAGACATTGGTGAATACTATGTTAGTGTGAGTGAGTGAGTTCTTTATGCTCTGCGTATAGCAGGAAGGCACATCCATAACATTCACCCACTGCCTTGCAGTAATTATTTGTGCGCCTGATTCTTTATGTCAAAGTAGGTGGCTTCCATAGCGATAATATATTTCAAAAAGGTCTTCCCACATATAATAGTCAAGGGAACGGTAATAGTGGCGAGAAATACTAAACTGCCCGCATCCGGTACACGGATCCACCTGGCGTTAATAAGGAGACACTATATGGGGCGCCTTGCCAATAAGGCAACCCATAAAGAAGAGTACCTGTATAGGTGGTTTGTTTTGTCAGAGCATTTCTTCTCTAAGTACCTGTGGATAATGCACACAGCACAATGCATCCATCACTGTAAGCATCTCAGACTGATCAGCAGAACAAAAAACCTCCCACCATCAAATGAGTTGTCGCTGAGGCATAAGTAAGCCATCAAAGCAAGTCCGTCCCAGTGCATTCTAATATTCATTAGCCGCTAAGTGTGTTTTTCTTAGGGACCTCTGGCGATCCCTCGACTAATGGAGAGGCTATGATGGTAAACTCCGCAACGCCTGGACGCCTGGAGGCGAGACTGCGGGTAGGAAGGCGATAAATACTCCACATACACATACATCAGGCATGGTCTCAATCAGCAGCCAACCCCCCGTCGAGTCACTTTGAAGGTTGGGGGAGTGGTTGGCGCACATTTCTGCACCTTCCGCTCGGCCAGTCTCCACTACTGCCACAGTCTAGCGCCCACCTAGCAACCTCGATTGGTGAGTAGCTCGCGGCGGTGCATGTGGAGATCTAGGCCAGCAGGAGTAGCTCAAGTGTTCTGCCCGGTGCAGCTCCCGCCAGTCTCTATGTACTGCTTGAGTGTGAACTTTGTGCGAGTTCATCCTGAGGCTCGTTCGTAAAGTGTAATCCCTTGAGGATTGCCACCAGCAAGTTTGGAGCGAATTTTCTTATTAAACAAATAAACACCTGTTCGGTGCCATAGTATGGGTACTGAATATTAATATTAAGTTGTGAGTAGTGTTTGGTTAGTGGCTATTTAACATCATCTTAATTGATTAAGGTACTAATGGGCAATGATAAAGATAGGAAAATATATGTGAGAAATGTCATTGATTTGATATGACAATTTAATGAACAGACCCATGGTATAACGCCAATCAAAAATAGTCAGGTGCAATACTAATTGCAAATCTGCATTCAGTCTAGGTACCATTTACATATGTACCATCAGAGAACTAGACAGAGACCATTGGTACCTTGTACCATGAACGTAGTATTATCAAGAAACATCACACAATTTCATATGCTTGTTTATATGACGTGAGTTGTCTTCGCGGAATGATATCACAAAGCAGAGCTGAGTGATATCTGTAGCAGAAGACAACGAACATCATATAAACCAATATATGAATTTGAGTGACGCTTAGATTTTATCTCACCTCAGGTATTTTTTCCCCATAGACTTAACATTGGAAAGTCGTACTCAACGCCCGTGGAATATTGTTGAAAAATACTCAATGGGGGATGATGTCACACATTTAAGCCAAGTAGTCAGTGATAGGGGTGAGATAAAATTTGAACCGCACTCGATCCATAGCCACTGATAATATGCCATTCATTTTGGTTTGCTACATAATCGCACTCGGCAATGGATCTCGATGCAGTTCCTTATTATTATTCTAGCCCATCAGGTTTTTTTAATTGCATATGTCATCCGAATATTTTATGACATATTCGTGGCATACAGTCCCACCATGTTGAGTCTATGGAGACTTGTATGAGGGGTGGGATACAGGGTTCTATTCTACTGCTCGTTGGTAATACCGTCGTGGGCGGAACAGGAGATCCATCGCCCAGCTGACCAGCCACCAGGAGCAGGCAGAGGGAAGCTCTCCCTGGACGTTATCCGATTGCGTATCTTTATTAGGTTATCCTTGAAGTAGGCTCGCCCAGCCATCACAGCTAATTACAGCAGCCCAGAAAACCGTGAGGAAAAAGAGACCCGCATTAAAAAGAGGAAAAATAGACATAAAAAAAAACAGGTCTTCCGTGCTGCTGGGTCTAGAGTCTGCCCAGAGAGGAGACTTGCTCGAGTCTTTGATTATAAATATTCAACGAATTATTCAATAATATTCAATGAAAATAAACCTTTCCCTGACTGGGGTGCGGAGGGGTAAGGGAATAAAGCCAGTCTACCCAGAGGGCAGATTGCATATATCAGCACAGTTATGCATCCCTACATCTCCAGGAAACACTGCACTATGCTAAATATTCTTTTTGTTTTTTTCTAGCAATTTTTATTAAGGGAATATTGCGTGTACATATTCACCAAATTCGGCTATACGGCCATTCTTCCACTCGGGCCATAGACCCTTACTCCTCATTCTAAAGGCGGGTGTTAAGCCAAATGGGCAGAAGGTACCATTTTAGGGTAAGTTTTTGGTAGGACCCGACCGGGGCTTGAACCCTTGATCTCCCATGGTCGAGGCAAACACCCCTACCACCCTTAGCAACTGAGCTAATTGAGCTCATGGGAGTTATATGAAATATAAACCACAGACCCTGCCTGTTAATCACTGTGAACTATGAATGTGGCTCACTACCCCAAGGGTTACTGTCTATAAAGATAACTACCCGAGGTACTTACCAGGAACTGATGGGGAATTGTTGTTCTTACGAACCAAGGCACGACTGGAGTGCCAAGAATAACAGGGCTTGCACGTAGAACCAATGATATGGGGAAGTCATTCCGGGAACGTTGTGATTGATATCAGTAATGAAATTGGAATCTGTGTTCCATAACTTTATGCGCTGGGCTGTGGCTCAATTAACCTAAATTTTATTTGCGGCCACAGAGCAGCACCTCGTAACTCGTGTGTGTGTGGGGAGAGTTTTAAAAAGGTGCCGTTCCTGCCATTACTCGCCCGCAGACCACCCTGTGAGAGGGAGCGCGGATTTATCATCACGGCTCACTTGGGGTGTGTGTGTTGATAAACCTGGTGTTCATTCTGCTCGAGCCGCCAGCGAGCAGCTCACTCTGCACCGACCTGAGACTTGCTCAAGTCTCTGATTATCAACAGTCTTTAAATGATTGAACAAAAACCAGAAATTAAAAAGTTCATTATAGGATGTATCCTTCCCTGACTGACCCATAGATCATCAATTAATCTCCAAGCAGTTATTCTGACCAGGAGCTCAGGATATGTGCTTGGAGAGTTTGTTTGTTTGTTTGGTTTGGTTTAACGTTCAGTCAACCATTATAGGTCCCTACCAGACCTTCTCATGGTTCTTTTGCACCATAAGGGTGGTGATCGGGTCTATGTAATGAATTCAGCTAGAAATCTCAACCCTACACGTTTACCGAGGTGAGAGTTCTTTTACTTCCCACACCACATAGATATGGTATGAGAAGGACTGGCCTTTGATATAGCAGTAAATCTACCACTGCTGGGGGTGGGACTCTGGTTGGAGAGTGCTGAGATTTGATCAGTCCCTGTATCACACTGGGGTGGAGTATAGAGGGCGGGGTACGGCAGGCGGTGGGGGTAGACAGGGAGGTGTGGGATACAGGGACCGAGGCCAGTCTAGGCCAGTCCCTGTATCACACTGGAGTGGAGTATAGGGGGCGGGGTACGGCAGGCGGTGTCGGTACACGGAGAGGTGTGGGATACAGGGACCGAGGCCAGTCTAGGCCAGTCCCTGTATTACACTGGGGTGGAGTATAGAGGGCGGGGTACGGCAGGCGGTGGGGGTAGACAGGGAGGTGTGGGATACAGGGACCGAGGCCAGTCTAGGCGCTGACCTCTATAGAGCCACCCACACGTACCACGTCCCAGGTGCGGCGAGATCTCGGCCAAGTGTCCCGCCCCCCGCCCCACGTGATCACTGTCACGTGTGCGTATCACGTGTGCAGGTGAGGCGTGCGTTTCCGGTGTGTTTACACCTGGAGGAGGGCGGCGGCGGGGTACGGGGGGCGGGGAGCCGGGCGGGGTAAGGGCTAACACCCCGTCCCCTCCCCCCGCCCGCCCGCCCGGACAGGCCCCCTCTGCCAGGCCCATCGCCTCCTGGGGAACAACAGGATGTCTGGAGGCGGTCACTGTTTACTAACAGTCCATGACGGCGGTGGACTGGAGAAGCCCGGAGGAGAGGGTGTGGAGACGGGGGCAGAATCGTGTCAGCTCGTCCAGGGTCTCCTTCCTCTTGTCCTCCAGGTTGTATGTAGTCCAGCGGCCTCGTGACTTAACACCCCTCTTCTGTATTCCTGTACATCCTCACCATCACTTCACATTGCCTTATAGCTCTTCTGATTATAGCTTTACACCCAAAGACTCCGTTACCTAGCTTCACACCCTACCAAATCTTCAAATCTCACACTCTATTACATAGCACCCCCCTCCCACATTTCGTCTTTCAATAATATGGAGAAACCGAACAAGAGTTAGTCATGTTGTTGTTTATCGCACAACGGCAAGATCGCGTATTACTGCGCGAGGCAAAGCCGGTGTTAGTGGGTATGTTAAGCCTATGGAGCTTTTTATTAGGGGTAGGATAATGTGTAAAGCTCACCCTATTTCTTCCTCCTCATAATCGTCTAGGGCCGGATAAATCGACGGTACCCTTCTTTTGTTCATATCATCTCACTCTATTCTACTTCATACTATTTAATATATTACAACAGAACTGGTGCTTCAAAACACGTCCTGTAGATACCTCAGATGCAGTATACAGTAGCGGTTACACTTGGTGATTCATTATGCGTGGTCCGGGCCGCCTGTATGTATACCGAGAGTGGGAACCTGGATGTACACAGACAGTAACATGGCGACCCCGGAGAGCAGCTCGCGAGTAGCTCGTATACATACAGTGCACGCCACTTTGCTTCAATCACGGCCCATGTCCTGGTCGCAGGCCCCGCGCCCCGCGGCCACACACCAACACATAGATCGACCAGCACACCACGAATCTTCACAGCCTCAATTCTTTTGTACATTTTTTTTTATAGTGCAGTATTGGAGAACACTGGCCCTCGGGGTATCTCGGGGGAGCTGGGGTACGATGGGCGGGTGGGGTAATAAATGCTGAGGCGCAGTGGGGTAAGGTTGGGTTTAGTGGGGTGAGGTGGGATTAGGGTCAGATATAAAGACAAGATTCACGTGAAGATCAAATGAACTATGGTACAGTATAGGCCATGGTATGGTAGATTAGGGTTAGGGCTAGGTTTATGATCAAGGGAGGGCAAAGATAAGCTAATATGCTATGCTTGGGTTGAACAGGACAGGGTAGACTTTGATTATGAATATTCAATAAATGAAACTACTTTGCAATACGTAAACTTCTCCTTGTAAACTCCTGACAAGCCTTGTACAGTGGTTGAGGTGGAGTGTAGGGGGGTTAAGGTAGGTTGCAGACAGGGAGGCAGAGGCGCAGGACACAGGGACTGAGGCCAGTCTAAGGACAGATTTAGTGAGGTAGGGTGGGATAGAGTAGTACAGGTAGGGTAGGGTCAGTTAGAGCTTCCCATAATAAAGGAGTATCTTCCATAATAAGGTACAGTAGCGCAGGGATTGGTTGTTTGGGTGGTTTAACGTCCAGCATGTTCTATCAGACTCGTACAGTAGGCACCGTTAAGGGCAGGGTAATATGCTGGGCACACTAAGAGGTGGGGGCGGTGGCGTTGTTGGGGACTACTCGTTATTATATGATTCGGGGATAAGGCCAGCGACCAGTCCGGGCTCCTCAGCAGGTTAATCAATACGGCACGGACCCCGTCCATTGTACCCACCACTCAGCGCCGCCGCCGCCCACTCCAAGCACAGGCTACGGAACCCCAATCTCCACGTCATGTATCGACCCCTATTATCGCCCAGTACACCACTCACCCACCTCCTGTGATAGATCTGCACCAGCTTCGTATCAACATACCACTCACTCATCTGTCTCTCGTCCACCCAACACTGGGCTATTTATTTCCCATCTGCTTATGTATATAACGACCTATATTTTGTCACGCCATCATTGTTCACCAATGATGACATGGCAGAATTGATCTATCTTTCACTACTTCTTAAAGGAGACCAAACCAGAGAGACATGCTCTATAAGTAAAATGTGGTTATCTTTTCTTGTCATTGTTGTTAATTCATCTTTGTTTTATCTTTCAATTTTTTTCGGGTGGGAGGTATTTTTTCTCACGCATATCAATATGGAATGTAAATGTCTAATTTCACATTGAGGATCCTTGCTGTGTGCCCCCACCGTCCCCAGGCGCGGTAAGTGTGCAGCACAAGCCTGTAAGACGGGCACCTGCCGTAAGACAGGCACTGGGTGCGGGTATGGACTAATATTGAACACCTGTCAGATAAGCATCACGCCGCTACGCACCATTCATCAACAGTGAGCATCTATACTCTGTCCCCGTGTAGATGGACTCTATACTCTGTCCCCGTGTAGATGGACTCTATACTCTGTCCCCGTGTACATGGACTCTACACTCTGTCCCCGTGTAGATGGACTCTATACTCTGTCCCCTGTAGATGGACTCTATACTCTGTCCCCTGTAGATGGACTCTATACTCTGTCCCCGTGTACATGGACTTTACACTCTGTCCCCGTGTAGATGGACTCTATACTCTGTCCCCTGTAGATGGACTCTATACTCTGTCCCCTGTAGATGGACTCTATACTCTGTCCCCGTGTACATGGACTTTACACTCTGTCCCCGTGTAGATGGACTATATACTCTGTCCCCTGTAGATGGACTCTATACTCTGTCCCCCAGTAGATGGAGTATGTACGCAGAATTTCTGAAATTTGGGATCTCACCTTTCCCTATCTTGTACGTAAAAGAACAAAGAAGGAAGATATGCAAAATTTCCAAAAAGATTGACCCCCCTTCTCCTCTCAGTGCAGATGTACTTAATGGATGGCCTCTAACGCTCCTCTTCGGCGCGGTACATTTACAACACGAACGCAGCCATGGCGTGTTTATAACACGAACGTAGCCAGTGGGTGGATATAGAACTTGTGAATGTCTCGTACTAAGCAGACTCAACTCAGAAACACTAACACCGATGGCGGATGGTGCATCTGGAAACCAAATGTCACCGCTGAGATTTCTCTCTGTGTGTTCGCCTGTAAGAAGTTTGTATGTAAATGCTCAGGATTGTGTATCTCACGGAGTTCTTATGACACGTGACAGGAACGGACCGTCTGCACACAACTTCATATCCACCGTTTCTCACAGTTATTCATTCATCTTAATTAACACCAGGCATCAACTGTCCCTGTTAACACATATACCATGAAATCAGGCCGTTCTAACTGCAGTTCGCAGAACATCCTGCACGCTCATTATCGCATAAATTGGCGAATTCACTTCCAAATAAGGAAATGCAGAAACGCCCTCAGAAATTAAAGCTTATTTACGATTCCACGAAAATCGCTTCCCCATTACAATGAGTTTACTTCACTCTGGTTTTCCTTTCAGTCTGTGTATTCTTCCCTCGGCCATCATCATGCCTCTAAGACAAAGTGGGGTTTGTATTTTAGCGGCGTAAAAGGTCTCCTTTTCCTCACGAGCTAGCGGAGGAAAATAATCCTGTGGAGAAAAGCGAGTCAATCCTCGGCGAGACTTGTGGCGGCTTTGACACCCACTCCCGTCTCCGGTGGTGGTTTTACAGCCACGTGAGGTGCTGTGACGTGACATGTGTGGGTGTGACGTGACGTGTGACATGTGTGTGACATGAGTGTGACATGGAAGTATAACACAGGTGTGGTGTGAATGAGGCTCAATTTGTTTCACACGAGGAAAATTGATTTTTATATATTGAAAACGAAAACATGGATTTACATGGATTAGAAAGAAACTGACATCTCTGGCGATATGGGTGTGACGGGACGGCGGATGGGCCGGGACCGGGCCGGGCAGGTAGACGGGCCGGGCCGGTAGACGGGCCGGGCAGGTAGACGGGCCGGGCAGGTAGACGGGCCGGGCAGGTAGACGGGCAGGTAGACGGGCCGGGCAGGTAGACGGGCCGGGCAGGTAGACGGGCCGGGCAGGTAGACGGGCCGGGCAGGTAGACGGGCCGGGCAGGTAGACGGGCAGGTAGACGGGCCGGGCAGGTAGACGGGCCGGGCAGGTAGACGGGCAGGTAGACGGGCCGGGCAGGTAGACGGGCAGGTAGACGGGCCGGGCAGGTAGACGGACCGGGCAGGTAGACAGGCAGGTAGACGGGCCGGGCAGGTAGACGGGCCGGGCAGGTAGACGGGCAGGTAGACGGGCCGGGCAGGTAGACGGGCAGGTAGACGGGCCAGCAGGTAGACGGGTCGGGACCCGGGCCGGGCAGGTAGACGGGGCGGGCAGGTAGACGGGCCGGTAGACGGGGCGGGCAGGTAGACGGGGCGGGCAGGTAGACGGGCCGGTAGACGGGGCGGGCAGGTAGACGGGGCGGGCAGGTAGACGGGGCGGGCAGGTAGACGGGCCGGGCCGGGTCCCGGGCCGGCAGCATGGCGTGACCCGCCATCGGACCATCTCTATTCTGATTTAAACATGCTCGGCCCGCCTGCAGCCCGCCTGCAGCCTGGCCGCGTGCCCGCCGTATCTACCTGCGCCATCTGCTCATCCAACCCGACCCCGACACGCTCATTTGGATCAACGTGCTCACGACTCATCAGCTCCTAGCAGCTCTCCCTCCACTCTCCCCCCACCAGCTCCGAGCATCTCTCCCTCCACTCTCCCCCCACCAGCTCCGAGCAGCTCTCCCTCCACTCTCCCCCCACCAGCTCCGAGCAGCTCTCCCTCCACTCTCCCCCCACCCCACCAGCTCCGAGCAGCTCTCCCTCCACTCTCCCCCCACCAGCTCCGAGCAGCTCTCCCTCCACTCTCCCCCCACCCCACCAGCTCCGAGCAGCTCTCCCTCCACTCTCCCCCCACCAGCTCCGCGCAGCTCTCCCTACACTCTCCCCCCACCCCACCAGCTCCGAGCAGCTCTCCCTCCACTCTCCACCCACCAGCTCCGAGAAGCTCTCCCTCCACTCTCCCCCCACACCCCACCAGCTCTGAGCAGCTCTCCCTCCACTCTCCACCCACCAGCTCCGAGCAGCTCTCCCTCCACTCTCCCCCCACCCCACCAGCTCCGAGCAGTTCTCCCTCCACTCTCCCCCCACCCCATCAGTTCCTGTATACATAAAGCAGTGTTTACATTCCACCCTGCCCACATAGGGCCAGTGTGACCCAAAGTTTGGTATCTTTTAATCCCCAGGTTCCCATTTGATTAAATACTTAAACTCGTCGGTGAGAGTTGAGGCCAGGGTTCATACATAGAGAGCCCAATTAAATCCCGGACTTTTCCAGGCTTTTCCAGGCTTTTCCAGGCCAAAAGCCAAAAGGATAATTCCAGGTTTTTCCAGGTTTCCCAGGCTCTGTAGAACCCCGTGAGGCACAGCGCTAGACGCCGCCCTCACGAGGAGACCTACCCACGTGAGGAGCGGTGACTCGGGCCGAGTGATTAGTCCCCTTCTCATTCCGTTAGCCCCGTCACCTACACACCACCATCTTATCACCACGACTCCGCCGCCCACAACTCGCGACCAATTTCCGCTACGAACTATCCCCTCGCCTCCCTGGACGCTTCCCCCGACCACCCTCCGTGCAGAGTACTGCCCGCCACCGGCCCGGGCCAGTAAATGGAACATGCTCATCCATGACGCAGCTAAACGTGACGTCAAACGTGACGTCAGACGTGACGCACGTGACGCACTCAGCGTCCGCCGTCTGACGTCACGGACACCGTCACCAGGGAGTACGCATGCGCGGAAATGAATACGAGAATGGCGGAGAAATTGAATTAGAGTTAAATGTCATATTCTACTTCATTAGATGATTATCTGGCGGCAGGTGGTGGTGGAGGGTGCGCGCAGTTTAAGTGACAGACCAGTGACTTCATTTCACGCACGGTTATTGCCTTCTGCTTCATATTTCTTGGCAGCGAATTCCAGGGCAATATGAATCTAATTTAGATGGGTGGTACTCCAGCCTCCAACATACAGCTCAGATAGCTATGTACGCAGAGCAAGTCATAGAAGGAATCACGCAATGTGTGGTACCCTCATCTACAACTCGTCCACTCCTGTGAGCAGCTCTGTAAGAAGCTCTGAGCAGCTCTGTGTACGGCTCTGTGTATGGCTCTGTGTACGGCTCTGTGTACGGCTCTGTGTATGGCACTGTGTATGGCTCTGTGTACGGCTCTGTGTACGGCTCTGTGTACAGTTCTGTGTACAGCTCTGTTTATGGCTCTGTGTACGGCTCTGTGTACGGCTCTGTGTATGGCACTGTGTATGGCTCTGTGTACGGCTCTGTGTATGGCTCTGTATACGGCTCTGTGTATGGCACTGTGTATAAGGCTCTGTGTATGGCTCTGTGTACAGATCTGTGTATGGCACTGTGTATACGGCTCCGTGTATGGCTCTGTGTACAGCTCTGTGTATGGCACTGTGTCTACGGCTCCATGTATGGCTCTGTGTACGGCTCTGCGTACAGCTCTGTGTACGGCTGTGTATAGCTCTGTGTATGGCTCTGCTTACAGCTCTGTGTACAGCTCTGTGTATGGCTCTGTGTACAGCTCTGTGTATGGCTCTGTGTACAGCTCTGTGTACAGCTCTGTGTACGGCTCTGTGTATGGCTCTGTGTACAGCTCTGTGTACAGCTCTGTGTATGGCTCTGTGTACAGCTCTGTGTACAGCTCTGTGTACGGCTCTGTGTACAGCTCTGTGTACAGCTCTGTGTATGGCTCTGTGTACAGCTCTGTGTATGGCTCTGTGTACAGCTCTGTGTATGGCTCTGTGTACAGCTCTGCGTACAGCTCAGTATATAGCTCTGTGTATGGCTATCCATACGACTCTGCGTACGGCTCTGTGTACAGCTCTGCGTATGGCTCTTTGTACAGCTCTGTGAGTAGCTCTGTGTACAGCTCTGCATACAGCTCTGTGAGTAGCTCTGTGTACAGCTCTGTGTATGGCTCTGTGTACAGCTCTGTGTATGGCTCTGTGTACAGCTCTGTGTATGGCTCTGTGTACAGCTCTGTGTACAGCTCTGTGTACAGCTCTGTGTATGGCTCTGTGTACAGCTCTGTGTACAGCTCTGTGAGTAGCTCTGTGTACAGCTCTGTGTACAGCTCTGTGTACAGCTCTGTGAGTAGCTCTGTGAGTAGCTCTGTGTACAGCTCTGTGTACAGCTCTGCGTATGGCTCTTTGTACAGCTCTGTGTACAGCTCTGCGTACAGCTCTGTGTACAGCTCTGTGAGTAGCTCTGTGTACGGCTCTGTGTACGGCTCTGTGTACAGTTCTGCGTACAGCTCTGCGTACAGCTCTGCGTACAGCTCTGCGTACAGCTCTGTAAGCAGTTTGCTTCACGTATATGAGAGTATGAGTGAGTAGCTCACGGTTCCCACCACCAGTGCATGTGGCGGCCATGGATCATGGATCCCGCCGCTGGTCGCGCCTCTTGGAGAGACGGCAATAAAAATCCTAATCTTTCCGCGCGGACTGCGGCTCCTATCATAGGTCTGTGATAAGGCCCTACAAGCCTGCATAGATCGAAGACGTGCCGCGGCCTGGTCTCCCGGCCCGCCGCCCGCCGCCCGCCGCCCGCCGCCCGCCGCCCGCCGCCCGCCGCCCGCCGCTGATTGTTCTTAATCAAAATGGAGATTGGCTAGCGCCCACCTCTGCCCTTGTGCTGGCGGCACACACGTCGAGGGTCTGGGCTGCAGGGGGACCGTTCACGTCACATGTCCTGTCCCTCACGTCTTGTGATATCTCCTCACATCATGTCCCTCACGTTATACATCTCCTGTTTCATGTCTCATGTCCTGACCACCATATACCATGACCTTTATCTCACCCAAGATATTTTTCCTCCATAGACTTAACATTGGGAACTCGTATCTAACACCCATTAGATATTTAGGAAATATATCCAATGGGGGATGATGTCACAAATGATAGCCCATTAGTCAATATTAAGGGTGAGATAAATTCAGAAACCCATTCAAGTTTAGGGTCAGAGCTCGATCCCATCTCATTTGAATCACATAGCAATTCACGTGGCTTCGCCTTGTGAATTACTACGTGATTCAAACTCGATGGGATACGAGCTCAGACCCTAAACTTTCATGGGTTTCCTCTATAGTATCTGATGGTACATGTTGTGTCTCTCACCCCACACATCTCCACACGTCCTGTCATGTTACATGTCACTTCCACGTTGAGATCTTAATACTCATTCTTGACGAGTGCATCCTCCACGTCCTACTCCGCCCCCGCCTGCCCTGGCCCGTCCTGCGACATCTCGTCGTGCCCCTCCCCTACAACTCCCGGTCTGTCTACTCCCGGGGCTCACATCCCGCCTTTTGTTCTCACTGAGATTAGATTGGATGCGCGTGCGTGCCTCCCATGTTGACGTTGCCCGGACGCTGCCCAGACGCTTGGCCTGACGTCACCCGTAGCCCGTGCGCACTAATCGGGTTCACCGGAGATGTAAATTACAACGACTCGAGGGCGGTCTATTAAGAACCCCCCAGAACCAGTCCCACCCAGTCCCACCCCGTCCCACCCCACCCCGTCCCGCCCCGTCCCGTCCCCACCCCGTCCCGTCTGGCCCGTCCCGTCCCACCCCGATCCCATCCCGTCCCACCCCCCCCCCACCCCGATCCCATCCCGTCTCACCCTGCCCTGCCCCGTCACACCCCACCCCATCCCGCCCAGTCCCCACCCCGTCCCGCCCAGTCCCCACCCCGTCCCGCCCAGTCCCCACCCCGTCCCGCCCAGTCCCGTCCTGCCCCGCCCCATCCCGTACCGCCCTGTCCTGTCCCGTCCCGCCCTGTCCTGTCCCGTCCCGTCCCGTCCCATCCCATCCCACCCCAATCCCACCCCGCCCGACCCCGTCCCGCCGAGTCCCCACCCTGTCCTGCCCAGTCCCCACCCCGTCCCGTCCTGCCCCGCCCCACTCCTCCCATCACGCCCCGCCCCGTCCCGCCTCGCCCCGTCCCGTCCCGTCCTGTCCCATCCCGTCCCGTCCCACCCTGTCCCACCCCGATCCCATCCCGTCCCACCCCGATCACCCTTCGCCGTCCGAGACCGGGGCTACCCCGAGCACCCCAATTATCGGCGGTGTAGACGAGGCTTGATGAAATGCGCTCAAGAGGGAAATCCCGAGGAGCAAGAGCGGCCTGTCACTTCCCCGCCTTGACAGCCCGTGATTGGAGCCACCACCTGGGGCCGCCTGCCACGCGGCATGTTAATTGACTGTGGGAGAATTAACGTGCATTCGTAACGCGCACGACAATAACAAAAGCCAAAATGAAAATTAAAGAGAGATAGAAAACAGGCCGAAAGCTCCCCCGAGGAAGAAAACGTCGCTCCTCCATTGCTGACCCGCCACCCGCCTTCCGAGCGCTCAACTTGGAAACAAGTGTTTCGCTTTAAATAATCACGGGAAATCGTGAGGGACTTCCAGGCAGGGCAGAAAAAACCCTCCCCCGCCCATCAATCTTTGGCCTAATTTGCCTGTCATTCTGTTCGTGCGGAAGAAACTGTTAAATCTCGATCTGCACGTGTTTTTTCCCGTTCTCTCGTTGCGTACGTCGCAATGCAAGTCGAAGAGAACGACCCCAATGACCTTCCCGCTTCTCCGCTACAACCGGAAGTACCAAGCCCCCAAGCGGAAGTACCAAGCCCCCTCGGACCAATGACCTTCGTCCCCAGGGGGCATGCCATCCCCGGGTGGGATACTTCCTGTAGGTATAAGACACTCTCCATCGACCATGCCCGCGGGGTGGCAGCACCTGCAGCTATTAGAGCTAATTATTCACAGTTAATGAGATCTCACTTGGCCAGACTTGTGAAAACACACCTGAATTTACTGAAATTACTGCGATGTTGACGAGATCGTGTCGTGGTATCAGGTGGACGTCTGGGGCCCGTTTAATAATCTAGGCTCGTACATGAAGATCCTTTTCTGTACCTCGTACAAGGGTTATCCTAGACTGGCTCCCGTCCCTCCATCCTATGGCTAGCCTCCTTGCCGGAATATACATACTTTAATGAACTTTACTCTGATTGTGTTTAATCATTTAATAAATGTTCATAATCAAAGACTTGAGCAGGTCTAGGGTTATCCTTCATACTACCTAAGTCTGAGTGCTAAGACAGTATTAAAAATTCATAAGGTCATCCATAAATGTTGAATAGAGTTAACCCACATTGTCTCTGGATCTTAATGGCATACAAGGGGTCTACATGTAAGATCCTAGCTTATTTAACAGGCCCCTGCTCTGGCAGGGAATGATTGTGAGCAGCTCAAAGGTGCTGAGAAGTGAGCAGGTCCTGCGCTGATTTGGGGAGGTGCTCATGGACATCGTTGTTGACGTGCTTGTTTACTCTGTGAGGGACTTCCTGGTCAATAGGCAACCATTACTGCCTGATAACCTAATGCACTGTTATACAGAGGCCAGTTACCCAAAGTAATGCCTGCAAATTGTCTGCAAAAAGGCCTGCAGAAAAACTACACAAGTTCTTAAATGTCATAACTGTTACCAAATTATAATATATTCAAATGTGAATTTACGCTACTGACATCAGTTCTGAGCAATGCAATTATAAATTTATGTTTGTTAAAGATCACCTCAATAATGTATAAAGTATTCCTTTTCAGGAACTAGTTCGTTCTCTGTAATATTTCCTTGACAGATATGAAGGCGCAATCTGTATCATCCATCGCTGTACTAACATCTTATCTGACATCCCTGCTCGGATCATATCCCTGTACACCTTATCCAATAATTGCCGGGCATATACATATAGTAAACCTAGACAGGGTATCTCTATGCACAGATGTCATATTTAATTAATGGGCAGGTACATGTTGCCGTATATGTCTTCACTTGTCAGATGAGGTGAGGTGTACCTGGGAGACCTTATAATTAATGAATATAAAAAAACTAATCTGTTTCCTATTTTTGTAAATAATTACCAGTTTCAGATGCCATATCTCTCCACCTAAATCTAGATAAGTATCACTCAAGGTATATCTACTTTGATGATTCATATGGATAAACTACTATATATTTTGAGAGGTTTTCATCCACAACCAATGCTCGCCTATTAGTTTCACTCTAATTGATCGCCAGTGTCTTACGGAAATGAATTAGTGACATCAACATTTTGCTGGGAGAAACACCATCCTTGCTAGCAACTCTATACTCGTTGCTAGCACTGAGATGAGGCTCAGATTTATGACATACATATGCATATATAATCTAATTGCTGGTTTGCCATAATAACAATTACCACCCAAAACACTAGGGTGCAAGGCTGGCGGGGGCTTTCAATGTTTCCCAGCTGAAACCGGGGTAAATAGAGTTATGAGCAGGGAGATTCTTCTTCCAGCAGAGAAAACTGAAAAGAAAGCATCCTTTAATCATCATCTTGGCTGCAGTGTTGCAGATTTAAAACCTGTCGTCGACAGATTGTGTCGCGCGCGGTGTCAGTGACCAATGGCCTTTCCGACAGGTTTCTTTTTTCTGTCCGCTGTGTTTTTGTGTGACGTTATTCGGGACAAATTCAAACAAAACACACCCGGCAGCCCCTCATCAAGCCGTCCCGCGCCCGCCACGCCCCGCTCCATCACGCCACCCTGTCGTCTGCTTTTTCCCGCCTCCAGCAACTCGACTCCTCTCCATCTCTTTATCTTGATGAGAAATCGCAATTTCCCCGAGACGTTGAGGCTCCGATGCATCACTGCCCGCCATTTGACACGCAGTGTGTTCTGCATGTCAAGTTGCAGACGTGCATATTTTTTTTATTTATTATTCAAATTGTCATTTTCGTTCACGAAAAACACCTCATGTGATTATCTTTCCTTTTTTTTGTAATGTAAAATAAACGTCTGGGACTTGGAAGAAGGAGTCACTGATCGATAATGACTCAATTGCTGATTGAACACGGTGAGATGGGTTCATGTTGTCTCTTTTTTTAAAAAGGATGAAGGGTTAATACATATTACACTGTATAGCCTACTTTATGCATTTTCCTACATCAAAGGATCCAGCGGGTGCTGGGGAAGGTAAAGAACAAATAATGAAGCACAGGGAAATAAAAGGAAGGGAATAACACCAGGGAGTGCGCGCCCAGGCAAGGATTGGGTACCAGGGGTAAAATAACAATAATGGGGTCCGCTGGAGGCCATGGGGGAGAGGGGAGAGGGAGGGTGGGAGGGTGGGAGGGTGCAAGGTGACATGTCTTAATAAGGGTTCTTGGCCATGAAGACCTCCATCGGGAAGGGGGCGGGGGCCAATTTGATTTCTGTTTTACATGGCATGGGTGCCTGCCTAACGGCGTGACGTGCGCAGCCGCAGTCAACGTCCTCTCTTTTTCTCCTGGTCCCCCGCCCACCCACTTCTGGCACCAATAAACGGTGGAGACTGATGGGAGATGACAACGTGAAGAGCTAAGGACACCAACTACCAGAACCCCGGTCCACCGTACCCACACCCCTCCCCAAGCCCCGCTCCACCGTACCCACACTCCTCCCCCCGCCCCGCTCCACCGTACCCACACTCCTCCCCCCGCCCCGCTCCACCGTACCCACACTCCTCCCCCCGCCCCGCTCCACCGTACCCACACTCCTCCCCCCGCCCCGCTCCACCGTACCCACACTCCTCCCCCCGCCCCGCTCCACCGTACCCACACCCCTCCCCCAGCCCTGCTCCACCGTACCCACACCCCTCCCCCAGCCCCGCTCCACCGTACCCACACCCCTCCCCCAGCCCCGCTCCACCGTACCCACACCCCTCCCCCAGCCCCGCTCCACCGTACCCACACCCCTCCCCCAGCCCCGCTCCACCGTACACACACCCCTCCCCCCCCAGCCCTGCTCCACCGTACCCACACCCCTCCCCCAGCCCCGCTCCACCGTACCCACACCCCTCCCCCAGCCCCGCTCCACCGTACCCACACCCCTCCCCTAGCCCCGCTCCACCCTACCCACACCCCTCCCCCAGCCCCGCTCCACCGTACCCACACCCCTCCCCCAGCCCCGCTCCACCGTACCCACACCCCTCCTCCAGCCCCGCTCCACCGTACCCACACCCCTCCCCCAGCCCCGCTCCACCGCACCCACACCCCTCCTCCAGCCCCGCTCCACCGTACCCACACCCCTCCCCAGCCCCGCACCACCGTACCCACACCCCTCCCCCTCCCCCAGCCCCGCTCCACCGTACCCACACCCCTCCTCCAGAACCCCGCTCCACCGTACCCACACCCCTCCCCCAGCCCCGCTCCACCGTACCCACACCCCACCCCCAGCCCCGCTCCACCGTACCCACACCCCTCCCCCAGCCCCGCTCCACCGTACCCACACCCCTCCCCCAGCCCCGCTCCACCGTACCCACACCCCTCCCCCAGCCCCGCTCCACCGTACCCACACCCCTCCCCCAGCCCTGCTCCACCGTACCCACACCCCTCCCCCAGCCCCGCTCCACCGTGCCCACACCCCTCACCCAGCCCCGCTTCACCGTACACACACCCCTCCCCCAGCCCCGCTCCACCGTACCCACACCCCTCCCCCAGCCCTGCTCCACCGTACCCACACCCCTCCCCCAGCCCCGCTCCACCGTATCCACACCCCCCTCCCCCAGCCCCGCTCCACCGTACCCACACCCCTCCCCCAGCCCCGCTCCACCGTACCCACACCCCTCCCCCAGCCCCGCTCCACCGTACCCACACCCCTCCCCCAGCCCCGCTCCACCGTACACACACCCCTCCCCCAGCCCCGCTCCACCGTACCCACACCCCTCCCCCAGCCCCGCTCCACCGTACCCACACCCCTCCCCCAGCCCCGCTCCACCGTACCCACACCCCTCCTCCAGCCCCGCTCCACCGTACCCACACCCCTCCCCCAGTCCCGCTCCACCGTACCCACACCCCTCCCCCAGCCCCGCTCCACCGTACCCACACCCCTCCCCCAGCCCCGCTCCACCGTACACACACCCCTCCCCTTCAGTCTAAAAACCCAAGCCGGTGCCACGTTAAATGCCTCGTAGATCGCTGCGTGATTTGAAACCCATCAAGGTACCTTTTGTTGCGTCCAAAATCGCTGCCTAAATCGCGGTAGTCATTGCTAGATTGAATTAAGTCTTTTTTCCTGCCATAGATTTCCCACAAACATCGATTTCCCCATTGAGTATAGGGTGTAGAGAGGACGGTCTACCTACAGGGCATGAAGGTCAGGATCTGCTGTAGGGGCGAGTCCCATACATCACGCAAACCGATGTGGCGCCTGGAGTATAGAAAAGACCACGGCTCTGTCTCTACCTCCCATCACTTACACCGCCCACCAGGGGGAGCTGGTGGTCAATAACACCGCAGACCGGTCACGCTGGAGGGACCCATCCACCGCTAGAACTGAGTGCGACGTGGGACCCGTCTGTACCGATATGGAGCACCAACGCGACAGACTGGTGTCCAGCCCAGTCTCTACTTGCCGCCCACTTGCCGCCCACGTAATGCATGCTTGCCTCGAGTTTGCCGCACGCTTGCAGCCCTCTTGATATGCGCTTTTTACTCACGTACAACCACCTAGCTGCCTGTTCACCTTTCTGCTGTCAACTTGCCTAATTCTGCTATGAATGTACGTATCTGCTGCCTGTTTGCCTGTCCCTGTGGCGTGCTTGATTGCCTCTACTGCCTGCTAGCCCGCCCCCGCTGTCAGTTTGCCTGTATCTACAGTATGTGTGCTTGCCTCATCCTGCTTGCCTATATCTCTTTTCCTCTTGCCTGTCGCTACTGCCCTTTGCCTTCCATTGCTGCCCACTAGCCTGCCTCTACTGCCCTTTGCTAGTCCCTGCTGCCCTTTGCCTGTCTTAGACTGCCTGCACTGCCCACTTGCCTATATAAGCTGCCCTTTGCCTGTCTGCTGCAAACTTGCCTGTCTCTCCTGCCCTTTGCCTGCCTCAGCCTGCTTGCCTGTCCCTACTGCCCACTTGCCCGTCTATCCTGTCCTTTGCCTGTCTGCTGCCCACTTGCCTGTATCCGCTGCCCCTTGCCTGTCTCAGCTGCCCTTTGCCTGTCTCAGCCCAATTGCCTGTCAATACTGTCCTTTGCCTGTTCCTGCTTCCCACTTGCCCATTTCCCCTGCCCTTTGCCTGTCTCTATTGCCCTATGCCTGTCCCTGCTGCCCACCTGCCCATCTCTGCTGCCCTTTGCCTGCCTCTGCTGGCCGCTTGCCTGTCTCTGGCGCTGTGCTTGGCGGTTGTAAAACCCAAAAGTCATTACGTCTTGGTAATGGATGCGGCTCGTAAAGCGGAGAGGGAGCGGGGGGAGAGAAAGGCGAGCCCGGGCAAACCGAACCCCCCGTCACGGGATCGATCCCCCCCCCCCTCCCCAGCCCACGCCGGCCCCTCCAGGAGTCAGTCCCCCGCCTCCAGGGCATGGGAAACTTTCACGAGATGATGAGGGTGGCGATGGGGCCGGTGGAAGGCAGTATCCACACTCTACTCCACACAGACGCGGACAAGAAGCGGGGGACTCCGGCCGCTCATTATCTTCCCCCCGCCGGGGACAGTCATTAAGGACACCTGGGTCGCCGGCAAGTCACACGGTCCACCGCCCGGCGGGCGAGCGGATCCTGATCCTCCCCGTGGACGGGAGGCCGGGGGAGGGAGGCCGGGCGGGAGGGAGGCCGGGGGAGGGAGGGGGGATGAAGGGGCGGGGAGGGGGGGGGGGGTCTGGATCAAGGGGCAGGGTGCGCTTGGAGCGGGTCACCCAACACTGACCGATGCCAGCCAGCGAAATTAGAATCAATAATTGTGTAATCTGACGCCGCCGTCCACGCAGTGACGCCAGGACTCCCAGCCAACTAAATACAGGAGGGGAAAAAAGGGATAAAAGTTCTCATCTCGTTTTATCTCCCTCTCTCTCTCAGTCTCAGCTACAAGTTCCAAAGTAACAGGAACGAGATAATTAATGGCGGTTGGAAATGGAGACGGGGAGGAAGAGGAGATCTGATCAATTTGATCAAATTAGCTTTAAAGTGGCGGAAAGTAGCGGACACCTTTTGACATGTTTAATGGTGATGCCTCCATTTCTGTTTTATAACAATCTTCTGGAAATGTTCAACCTCAAAGCGCATGGAGTTCTCCCATGATGAGGTGTGATAAACAACCTCAGGCTGGCCTCGGTGCTGGAACTTTACTTTGTTGAAGTCTCTGTACCAGACTTCACTCTGTCCTGGAGAAGTTGAGGGAGAAGAGCCCCAGGAATGAGGTCTGCAGGCGGCTCAACTCGAAGTGTCTCCTCTCCGATTCCCCAAGGAGAATGGGAACATAATCCCCGAAAATCCGGCGTTATAATAAGAAAGAAATTGATGAGTGTTTGGTCTGTGTCCCTGGAGCGCAGTGTAATATGAACGAGGTGATAGCCAAGTGAATATTCTGAAGCACTCCAAACGAGATGGCGAACGGGGACTCAGCCCAAAGACGAATATGTTTCTGATGGCAAGGAAAGGTCATATGTCACTTTATTGTCGGTGAAGCTTAAATTGAGTATATTCTGCTCAGGTGCATCAAACATCTATAACAAGATTTGTGTCACAATGTATATTATGACGAATCTAGTACGTGTGAATTACTAAAGGGCACACAAGAAATAATAACATTGTAAGGTCAACGCCAACCACATGATGTACAAACCTGTACCGACTCCGCACAATAAAGACATTTTGAAAAAAAAAAATCAGTTTAGCTTGGAAAATATTTATCTGTTTATCGCCCATTGGGTATGAGTTGCCGTCCTCGCAAGCCTCTTGAGTACGGGTTCCTAATGTTAAGCCTATGGACGTTTATACCAGGCTGAGAAAACTGCCCGAGACTCACCTGATGACTGGTGTGTGATCAGGTCGCTACTAGTGAGATGTCTGTTGACTCTACGCGAGTTTACAAGTGGCTAACTGCTAAACAGCTGACAGAAACGGGTCTACACTGATGTAATGTTTGTTTGTGAAACGTTTACCGATACGAGTATCCCACGTCAGGACCACAACCGGGTTGGCAAATAAAGGGACTGTCGTTAAGCCCAATACACATCTACCGATTTCGGAACATTCATGTATGTTTGTCGGCGACAACGGAACGAGGCATCCTAACAGAGTCGGCCCTAGTCGGTAGATGTAGGACAGCTAGACAAGGGTCAGAAAATAACTAGTGAACACCCTCATTGAGATATTCTTTTGTCGCCGACGAGTTGTCCTACAAATGTTCCTAAATTCCTCGCCAAAATTTTATCAACATGTTGATAAATCCAGTCACCGTCAATGAAAAGTTGGTAAATGGCCCTTGATTGGGTGGCCGGCACAGCCAAGAGGTTACACAATTTGCATGCGACAAGTTCACCGACTCCTATACAATTTGGGAACTAATCGTTCAACCCTGAATCAGTAAATGTGAATTGGGCTTAGACTGTCCCTCACAGTGTCTCAGTGACAGTTGTCCCGCGGTATGACAGTCTGTGGTGGTGTGTTGACAGGAGGCGACGTGTCAGTGGACACACACTCAGTGTTAATTCCCGTCATCTGACAGCTCCACTTCCGCTGGCTTTACTCTCAAAGACAGACCAATTCTCCACCTCACACACCACGAGGATCCCCACCACAACACCTGAGCGCGGCGATACGGTACACCTCCATACTGTACACGTAGCGAGGTGAGCGTGAGAAGGGAGGGAGGGGGTGTCTGGGGCCCAGCGTCCACTCAACCAGGCGCCGGGAGGCATACAATGTGCCGCCCTCAACACCCCCCACACACCACACTCACATAGGACGGCCACTCATACCGGGCCAGCCCCGACCCTAAACGATCCGACCAGAAAGGATCCAGCGGGCCGGAAAATCCCTGCCCGCCCCACGGCGCCACTGGCGTGTTGGGTGGAGGAGGAGAGGGAGGAGAGGGAGGGGGCTGGTCAGGGGGAGGAGGAGAGGGGTATAGAAGGTGGTGTGCACGATGGCCACTGTAGTTATAGCGGGGTTGTTGTACATTGTTGTGGGTGTGGTTGTAGGACAGAGAGTGAAGGCTAAGTGTGGGGCGTGTGAGAACTTGCCCTCTAGGGACGGCGGGAAGCGCAGAGGGCAGTCAGTGGAGGTCACAGGGCATACGGTGACGGTCACAGGGCATACAGTGGTCACAAGGCATAGTGGAGGTCACAGGGCATACAGTGCAAGTCAAAGACCATACAGTGCAGGTCACAGGGCAGTCAGTGAAGGTCACAGGGCATAAAGTGGAGGTCACAGGGCATAGAGTGAATGTCATAGGGCATACAGTGAATGTCACGGGCATACAGTGGAGGTCACAGGGCATACAGTGGAGGTCACAGGGCATACAGCTTAGCCATCAACAAGAATACAGTGCACCTGTTTGTGTTATCAGTTCTGGCACTAACGCTCAGAGAGAAAAGCGTCGACTGATCAATCAAAGCCCCGAACCTGGCCTGGCATCTGGCGCGGGTTCTGTACGCCACGCGCGTTGGATCGGGGAGCCATGCAGCCCCGCAGCTCCACAGATCTCGCCGCTGTGGCTTCAGTGGCCCTCTGTGGATTGTGTTACCACATATTGTATTACTGTAGCCTAATATGAGTACAAACCCCGCTCTGAGCCACTAAAGGGTTCTGTGGTTTCACAACCAGATCCGCTCAAAGGTATGAAAGCACCACTGGGTATACACCACATAGCTATTGTGCTATGGAGGCGGCCATCTTACCCCCTGACGCCATCCGAAACACCAGGTGGTGGGACAAATTATCAATGGATTTTATCCAAAATATTTGTTGGTGTTTCCATGGAAGAATTTTAGCTCGTCTCAATATTATCTATAGATTATAGATAACAGTGACCCCCCCCCCCCCCCACCCCGAATACAGTGGTGCTATATTACAATTTCCTGGCGGATGATGGCAGATCTGGCAATCACTCTGTGCCCTATACCTGGGCTCTGTGTGGTTTGATTATTGTAGCATGACAACTGTGTTGGTGTTAGATGTCACTGATATAGATATAACCACGAACTTGCCACCCAAGATTTAACTCACCATCAATTATATATAACCAATAGAACTCTCCAAATCCTCAAAGAGTGACTGAATATATTTACAAATGCATTCCAATTTTTTTTTTTTTTTATTGGTCGCAATTCAACTACAAAGGTTGGTTTTCAATTACGGCCCCAAAGCAATCAATTGGGTTCAAATCATTGCTTACAAATCAACATAGTATTACGAGATAGACAATAATGGAAAACGATGAGGAAAACTACAGTTAATGACTGGGTAGTGAGAAATACTGGTCTTGTTTGACGGCTTCTATATCCAAGTGGGTATAATTACATGCTATTCATGCAATCATTTAATAATATGGATAAATAGGATGCGCATAAAACTGTTTATCTGATAAGCATTTCTAGCCTAGTTTAGGTGTCGTGAAATTGTCTGTAAAGATGTATATAAAGCTTTTTCAATCATTTGCTGCCTGTCCCTCACCTGGTGAGCTTGTGAACATGATGCATGGAGTGCGCGGTGTGTGTGTGTGGGGGGGGGGGGGGGGAGGTTGGTAATGCACGGCCCGCATTAACAGTGCCCCCAGTCTCGGCCCGTCATACCCCGCGGCGGTCAACAAGATGCATCGCTGGACTCGTCCCCGTTTTTCACCCGAGCACCGCTGATTTTTATGTTCCAACTCACGGCAGGCAATGACAGCCGTTGTACATGACAGCCCATCAAACAAATTCTACTCCTTTTACCTTTTCTTGACGTGTTTATTTTCGGCGACATTTTTGTGGGCTTTCAAACATTAACGATGTGAAACGTCGTCAAAGACTCGTTCGCTGAAAATCCGCCTCTGTTATTGCTCCAGCCAGAAGGAGAGGGCTACCAGCGGCGTTGCCATGGTTACAGAACGCTAGAAATGCACATTACGGTGAGCTGCTCTTCAGACGGTGGGGGTGGGAGGGAGGGGGGTGGGAGGGGGTGGGAGGGGGGCGACAAACATTGTGTTTTCCTTGGCGGCGCTCAGCTTCTCTTCGATGAGGTTCTTGCAGCTCCACACCTCGCCCAGAAAGGAGCCCGGGCAGAAAGAAGGCCCGGAGATTACACTAATCTGAGAAACCTTGATCCATAACGCGCCTATAACAAGAGATTACCGTTCCCGGCGTGGATTATAGACGACTGGCTTCCCCACAAATCCGCCGGTTAACTAAACTCGATCGCTGTGTGCGCCTTGATCAAATCAAACCTTCTCAGGAGACAAGGCCTCCAGGGAAATGTTCCTCGACCGTTGAAGCGACCAGGATCATATAAGTGGCCCTTTCTGTTTGCTGCCTTGATGGGAACACATAGGTGAATGATGATGACGTCAGCGGTACAATCATGACGTCATGAACACGCCGCGCATGCGTCGCCACCGTTAGCCATCACTGATGGATTCTCTTGACATACAATATTGATTTTCGAACCGCCTCCGGCCCCGCCGCCGCCTTGGTTCTAACGCCGCAGTGCTTCTGATTCCTCCACCAAGCCAAGTGGATTGGAGGATAAAAAAAAAGACAACAGCTGAAGATAAAAATAACAACTCGGGGGGTTAGGGGAAAAAATATCCATTTTACGTCAGCGCCAGCGTTTCAGAGGCATTACCTCATGGGCGAGATATCAATCAATTACAGTCCTCTAGGCGGGCCGTGTTTTGCATGGCGCCGATTCCCCGCCGATTCGGAGCATGTCGGAGCGCCCCGCTTTTTACCGGCGCGACGACAAGCTTTCCTTCCTGATTTCCAACAAGACGGCGCGTGGAAGTGAGCAGCGTGAGTTCCCAACGAGCAGCTCCCGACAGCATGTGAGCGATACGCGAGCAGCTCGTAGCGACCCACATGGAGGTGCCGCTCTCTGCGACCCACATGGAGCTGCCGCTCTCTGCGACCCACATGGAGCTGCCGCTCGAAGCGACCCACATGGAGCTGCCGCTCGAAGCGACCCACATGGAGCTGCCGCTCGAAGCGACCCACATGGAGCTGCCGCTCGAAGCGACCCACATGGAGCTGCCGCTCGAAGCGACCCACATGGAGGTGCCGCTCTCTGCGACCCACATGGAGGTGCCGCTCTCTGCGACCCACATGGAGGTGCCGCTCTCTGCGACCCACATGGAGGTGCCGCTCTCTGCGACCCACATGGAGGTGCCGCTCTCTGCGACCCACATGGAGGTGCCGCTCTCTGCGACCCACATGGAGGTGCCGCTCTCTGCGACCCACATGGAGGTGACGCTCTCTGCGACCCACATGGAGGTGACGCTCTCTGCGACCCACATGGAGGTGCCGCTCTCTGCGACCCACATGGAGGTGCCGCTCGCAGCGACCCACATGGAGGTGCCGCTCTCTGCGACCCACATGGAGGTGCCGCTCGCAGCGACCCACATGGAGGTGCCGCTCTCTGCGACCCACATGGAGCTGCAGATCTCTGCGACCCACATGGAGGTGCCGCTCTCTGCGACCCACATGGAGGTGCCGCTCTCTGCGACCCACATGGAGCTGCCGCTCTCTGCGACCCACATGGAGGTGCCGCTCTCTGCGACCCACATGGAGCTGCCGCTCTCTGCGACCCACATGGAGGTGCCGCTCTCTGCGACCCACATGGAGCTGCAGATCTCTGCGACCCACTGGAGGCACCACTCCACGACTCCACGCCAGTAAAAACCCTCAACAGCTACGTTTTGAGACTCTCCGCTGTCGTGGTACGATACATCTTCCTGTGAGCTCTTCCCGATCACCAGGGAATACCTCTAAGAGCTACTCTGAGCTATTCAGAGCTGCTCTGAGAGTCAGTGCACTTCACAGTTACATCAATCACAAATTTCTTATGTGGTACTTTCACTTACGACTTCCCATGAATCAACACTAAAACACTAAAGGTATAATGGCAGATAAATATAGTACATTTACAATTATCAAAACCTACATATCTATTTTTGATTTTTAAAAAGGCGCTTCATTTTCAAATGGGACTTGTCGTACTTCCTCAGCTGGGAGGCATTTCTAGTGAAGCTCCACTCTATCAGAAACGTGCCGATGAGCAGTGGAGGCGCTCGTGGTCCGCTGTCGTTAGCAGGACTCGATGAAGGCGATCTATCACTGAGCAGCTCACTGGTGACTGCACCACTCGACACGGACCAAGAGCAACTCACTCTCCCCCCACAATACTGGTACACCCAGTCCATTCCACTCTCCGCCCACACTGATAGAACCAGTCGACCCCCCCCCCCCCCCCCCACACACACACACACAAACACACTGATATATCCAGTATGTATATATACTGAGCTGCTCTAGGTATTGAGGTCCTCACAGTGCAGTATGTATATATACTGAACTGGTCCAGGTATTGAGGTCCTCACAGTGCAGTATCCATATATACTGAACTGCTCCAGGTATTGAGGTCCTCACAGTGCAGTATGTATATATACTGAACTGCTTCAGGTATTGAGGTCCTCACAGTGCAGTATGTATATATACTGAACTGCTCCAGGTATTGAGGTCCTCACAGTGCAGTATGTATATATACTGAACTGCTCCAGGTATTGAGGTCCTCACAGTGCAGTATGTATATATATTGAACTGCTCCAGGTATTGAGGTCCTCACAGTGCAGTATGTATATAAACTGAACTGCTCCAGGTATTGAGGTCCTCACAGTGCAGTATGTATATATACTGAACTGCTCAAAGTATTGAGGTCCTCACAGTGCAGTATGCATATATACTGAACTTGTCCAGGTATTGAGATCCTCACAGTGCAGTATGTATATATACTGAACTGCTTCAGGTATTGAGGTCCTCACAGTGCAGTATGTATATATACTGAACTGCTCCAGGTATTGAGGTCCTCACAGTGGAGTATGTATATATACTGAACTGCTCCATGTATTGCTCCAGGCACTCACTAAGTGCTAACTGCAGCTGTTTCAGGTGGAGGCAGGCTGGAAGAAGCACTTAGAGGGAACATGATGGGGCATGGCATACCTGGCTTCTGTGTCTCTCACTGCTTTGTTCTAAAGGGTTTCCTACATTATTGGTGCATTTTACTGTTTAACGATGAAGCAACAGCCAGGGCCATATCGTGGCAGGTTGAATATCGGGGAAGAACATGACAGAGAAGGATTATAAATCTTTGTTTGTTTGTTTGTGTAGTTTAACATCCAATTCGTTCAATTAGACTTACTTTTGGGTTTGACCGAATCTATGAGATGAATTCAGGTAGAAATCCCACCCTTACATATTTACCGAGGTAGACATGGTATGAGAAGGATTGGCCTTTGATATAGCAGTAAGTCTAACACTGCTGGGATTGTAGATCGAACAAGAGTCACGGGCATTTCAGTGGCACGCCTTACCTTAGTCCCAGCCCCCTACCTTACAACACTAACACGAGAAGACCGATGTAAACAAAATTATGAAAATAATCTGACAAATCAGCCATACAACAAAAGTCTCCCATGCTCTTAGGCACGGACAGTCTCTGCCTCACGATCCACCCACGAACTGTCCCGTGTGGCGTGAATGCATTGTTATTGACAAAAAAATATATTATCTGTACTTTTTGTTCACTTTTTTTTCTTTTAAATTTCAATTGTCTGTATGCTCTCCCACTTTAGCCCGAGCGCTGTGTTCGAAGGAGGACAAGGCAAGCAATAATGGCTTCAAAGAGGCGGCAATGTATTCGGCCTGACGCTCTTCAAACAAGTCAGACAAATGTCCAACCTCCTTGACGCGGGCATCAATACGGACTGAATGGAGGGAGAACTCCCCAGCCCCGACCGTCGTCAATTTCCTGCGTTTAACAAATATTTCTTTTCTCAGTCTGCGCTGGAAAACCCGAGCGGAGCTGCATGCTCATACTCTCCTCGTCCCCCGTGCTCGTGCCAACCGGCGCCGGGCGGAAAAAAAACGCCCACACTCACATTGTTGACATCCTTTTCCAAGAAACTTTTCTGACTCACAACTAAGTTTGGTGTTTTGCTTACCTGTGGTCTTTTCTTTTTTGTAATGTCGGCCTTTTTTTCGTTCGGTCTGGGTCGGTTTTTTCATGCCGTTTGATAGCGCGACATTTTGGTGTGTTTTTTGGTCGCTTACTAGTCCTTGTAAGCCGCTCTTCTTATTTGATAAAGCTCACTGAAGTGGACGTTGGTGGCCGCATTAGGATTTAAGTGTATAACGACCATTTGGAGGTGACAAACCCATGATACTCTCACTGACTGTTCCTATCCTCTTTAAGTAGGTCATTTGAATTGCTGCAACTCACATGCACCTCATTAAGGTTACTGGAACACTCGACCCGAAACGAACTCGACCTGTAGCTGTCAGGAGAACTGCGAAGTTTTGGATACTAATGGATAAGATAGTTTCTTAAAAAGGAAAGGTATAGCTCGTTAACCTTTAGGCAAATGAACCAGCAGATTTAGAAATCAAGTCCAATTAGGTTTAGGGTAAGGATTAGGGGTAGGGTCAGGGTTAGGAATATGGTCATGGGTAGGGTTTTCTGTTTGTTCTCTTCTCCCGAGAAGACCAAATCTGAAGCCAAGACAACATACTTATTACCAGGAATAGTATTTATCCACAGTTGCAATAATAAGATACCAGAGTTGGGAAGATTTACGGGTCGAGTTCTTCTTAAGGACCGAGTTTTTTTATGGAACCAGTTCGTTTCGGGTCCAGTTCTCCAGTATACAGTTCTCCAGTCTCCAGGAATACATCTCTACCGTATCAAAAAGCCACAATAAAAGAAAGTAAAAATACCATATTTTCACTATAGAAGCTAACCATTGGCCTTCCAGGCGTCGTGGTCACCACTTTGCTGTGGTAACTGCTGTTTTTCACACCTCTCCCTCCGGATTCCGTGCACTCATCTGGGATTTAGTACGGTAGTTTGAGGTGTGCTCAGGGCCAGGGTAATAATATGCATTCTGGATACAAGACACCGCATGTCGTTTTATACCTCTAAGCGGGATCTGCCTGGGGCTTTGGTGTTTCTCAGAAATGAGACCGGACCTGAGGCATTCAACTGGACCACAAGACAGCCCCACTCCCGGCCCCACTGCCATGCCTGTCTCCAGGGCCTACCCCAAGGGCAACTTACGGAATGTTCCGTCTACTGTTAAAAAGAAACTTGGCTTATGTCATAAGCACTAACAGAAAGGAATAAAGTTCCCCAAGTGGATTAGCTTGAGGATAAAAGGTAGCGGATATTGGGACCTGGTGGATCAGGGAACATCCTACGTAAATGTATGATATTCCTTAGTAATATTTCCCTTTCTCCATGTCCTCTGATGGTCGATCCCCTGCCCCTCAACTCCCCGCCAACCACAGCACGTCTCATACCCCAGTGTGGCCCCATTCAGTGGCGACCTGCGGTGTTTATTTAACACGCTTCTTCAGGTTTCTAGATCAATATGCTCTCTGAGAAAGCCGCCTGGGGGGGGGGGGGGGGGGGGTTGTAGGTCGGGGGGGGGGGGGGGTTCTGAGGGTTAACCTGGTGGCTCCCCCCCCCCCCCCTTTTTCTCCGCACACATATACATGTATATACACCGCCGCCGCTGGGGTCCCTGACTCATCGTGGCGGGGTAGATGGGGTTTCTGGCGCGGCGGCCTACATCGGACCTACATAGGACATGAAGCTGGTTTGCACAGCAACCCTGATGAAAAATGGAGTTAAATAAAATTGGTTTTCTAACCAACACGGCTCCTGTGACGGGATTAGGCCAATATAGTCCAAATTTGACCTGACCTTTTTGGGGGGGTAATTTTTATTAGGGAATATTGTGTGTACAATCACCGAATTCGGCTATTGAGCCGTTCTTCCATTCGGGCCCTGTATAACAAATTGTTTTTTGTTTTTTTTATCCCTGGGATTTGTAGCTTTTTATTTTGTCTAATAGATACTCAGCATTATACTGAATGTCGCATGAACTGTTGTCGATAGGGTATAACAAGTGGCTTATCCTATTAAGAATAAAATTTGGCCATCCTCCTAGCTATGCTTCAAGAAGTGTGGTACAAAGTCTGAGGTATATGGAGCCGAAAGCTGAAGTTTGTTTAGTTTAACGTCCAATTTGTTCAATTAGACTAGAGATTTTCGATGTAAATTGTTATTACCGGGTGGGGGAGCCATTTAACATATCTGAGAACACTATAAAATCGATGTACACACTTATGTTATTGTGGACTGCAAAACGCCCCACTTCTAGAATAAGGTGGATTAAAAGCAGCAGGTGCTTTAGGAGAACCCTGGTATATGGAATGGTATTTACACAAATGTGTATGAGTATTCGAGAGACACAAAACTCCAATCTGTGTACCTTCATCTTGTCAATGATGTTATCACGTGTACCAGATACTTGAGAACTTAACAGATATTGCAGTCAGTGTCATTACTGCTCTGAGAATTGCTCTGCGACCTTTTTTATTTCCTTCTGAAATGCCATGTTGAAATAAAGAGGGCAATGCTCAATACATAATGAAAATTTGTATATCATGCAGTTTATTTTTCTCTTTAGTGCTTTTTATCTACTGGGCGGACTGAGTTTGACGTCATATCGACGATACTGGAGAAGATATTTATGTAATCTATATTCTGAAATTTAGATGAGATAGTCCACTCGCCTCTATGAACGAACTACTTTGTGTATATCAATAGATAAAGTAAACTTTCAGATTGACTCGATGAAGAATGTGCTAACTTTGCCAACTCTGAGAGATCAACATTGCCACACACAACTTCCTCGTGGCGATCAACCCAACCCAACTGCCGCTCGCTGTCAACCTTTTAAACATCCACCAATTCCCATTTACACTTCCAATCTATTAGACTCGCGGGGTCCCTTTTGTCTCAGTCGGGGCGGGGCATATCTTGGCGAGGGTTCCTCCATTGGAACGAGGACGCGGCAGACATTAAGCCCAGACTCCAGTCTCAATTATTTACTCCCCTCCCTCTCCGACGAGCTCTGTTTGCTGGTGTCTATTAATACCTCCGTCTCCCATGAATTGGTGACCTTTTCAATCTCGTCTATTTCACTGCTTTCATTACCGGTGTTGTTTTTTTTTGTCTGTGTCCTCGGGCACCATTTAAGTCTTCTGTTGATTAAATTAACCACTCAAGTCCGCTGGATGATCAAGTTCGCTGCAACTTTCGATCTAAATGCTGTTCACTTATCGCCGTTCTCACCGTCACACACACACACCTGAAACGGTCGGTGACGGAGCACACAAAACGAGTTATAACTTAATTAGCCGCAGTTCATTTGTGACGAGCCCAAACCCAGTGGCGCCTGCTGCTATTTTTGTAATTAGTGGGAGTTGCGCATACTGGGCGGACCGAGTTCGGCGGCGATGCGCCTCAAGTTTGAACATTCATCACTGGAGATGGTGCGGTGTGGGTGATGTATGGGAGTCTCCAGTGAGCAAAATCTACACCCACCATCTCCCGCTTCTGTCTCACTGCCAGCAGTCTTAGGCCTGATTCCCACAAGGAGATTCTTGCCCAAGAGACTAGTGCCCAGCATAGTCGCCGGGAAACGCCAGTCACACAGCGGGTGGCGACTAGCAGCCCGAACATGTTTGAAATTAAATAACAAGAGTGTCTTTTGGGGATGGACTTGAGTCAGCAACTCATGCACATACCACAGGGGGCAGGGCAAGAGTCGCCAACGATTTTTTTTTATCATGTATGCGTATGTGTCTGTGTGAAGACCTACAGATATGTACACGCGGTTAAATCGTAATATATTACCCTGGGGTCCATGTCCATGTTTATTATGTGAGGCATTTACAAATTTGAACACTCTTACCAATAACCCACTACCATGTTAATAACGGTATCACCACCATGCATCATTTGACCGCTAACGGCGCTTGTTTTCCCGATAGGATTATTCCTTACATATGGGATTACAATCACTTAATGCATACAGATGCAGATATAACCAACTCGGTGTCGGTGACTTGCGGATACGTATGAGCGTTATACAAAATACCATGGTGGTTATTGCTTGATGCAATAATATCTCACCGGAATGTATCTTGCTTTATGTGATTGGCTGCCAGCTCACCTTGTGATGGTCAGTGGTGAGGTGCTCAGAGCAAATAAGACATGGCGGTGGGAAACAGGAGAGAGCAGGAGAGATTGGGGAGAGAAAGGGATATGATAAAGAGAGTAAGAGAGAGCAGGAGAGATTGGGCAGAGAAAGGGATATGATAAAGAGAGTAAGAGAGAGCAGGAGAGATTGGGCAGAGAAAGGGATATGATAAAGAGAGAGCAGGAGAGATTGGGAGAGAAAAGGATATAATAAAGAGAGTAAGAGAGAGCGGGAGAGATTGGGGAGAGAAAGGGATATAATAAAGAGAGTAAGAGAGAGCGGGAGAGATTGGGGAGAGAAAGGGATATAATAAAGAGAGAGCAGGAGAGATTGGGCAGAGAAAAGGATATAATAAAGAGAGTAAGAGAGAGCGGGAGAGATTGGGGAGAGAAAGGGATATAATAAAGAGAGTAAGAGAGAGCAGGAGAGATTGGGCAGAGAAAAGGATATAATAAAGAGAGTAAGAGAGCAGGAGAGACTGGGCAGAGAAAGGGATATAATAAAGAGAGTAAGAGAGAGCAGGAGAGATTGGGCAGAGAAAAGGATATAATAAAGAGAGTAAGAGAGCAGGAGAGACTGGGCAGAGAAAGGGATATAATAAAGAGAGTAAGAGAGACCAGGATAGATTGGGCTGAGAAAAGGATATAAAAAAGAGAGTAAGAGAGAGCAAGAGAGATTGGGCAGAGAAAGGGATATAATAAAGAGAGAGCAGGAGAGATTGGGCAGAGAAAGGGATATAATAAAGAGAGTATATGCCAGGTATCAGACTTCACGGGCGGTCTGGGTATGTAAATAGACAGCCTCCTTGTAGAGGGCGCCTGGCCCGCTGTGATGGCGATATCAGTCGCTAATAGCGGCCTCCCTGACCTCCACAAACACCTGAGGTCTGCCCTTTGTTTTAGTCATATTAACCTCTAGCGCCATCTGCCGACAGATCAATGGGCGGGAATCATATGTACCCACAATGCCTCGCTCGCACACTCTCCACAGCGGATACTGTTACGACTTTCACTGAAAGCGCCCAGCGTTCTGTTGTGTGCACAAACTCAGGGGGGAGAGCGAGGAAAAGGGGCTCACCTAACCACCACACAATAGGATACTCACACTATGAGAAGCGTGTACTTTCCCCGACATTTGTGGTCAGGGTCGCCACTGAGATGGCTATTCAGACTGCCCTCTGGTGGACTATGGCCTGGGGCCAGGCTTATTGTGCATATATGTGCAGTGGGAGGTGGGAGGTGGGCGGTGGGAGGTGGGTGGGTGCAACATTGAGTGGTGCAAATAGAGATGCCTGGTTCTATGTATCCGGGAGGTCGCAGGCTGAGAGATAATACATAAACGGGTGTGCATAACACCGCACATGATGTATCTATACTCTGTCCCCGAGAAGGTTGGCGTTATATCATATGGTTATATCATAGCACCAGTAACATTTGGCTATTGGCTGGTTGACCCTCATAATGGTGGACTGTGTGCAAAGATCTGTGTATGCGGTTAGCTGTAAAGGGAACAGACAGCCATGGACTGATCATTATATATTTATATATTAATATATATATACATATATAATATATACATATATAATATATATACATATATATAATATATATACATATATATATACACATATATATATATATATATGGCGAAGGTCCATCTTTCAGGGAACAGATTATAGGTTATAACATATATAATACATATACATATAATATATATATATATATAGTAAAGGTCCATCTTTCTGGGAACAGAGTATAGGTTATAACAAATGGCCGACAGGGGTCCACTGGGTACGGGGGATGTTGGCAGCAGGGGATGTGCCCGCGGTCCTGTGCTGGGTAAGTTATGGGTCGGCATATTCAACAAGTTGTGGCCCCCCTCCCTGCCACCCCGACACGTCCCTTGTACAACTAGCGGCAAACTGTCGGCCGCCCACTGGTCCCCTCGCGCATACTAACGCCTGCCTATCTACTAGGCTCTGTCTTAATCTCTGCCGCGGGATTTCAATTCAAATCCCGGTCGTTAACAAAAAACCCTCACACTCTATTTTCTGCAATCCTGTCCTCCACATTCCCCTCATCACACTCAACCAGCTTTTGTGGTTTCCCTGAAGTCCTCACCTGCCCACTCTATTAAAGCCCCACGCCTCCCCCCCCCCCCCCCTTCACGCCCGCACCTTTTAGCTCTACCTGGTAAATGGTGTCACAATGAGGTAATGGCCACGTAAAAGAAAGGTATGGCTCACAGAAAGCAGACCCCGCAGAAACGAAAACACTCCCAAGCGCTTAAAACCGCGACGTGTGTTTTTCATAGAAGCTGCCAACGGCTTCAAAGACAGGGCAGTGAATAAGGACGGCAAATTAATTAAGCAAATCGCAGTTGGTCGCCACTTGCTCGTAGGGGGCCGAAAAAAACACCACCTGCGGAGGGGAGACCACTCCAGGGGGCAGCACCCACCTGGACAGCAATACACTCTCCAAGCATCACAATGGCACACATTAGGTTGTTGAATTCTGTACATCTCAAGAGTTGTGATTGGAGAGTGAGACATAGTTCGGGGACGGTCGCCAGGGGGTCGCGTCGTGCCCGCGCATGCGCAGTGGGTGGCAGTTAGCTCGTGGCCATGGCTGGCTTTTAGACGTGGCTCAGGGAGTGTACAGGTGTGAGTGCAGCCAATGAATCCTGTATCCCAACAAGGGAGGTAGCCACAGTATGCAGGGACTGGAGCCAGTCTAGTGTGAGCTTTAAGTGCTGAGGTGTGAACGTGGGGCCTCATAATGTGAGGTGTCTGTATCTGCTCTAAGGTGTGCGCTTATTCCCTGTTATAGGGTGTGGAGTAGGTTGTAAGTGCCTACCTATCGATATTATCCGTGTGACTCCAGTCACCTCATGTGGTTAAAAGATAGCAACCATCGCTGACACTTAAAGGGAGGAATAGCGTTACAGAAGCCAACCAGGAATAGAAATGATACAATTGTGTGAATCTTACACTGCAGATGCCTTTACCGTGACTGCACCAGGTATGACATCAGGGAAAATCTTTTATGACAGAGCTTCCTAGTCCTTTGTTAAAGGTATGCTGTTTACATCAGCTACCTGAAATAACCAGGGGAAGATCTGCCTGTGCAGAACTGGACATCTATTTGATGAAATAAAACAAAAAACAAAAAACCCGGTTTATGTAGATTGTTTACTACAACTCCATTTTGTATCTATGTTCTTATCTATTTCCTCGTAATGTTAAATGTGATTCCTTGATTTACAAGGATGTCAGATTTCCAGACTCTGTACGAAACCTGATACTTGAAAACACGGGCATCACGTGACTATACGTATGAGCCGAGAGAAGAGTCCACCAGGGGTCGTGTCGGGTAGATGATGAATACGTCACCACCATGACCGCACCACGTGACACGCCCACGTGACGAAGCGGCCGCGGCTAGGTGGCGCCACTGGTGTCATTCGTCGCGGCTGCGCAGAGCTGAGCTGGTCGAGACGCATGCGTGGTGTGTGTGTGTGTGTGTGTGTGTGTGTGTGTGTGTGTGTGTGTGTGTGTGTGTGTGTGTGTGTGTGTGTGTGTGTGTATGTGTGTCTGTGTCTGTGTCTGTGTAGGTGTGTGTGTGTCTGTGTGTGTGTCTGTGTGTGTGTGGGGGGGGGGGGAGGGGGGGGTGAGGAGCGGCGCCATGAAACGTTGATGAGGAGAGTGTGCGGGGTGTTGATTGATGGAGTCGTGATGTCCTCCTGTGTGTATGATCACCACGTGACCTTACCATGGAGCCGCCCGCAGTGCACACACCTCTCCCAACCTCCTGCATAGATCTGTCTCCCACCGCTAGCCAGGTCTCGGGACAATCGAAATTATTAAATACTTTTACATATTGTAAGACCAGGCTACTATTACACTTACATCATTACCTTGTAACGGTTCATGAAGCAACGCCTCTCAAGAAGTCTGAAGTGTGGTTTTTACACTCCTTGAATTTCATCTAGCGCATGCTAATAGTACAGGGCCTTCGCGTGCTACAATCTGATTGGAGGAGATACCGTGACCTCTCATTAGGCACCTGTCAATCACAACCTGGAGTGAGCCGGTCAGGGCTGCTCGGCCACTCCCTCTTAATTACCAGTTGACACCGCCTTACTTCGGGTGGTTACAATCTCACTTTTGCTATTTCCCCCCCATAGACTGAATATTGGCAACTCGTATCCAATGCCAATCTAGAAATAAATACTCCATGGGGGGTTATGTCACAAGGTTAGCTCAGTAGTTAATGTGAAGGGTGAGATAAATTCAGAAACGTAGTCAAGTTTTGGATCAGAGATTGATCCCACCTTGTTTGAATCGCTATGTACTTCATGTTGCTTCGCCTTGTGAATTACCATGCGATTCAAACTTTGGTATACGAGCTCTAACCCTGAAATTTCTCTATAGTATCCCAAGTCTCGGGTTTATCGATATTTCCAAATGCATTTACACATATCCATTTGTTTGGAATTCACTTCAAATATTTGAATTTAATTACAAGTAATTACTTGAAGTAACCATCTCTACAAATAATAACAATAAAGGCCATCTATGTTATCCTAATAGGCTGCCGGAGGAATATCTACTCCCCTTGGGATTATTACCATTCCGGGCCATAATAAGGGAAGTGCACTCAAGCCTGGACATAATGAGTATATCATTATACATCTATTCATCTTATTGCCACGCTTGGTTATCCTTTTCGTATCGTACCAGTAATTAATCCGTCCATCGCTTGGCCACCCGTGTTGTCACACATGTATACATGTGCAGGGCTTTTATTGGCCGCGGGATTCTAATCACGAGCAGGTGGCTGCAGTTACTGGCGTGCTGTGTCAGGATCCCGCCCGCTCACGTCGAGGTGGTCGTCCCGGCCCAGCGATCATCCGGCCCCGGTATTGTAACCTAGCTATATGTAAGGTTCCCGGTTACAGGAATAACTATGATGTGGATTATATCAGTATCTCCCCAGTTTATATTGTTCATTGGATCTTATCTTATGCTCTACATTAAACATCTAAAAGCTCCATCTTCTAGTTATTCCTGTAACCGGGAACATTACATATAGCTAGGTTACAGTATTTATCTCACCCCTGGTACAAGTTTAACCATAGGAATAACATTGGAAAAATGTACTCAACGATCACCCTGGTGAAGTGACAATACCACGCCACGGCCGTGGCATAGTGAATTTGCTAAGTATATTCTGATTATTCTGAAGTTGTGATGATATTTAATGTCATACAAAGGGGTGAGATAAATCCAGAACCGCACTCGAATCGTAAAATAGACAAAACTCCACTCGTTTAGTGTCTTTCGGTCTCTGATTGGTCGTGGTCAGCTGGGCACGCCTTTAAGACACTGAGACACTGGCCTCTGCTCCTTTCCCAATATAATAGTGTTAGCATCCAGATGTTGAGGTGTTACAGTTCTTGCAGCAAGCTTAAGGTCTATATGACCACTCATAGGCAGCGTATGTGGTGTGCTCAAAAAGAGTGATATGCATACATAAATCATTTATGTCAGTCAAGTATGCTTTGGAAAGAATTATAAGCTAAATTTTTCGCTATGACTGATTCACATATTCTGTTCATCTCTCTCAATAGTCGTCAGCGATAGAGATGAATCAAATCACCTCGTTACTATCAGCCTGAAGTCTGATACTAACTCCCAGGCAAAATGCAACATCAATAATGTCTAACCCACGTTCAATCTTTCAAGCATTTAACATGCAAACACAATTTACTTTTGGTCCATAAATAAAATACCTACAAACCTACTTGGTCGCCTAATGGTTTACTGACTGACATAATTTACTCTTGTAAGGATATATTTCCAGACATGGGGGATCTATTCACGAATCGGTTCATGGCTAGATATACATGCACACTAGGTAATAATTGTGTTTGTTACATGAAGCAATGTAACCACTTCAAACCAGGGAGCGGGGAGGCAGGTGCGCGCATGCTCAGTTAGATATCGCGGCCACTCCATACAGAAGGACGGTTAATTGGCAGAGCAGGGCACCCACGTCACACTACGCATGCGCAAACGTCACCAGGCGGCTAAAGACATCTGACGTAGACCGGAAGTCATCCTAATATCACGTGACGCGTCGGAAGACAGCGCCACCGCACGCCAAACACAAGACCTAAGCTTCTAGACTTATTAGCCCCCTCCTCTGAAGTGTATTTTTCCTCTCACTTCGTAGTACACTTGATTAAACGGAAGCTGCTGGCTGTACTTAATAAGAAATATAAATAAAAACCTCTCGAAAGCGTAGTAATAACAAATGTAGGGCTTAGAGGGAAGGCTGAGCGGACAAAAGGCGAGTACGGAGCCGGAATCAGGTATTTTTTCGCCAGCTTTGCGGCTCACAATGGGTCCTTAGAGCGCTCTGGGTGTTAGCAGACCAGCCTTTGTACCAGAATCCAAGGTGCCTGCTCCTGTACATGCCTCAAACGGAGAATGTGTCTGCATTGGATGGTGTTGTTTAGGGATGAAGCCAAGTTATTTACATAAATATCTAAGAGGGATCTCAAGATCGGACTATATGCGTATAACCCCCACCAGCCGACCTTCCTCTCATTGGAGTTTCTTCCTCTCATTCTCTATTCCTCCTTTCTATCCTTCTCTCTCTCCGTTCTCCTTTGAGAACGCTGCTTTTCGCTGGTCACGGGCAGGTGGGTGTCCCCAGGTAGTCTAAGACGCCGGGTCCATGCGTGGACACAGCTTGGCGACAGCTGCATCGACTGTCTGGTATGTTAAATCCTGCAGGTCTAATGTCACCAGCACGCCCCTCATCACACAGCGTTCACAATACAGTCCCCCAGTTCAGCCAAAAGTCGTCTGCTTGGGAGCGACACAATCCATCCATATACAGCCGCCTAAAACCACTCAAACCAGGCTCCTAACAGCTGGCTTAACCTCCACAGGCCCTGCCTCTAAAACCAGCCTAGGAAGTTCTCTGGGAGAGCACTTCATCTCAGGTATTCCGAAAATAATTCTACTAGCACGATCAGAGGTCATTGGCATCCAGTGAGGTAGTATTCTATCAAAATCTCAAAATCTGCTACACATATTATATTACTATCAACCGCCTGAAGAAGTCTAATACAATTAGACGAAATATAGCACATAAGAAACCTATCCCCCCCCTCGACGTCCTACAATCCCCAATTTCTTTTTCATGAAACAAACATGACGACAAACAATTCGCCGATATACAGCGTATTACAAAGTATTATCAGCTTGTCTGTGTTTTTTTTTGTGGATATACCAAAATAACTTGATATTATATTACTTTTCAGAATATGCGATTGCCGTTTAAAGGGCGGTAGACACTTGAGACTGAGCGGCGGTGGCTAGTCTCAAGAGCGATTCGTCGTTATGAAACAGGCCCCACCGCTCTGCACCTTATGACACCACTCCAGCAGACGACAGTTTCCCAGCTTCAGACTTCTCTCTATTTTTGCACCAACGAGCCCCGCGCGTCTCCCGCCCTACAAGTCAGACACAAATCTCACACCGCGGCCTGCCAACCTCTGCCACTCCAGTGAACCGCGCGACAAAAGACAAGTCTGGTCCGGCCGATCCTACCTGAACATGGCGGCGCATCTACCCTAACACCCCGCCCCCCACCCGCCCGCCCCGGCTCCAGACCAGAGCCCCGGTGCGAGCTATAACGGGGGGCTTCTTTGGTGAACAGCCCCTGGTTATTGTGTTGGCTCGCACCGTGGACTCAAGTGGGTGTCGAGAGGGTAGTGTTCGCCAGGTTTGCCGAGGCTATTTTGATATCAGGATTTATAACGTAACGTACCGCGGATCAAGTCGGTCACAGTTGAAATCCCAACACGCTGGGCATAGTGTCTCTGCCAAGTCGGCTCAAGTGGTGGCGGTGGCGGCTGGAAACTGAATCTATGTGGCTGGTTGGTTGGTTTGATGTCCAGTTAACCATTACAGATTCTTAACAGGCTTTCTCAAGGTTCTCTTACACCACAAGGGTGGTGATCGAATCTTTGTGATGAATTTAGATAGAAATCCCACACCACATAGACATGGTATGAGGAGGATTGACCTTTGATATAGGAGTAAATCTACCACTACTGGGGGTGAAGGAGAAAGGTGGCTGCAGTAGGACAAAAACCCACAATCTTGGGACTGAATCCATGTGCTTTGACGAGTAAAGTCTTCGCAAGGCGTGCGAAGAGGAATAAATATCTAATGAGAGCTTGAACATAATGTAGTAAGGCAGATAGGATACGGTTATAAACTGTTTAATTCCAAAGATCAAAATATAAAAGTTTGGAATGGGCAGTGGCCCTTCTGTTAAATGATATATTAAAATCTCATTTTCTGATTAATTTGATTTGTGACAGAATTCTGCCGAATAAACGTGTCAAAAACATAGGTCCTTGGCACTAAATCAAATGGTGTTTTCATACTCCTTGCTATTTTTGCACGATCTCGGGAGGGTTTGATAGCAGATGTAACCCTGTCCATTATAGAAAGTCCTTCTTGCTCTATTTTCTCACCCTCTCTCGACCATCGCCTGCACACTTCACCTTGTAAAAGTGACCACACCTCTTCTCCATCGTTCCAACTCAATTAGTTTTCCCACCGTGTGAAAAGCGGGAAAGCACCAAAATGCCCGTGAAACTGCGCTGAACCACGAGGCGACGGTTTGATCACATTACATGACGTTACAGGTGACGGATCACTCGCGCACTGACCTAGATGCTCCTTTTATGACGTAAACGCGCCGTGTGCTGAAATACAGCCACTTCATCCATCTCCATTGTTGGGCCATTTGTCGGGGCGCCAACTGCATCCCGCCCGCCCGCCCACCTGATCGTCCGCCAACTGCATCCCGCCCGCCCGCCCGCTCGCCCGCCCGCCCACCTGATCGTCCGTCCGTCCGTCCGCCCGCCCTTCTGATCCTCCGCCCGCCCACCTGATCCTCCGCCAACTGCATCCCGCCCCGCCCGCCCGCTCGCCCGCCCGCTCGCTAGCCCCTCCAAGCCGGCCCGCCTGCCCGCCCGCCCGCCCGCCCGCCCACCTGATCGTCCGCCCGCCCGCTAGCCCCTCTCAGCTCGCCCGCCCACCTGATCGTCCGCCCGCTCGCCCGCCCGCCCGCCCGCCCGCCCACCTGCCGGCCCGTCCGCCCCGCCTCGCCCAGCCACCCGCCCGCCCGCCCAGCCACCCGCGCGCTCGTCCGTCTGCTCCACCGCCCGCCCGCCCACCTGATCGTCCGCCCGCTCGCTCGCTCGCCCGCCCGCCCGCCCGTTCGCCCGCTCCCCCGCCCGCCGAGCTATACCCGGGTAGAGTTTCGGGTTATGAATATCAACACGGTGGAGGATGCTCACCTAACAACAACTGCCCTTATTGTCAGGCGACGGTGGCACACGACCAATTACATCCAATATGCGTGTAGGGGTGGATGGCGGGTGGTGGTGGGAGGTGTCACCGTGAGGATGGTCTCAGGTTGGCCGGAGCTGGGCATGCGGTAACCGTGACACGCATAGAGACATGAGGCCCGTAATCAACTAGGATCCTACATGTAGACCCTTCTCTGTATGCCATAGAGACCCAGGGCGATGTGGCTCAACTTTATACAACACGTATAGACGACCTTTTGGACGGCTAATACTTTATCTCACCCCTGGTGTAAGTTTAGCCATAGGAATAACATTAGAAAAATATACTCAACGATCACCCCCGTAAAGTGACGATACTATGCCACGGCCGTGGCGTAGTGAATTTACTAAGTATATTCTGTTAATTCTGAAGTTGTGATGATATCTAATATCATAGAAAGGGGTAAGATAAATCCAGAACCGCACTTGAATCGTAAAATAGACAATACTCCACTCGTTTGGCTGTGCTATAATTGTCACTCGGCTTCGCCTTGATGACGATTGCGGCCCATCCAAACTTGTGGAGTATTGTCTATTTATACGATTCTCGATGCAGTTCTGTATAAGTCTTGGCGAACAGACTTAAATATTACTAAACGATCACCTTTATATAAGTTACAGGAAAGGGTCTTCATGTACAACATATATACTCAGGGGACAATGTGGGTCAACTTTATTCAACACTTATAGAGGACCTAATGGACAGCTAATACTGTCTTTGCGAACTGGCTTAAATATTACTAAACGATAATCCTTATATAAGTTACAGGAAAGGGGACAATGTGCGTCAACTTTATTCAACACTTATGGACGGTTAATACTGTTATAGCGAATAGACTTAAAAACATTTTAAAAACGATGACCATTGTACAGGGTACAGAGGGAGAGTCCTCATGTACGAGCCTAGATTATTAAACGGCCCCCCGGCGCACAGCGGCCCAGTGTTCAGCACAGCATTATGACACATGGGAGAGCGACAGTCTGGCCGCACCGTTAGATAACTCCCCGTTATTTACTAACCACACAGTTTTCACACGCGCTACAAGAGTGCCACAAGAGCGGCCCCGGTAATGGTCTGACTGCGAACCGGTGTCAATATTGAGAGGACAGCAGAGCTAGATGGGACTCGGTCCAATTTGGACAGAGTCTAGCCTCTATAAAGTAGAGATATAGAGACACATTGAGCAGGCTTCAAATCATGTTACATCACACACGTTTACTAAGACTGGGCTGATATAAAGCCGTATGGTTCTGAAGGTGTTGATTTATGTATTTGTTTCCATTAGCATGGCATGAAACTTACTGTGTGAGATATTTTAACTGAATTGGAAACACTTTAGCTATCCAGATGGACATTACATGCACAATAACTCTTCTAGACCTTTATTTTCAATACAAACAGTGTGTAACGAATATTGGAGGAAACTATGTTGTATTGAAATAATTGACTGGGAATTCTGAGGTTATCCTTGTACATAATATAGATGAAGAACTGGCCAGATGGCTTAACTATGCATGGAGTGCAGGTAGCCAGTCTAGCCGTTGACTTTGCCTTGCGCAGAATAAAACAAGCTTCTCAAAGTGTGCCAGAGGAACTCTGGTTGCCCGGAGCATGCGCGCGGACTGAAGGTCACAGGTCACGTGAGGAGCTGGGTCATGTGACCTTCATAACTCACTTCTCAGTGGAGATAAACCAGTGAGGGGGAATCCCTGACCAACACAACAGTTCTCTGGGTTTCTGATTCTAATTCCAGTGACTGGAATTCCGATGTTTGTTTGTTTGTTTGTGGTTTAACGTCCCAGGGGACCCTGAGGGTATATAGGGACTAAATTCCGATGAACACATGTGTGAAACCTTTGGTAAAATGAAGCAATTGAGTGTACCGGAATCTGCCTTAAAACGGTCTGAAACCAGACGGGACGAGGTGCTTCTGAGGTGGTGGCCACATCGATTGACGTGATCGATCTCTTCTGTAATCCCAAGTGGCGAGTAGCGGTCATCCAACTGGAAGCTCTCGATATCATAGCCTCATGGTGCTCTGATGTTCTGATGAGACACTGCATCTGAATACTGAGTACACTATGATGAGGTATTGCATCTAGATGCTGAGTATGCTGTGGGACATTCTATCTAGATGTTTCGAATGCCATTGGAATTCTATCTAGATGTTTCGTATGCTATTGGACATTCTATCTAGATGTTTCGTATGCCATTGGACATTCTATCTAGATGTTTTGTATGCTATTGGACATTCTATCTAGATGTTTCGTATGCCATTGGACATTCTATCTAGATGCGAAGTATGCTATGAGAATCCTATCTAGATGCTGAGTATGCTGTGATATATTTTATCTAGATGACTAGGATAAACTGGAGCATGCAGAAGATACTCAGTCAATGCCAAGCTGTCCACTCCAGTATAAATATAAACCTTAAAAAAAGAACCTATGTATGCTATGAGACAGTCTATCTAGATACTGAGCATGCTATTCTATCTGATGCTGAATATGCCATTTCATTGGTTGGGTAGTTAAACGTCCAATTTGTTCAATTAGACTTTGAGTATGCTATGGGACATTCTATCTAGATACTGAATATGCTCTGAGACATTCTATCTAAATGTTTCCTATGCTATGGGACATTCTAACTAGATACTGAGTATGCTATGGGGCATTCTATCTAAATGCTGAGTATGATATTTGTTTGTTTGTTTGTTTAGTTTAACGTCCAATTTGCTCAATAAGACTTTGAATATGCTCTGAGACATTCTATTTAGATGCTGAGTATCAGAAGGTTTGACAAGGCATTGTACTTACATGCTGTGCATGCAATAGCAGGATATTTCAACTAGATGCTGAACACCATACATTAATGGGAAAATATCGCACTGCTGAGCATTACTATGTCCATACAGTGCATGAATCAGTATCAGATACCATGGTCTAGGTACTACGGCTATAGATTGTGTACCACACGCTCTCCCGTACACACTGCCCACCAGGTTCCTGAATGACACTGATTGAGGCCTGTCGCTGGTCTAACGAGGTCCCGGCCGGGGTGTCGGGGTATGGGTGAGGGCGATGGGGTGTGAAGGTGAATGGGGGTAATGGGGTGAATGTGGTGAGGGGTGACACCCGGGCTGTTCTGTGATAACAGACGTGCCCCCTGCCCCACACACGAGCTCGCTAATCACGGGTGTTTATCCTGACCTCAAGCGGCCCTGAACCCCGCCGCCAGCGCCGCCCAGCGGTCCATCAAAGCGGGCACTGCATTTCCGGTCACTCTCCCCCCACACCCCCACAGCGAAAATATCCATAATTCAGCCACGCCGTGGATTCTTCCCACCATTTAGGGCGGGGTGTGGGGTCGGGTTTATTCACGCAGGGCGATGTTCATGTCCAGTGGCTTTAATATCGCCCATTTATCTCCTCTCAATGGCTGTACTGGTTTTATACCTACCCAGGACACCACTCTCCCAGCAGAGGTTTAGATTCAGTCAGTGTGTTGGAGATTATGCGGGGAGAGTGTCAGACCAGGGATGGTGCCTTCTGTCGTCGACTGGAAAAGAGGTGTTGCTGGGGGCTGCTCTGGTCCAGGTTGGGTTAAGGCCGATTCCCACTAGGAGATTCTCACCCCGGAAACCGGGAAACGCCAGTCGCACAGCGGGCGGGAGGGCATAGACGGCGACTAGCGGCCCGAAACCTTCAAACATGTTTGAAATCAAATCGCAAGAGACTAGTGCCTTTTTGGGATGGACTTGAGTCAGCGTCTAATGTATGCACCATTGGGGAGTGGGGCAACAGTTGCTGATGATTTTTCATTTCTGCGTTCCTACTTAGCGACATGGGAGATTCCTAGAAATGTGTGCTTGGAGTCGCCAAATGAAGCTTCGCACATGCCCCAAAATCGCTTAGTGGAATCGGACATTAGGGATGTGACATTCAGGGCATGGCCCTATATTTTAATGAACCCCCGAATACAAGACCCCACCCTGACACAAGCACAAGCACCCTCTCAGCTAAGATGCCACTTGTACTTTTTCTCCAGGTCCACTCATCCAGAGGAAAAAGAGCACTACCAAATCATCGTCTTTTTGTCTTGTTATCTCTGGGTCTTTTTTTCCGGGTGTCATTGTCTGGGCTGAGGGTGGGCATGGTAACGTGCATAAGAATTACACGTCTTTTTTGAAAATTTTCTATTCGAATCTTGATGCCCCTAGAAAAAAAGACACCCCTTCCTAATCAATCTAATCAAATTTGATTTATTTGGCTTCGGTATTTTTTTCTGTGAATTGTTCAAAATGTGAACATTGGTAATTTGTTTAATAAGTTTTAAAATTCCACTCGGGCGTGTGTACATCATCAGGGAAGTGCCGGCCGGGGTCAGTGTAAAAAGCGAGAATATGTTAGTGGGGAGAAACTTAAAGAAGACTTCATTGGTGGGATAGAGCCGAGGTAAACTTGCTTATGTTTCTTTTTTATGGACATTCATGATTAAACAAAATCAGGATAAAGTATGTTGCAGTGTGTCTGGTCCAGGAATCCTGTATCACGGTGAGGAGGGAAGGAGGAGGTGGAGGGGTACAGGGACTGAAGCCAGTATCACTGTGAGGAGGGGAGGAGTAGGTGGAGGGGTACAGGGACTGAAGCCAGTATCACTGTGAGGAGGGGAGGAGTAGGTGGAGGGGTAGAGGGACTGAAGCCTGTATCACTGTGAGGAGGGGAGGAGTAGGTGGAGGGGTACAGGGACTGAAGCCAGTATCACTGTGAGGAGGGGAGGAGTAGGTGGAGGGGTACAGGGACTGAAGCCTGTATCACTGTGAGGAGGGGAGGAGTAGGTGGAGGGGTACAGGGACTGAAGCCAGTATCACTGTGAGGAGGGGAGGAGTAGGTGGAGGGGTACAGGGACTGAAGCCTGTATCACTGTGAGGAGGGGAGGAGTAGGTGGAGGGGTACAGGGACTGAAGCCAGTATCACTGTGAGGAGGGGAGGAGTAGGTGGAGGGGTACAGGGACTGAAGCCAGTATCACTGTGAGGAGGGGAGGAGTAGGTGGAGGGGTACAGGGACTGAAGCCTGTATCACTGTGAGGAGGGGAGGAGTAGGTGGAGGGGTAGAGGGACTGAAGCCTGTATCACGGTGAGGAGGGGTGGAGTAGGTGGAGGGGTACAGGGACTGAAGCCAGTATCACGGGGAGGAGGGGAGGAGTAGGTGGAGGGGTAGAAGGACTAGGGCTGAGACTGTGGGAAGAGTTTGATCCACTATTATTGTTTTATATATGAACTAAATGTATAACCTGTAAATATAAACAAAGATTTCCATGTAGAATGGAGGTAAACTGCCATCCCCAGATAGAGGTGGATAATTCTGTCAGGGCACAGAGAGCCGGGGCATTGTGACGGAAGGTGAACCAGAACTTATTGTATTGTCTTTTGTATTTGTTTGACATTTAATATTGGCTGAAAATCACGTGCTTTGTATGTGAATCCTTTATATGCCAATAAAGAATCATTTTCCAAAAAAAATAAAAAAATAATAATAACTCGGAGCCTATGGTGGTCAACTCGGAGCCTACCCACTAGGGTCGCCTTCAGTGAATATTAGGCTTACCGGAAGTGGACGGTCTGCCGCTGGCCTAACCACACGGTGGCGCTGCAGTGCATGACAACCACACTCTCCCAGCACATTCTATGCAAACGGCAGTATAGGACAAACCCAGACCTCTGCTTGGTGAGCGCAGAGGAGGCCTTGGCAGTGGCCTGATTGGGGAGATTGGCTGTTGGGCTGAGGCTTGCTTCTCAGGAGGAGAGTGGATTGTCAATGACTCGTGACTAGTGTTATTCCTCAAAGCGCTCAGCCGAGCCCGTTTGAAATGAACTCCTATTTTTGAAGCCGCGAGCGAGGATTAGCTTTCCATTAGCACAAGAGTATCTAAAGTAACTTAATCACTCTCCATACAAATAGGCCCAGAGCGCTGATTGACGTCTAAACTTGTTAAAAGCGATATTATTAGATCAACTTCAACACTGCAAAAATTCCCTTTGTAATTAACATCGTTAAAGTCATCAGTACATTCCACAATTAAATGCTACTGATATTTTTTTCTTCATTCTCCTGACATGAAAGCGGATGATTTTTCTCCAGTTTTGGCGTTGCTTCACTGAATAGGTGAACCATTATAAAACAATAATAGCCACTGTTGTGATTAATGGTGTTTTGGGCGTGGGTGCAGAGCGGCGGTTGGGTTTCTTTACCTAGCCTTGAGCTGCTCATTTGCTCACCTGGCCCGCCTGCCGCCCACGCCCGCTCACCTTTTACCGGCGCCTCCCTCCACACACGCCGCCACGTCTCTCAGGTGTGTCCGCTAAAAAGTCACCGTCTTCATGGAATTAACACTTGCCATCCGACTGCCAGCAGAGGCTGTGTGTAGGGAGCGGTCCATATCGGCAGAGCTGGGGCCCGTTTAATAATCTATGATTGTAGATTAAGACGCCAAGGAGACCCAAGAACGATGTGGGTTAACTTAATGCAACACTTAAGGACGACCTTATGGACAGCTAAGGCTGTGTTGGTGAACAAACTTAAACATTATTAAACAAGAACCCTTGTACGAGGTACAGAAAAGGTAAAGTCTTAGATTATTCAATGGGCCCTCTAGACGCCAAGGAGTCCCAGGGACGATGTGGGTCAACTTTATTCAACACTTATGGAAGACCTTATAGACGTATAAGACCGTCTTAGCGAACGACCTTAAATATTATTGAACGATAACGCTTGTACGAGGTATAGAAAGGGGTCTTCATGTACGATCCTATATTATCAAACGGGCCCCTGGGACAGTCAGAGGAGGGGTTATCCGAATGTTGTTGGATCATTTAATCAATGTCCACAGCCAAAGAACAAATCTAGCCTGATGGTTATTCACGCTTGTGTAAAGGCGTGCTGCTGTGACACGTATCTATGAGCCGGAGGTGGCAAAGGAAGACTGTGCCACGGTGATAATACCCTTGGGAATGAAGCATACATGTACATGTAATTCACATAAAAGATATCTATCCTATTTGAGATGAGGATGACTGGAAAGAAGTGTGACGGATTATGTCCACACTTCAGATTCGGGATCTCCACATCTACGCACCCACCTCCACCCCACGTTCCCCAACCCCACCCAACCTCCACCCCACGTTCCCCACCTCCACCCCACATTCCCCACCGTTTCCATCGTAGAATATCCCATACGCGGTACCAGACTGGTGACACACGGAGCGACACCAGGCGGCCACAGTAAGCACTCCTCTACCTCTGTACCCTATCACCCGGGCCCATCGCTAGATCTAACCTAGTTCTCCAGCCAGAGGCTTTGTCTAGGCGCGAGGCACGGGGACCGGCCTGGGGCCCATCAGACTGGTACCCAGCGGCGTGAAGGTGTGTGAGACACCAGACGCACCAGTTACAGGTGGTCTGTTTGAGCGCGGGCCACACGCTCAAATACGCTGCCTATGTTTAATAGGAGTAGTCTCATAGACTTTGAGCTTGCTGCAAAAAAAACGTATCTCATCCCTATCTGTGTGCCAAGACTGTGTCATTAGGAAAGGAGCAAAGGGCCAGTGTCTCAGGGTCTTAGAGGCACCCAGATGACCATGACCAATCACTAGAGGCTGAAATACGTCATTGACCCACTGGTGCCTGAGATGTTTGGATCCTAAAAGAGGCAGTTGTAGAAATGGAAAGTTGACTGGCTGCAAGTGGGTTACAGAAGATGACCCATAGACTGAATATAACCCAAACCTATTACTTGTTATTTATTCATATGTCTACGCTCATTCATCAATGATAAAGACACTATTAGGTGTTAGTTCTCTAACACCAGTGTCTGTGACTTGGCATGCTCCTTGCTGACACCTAGACTTGCTCAGGTTTTTGATTACGGACATCATTAAGAAATACAACTACTTTGTAACATACAGACTTCCCCTAACGCCTGACAGAACCAGGTATCCCAGCGAGGAGGGGTGAGGTGGGTGGAGGGGTAGCCACAGGACACATGGACTGGACCCAGTCTAGCAGACATCCTGCGCTATGAGGGTAACGTCACGTGTGTTTAACAGATTACATTTATATTCCGTGTGTCAACAACACGAGTCTGCATGGTGGATATTCCGTGCAGCGCTACCTCGTGCGAGTTTCCCACACCAAAATCCACCGCGTGGATTATAGTTGTCAACGAGACAAAAATAAATATAACACGGGCATTGGATACAGAAAAACTACAAGGAGATGAAGTCTGTACACTGCTCGGGTATGTTCCATCACAGACATATAAACCACAGTGTATATATGTCTATCATTCTACCAATGGGCTTACCAACAGAACAGACGACATTCAAAGATTTTACCACATCAAGATCTAGGATTTATTTTCTGTGAGCACATCCTGTTTGCATTTAATTAAGGTGTGCTATTTAAATCCACAGAAAAATCCACCTTTTTCTGATCCTAACATACACAGAGGGCATCGGACCGAATTCGATTAGATCCGCAACTCGTCGTCCTTAAGGAATGCGCTTGGAGAGTGTGGGGCGGGAGAGTGCAGCTCATTGGGCGCAGGCGCAGTGGACTGGAAGCACTTCCGGTCGGTGGCGGCCATGTCTTTATTCAGACGCACACACAGTCACGCCTCCTGGTGAGAGAGGCAGAGAATCGGTTAAAGTCTCCGACGTGTTACAGTTAGTGACCCGTGTGTTGGTACCGCGGGGGGGCGCTTTCACAGCTCCACACCTCACGTACAGACTCCCGTTCTCATCACCGCAGTACCCTACCTTCTGTGTAATCATTTCTTTTCGCGGATATATATGTGTTTTTGTGGTGGACCAGTTTTACGTGTCTGTGGGTCTTTATCTCACCCCGGGTGTTTTTGTCCCATAGGCTTAACATTGGGAACTCGTTCTCCATGCCCCTACGAGTATTGCAGTCCGTTCTCCATGGTTTATATCGTGTGTGTCGTCCATTCTTTTAGTGTATATAGGGGTGAGATAAATACAGAAAGTGAATCGTTTTGGTCAAAATCTTTGTTCTTAACTCATTTGAACGCTACATAACATTCACTTGGCTATCGCCTCGTTCATATCACTCCACATAAGAACTCGTGGAGAATAACCACTTTGACCAAAACTTGTTGGTTTCTTCTTTGTGTCTCTTAAGGCTTCTTGTTGAAGCAGGACCCAAGGAGATTTGGCCTACAGTAACTTGCATTGCTGTACGTTGATGTATAGGAAAATATATGAACATGAAATATCTCACCCCTATATATATATATATATATCTGTTCAGTTAACATCACTCAATCTCAGACTAGAATTTCAGACTAGAATTTCTTATAACTGCACAATCCTGCTGAGACCATTTATATACATAATTTCCGAGAACTCACTGGTGTTAATCTAAGGCATAGCGGGCCACCTCGGCGTAAACGTGTATGTTGGTTAATGAAGGCAGCTGGAGGCCTGGGACGGGCGACACCTCCGTGTACCATTAACCCCGATAAACAGGGAGAAGTGCCTCTATGTATACACACAGTGCACGCCATATGCTGCCACCTCCGCCATGTGCTGACCCGTCAAGCCCACCGCTGACCGCCCGCCTAATGCTAATGCTGGAAGGTGTGCGAGATCATCATCCTCTCCCTCTCAGTGCATATTCGCTGTACTCTCGTTTATCTCACCCCCCTGGAATAAATGTCCATAGGCTTAACATTGGAAACTCGTTCCCCATGCCTCTACACGTATTGCAGTCCGTTCTCCATGGTATATATCCTGTGGGTTGTCCATTCTCTTAGTGTGTACAGGGGTGAGATAAATACAGAAAGCAACTCGTTTTGGTCAAAAAGTCATTCTGCAACTCGTTTGAACGTTATGTGATATTCACTCCGCATCAAACTCGTGGAGAACGAAACTTGTTGGTTTCTTCTTTAGTACCACGATACTAGTGTTGGGAGCAAGGGACTAATACTAAAACTCTGCTGTAAGAGTGGGTCTCTTCTGACTGAGAATTAATTTCTTTTTTTGTGTAGAAGTGTTCTAGCCTCGTTTGTTTGTTTGGTTTGATTTGACGTCCAGTCAACCATTACAGGTTCTTACCAGACTTTCTCAATGTTCTTTTACACCACGAGGGTGGTGATCGAATCTATGTGATGAATTCAGCCTCGTATTCTTAACTAAGTGAGAATGAAAAACATGATTTTTGCATTATAAAATATATCACTTTAGATTTATTGATAGAGGTTTGGTACCATCTGGCTCGGATGAATTAACATGGCATTTTCATTTGCATTTCACTGTATGTGTGAAGTAACATAGATAAGGTCTCCCCGCATCGACAACTTCCCTACGCTTCTTGTTTAGTTAGACTTTAAAGCTTTGAAACTTTTCCACGTCTCCGCTATTTACCTTCCAGCTTAGCGCAATGCCGCTGGAGAGACACATCACTCTACCCGCAGAGTTTTAGTTCTCATCCTTTCTCTCCAGTTGAAACCAAATCGTGTAGAATCTGCTGTGAGAGTGGATTAAGATGCTCTGGCTGAGACTCTGCTTGGAGGAGCAGCTCAGAGATAGCGAGGTGCCCGCGGGGAGCTGCTCCGGCCCGAGGCTTTGCGCGGGACCAGGTGTTCAGCTGCTGGTCAAGCTACACTCGGCGCCTCTCCCCCATCACGGCCTGACACGGTAATAATCATACGGTAAGGGGAGCGAGGTGTGCCCCGACAACCATTCCCGGAGAAGAAACGCGCCTGAAATCACATAAAACCACCTCCAAAACCGGCCCGCATGGTCATTCTGACGAGTAAAAGGATAAATCTTCGGGAGAAAAAAATCTATTAATTTTGGTTTTTAGTCGATGGCGGTCAATTGCTCATGAGTATTTCCAATTACAAAACTCCTGGTGGGCTTTTTATATCTCCTTATGATTACTGTTCTGGTGTTTAAGGATGAGATGAAACCACCTCTGGGATTATTTTGTACGAGGTAGTCTGAATCATTGTAGTTGTAAATAATTCGTCAGCCATGACATTTAACAAGCCTTGGCATCCAGACAGCAGTTTCAACATAAAATAAAGATATTCACTCCAAGTCTTACTCACTAAAGTCTGTTGGGAAAAGTAGGGAGTTAAACGAGAATCTCGGATACGGATCCAAAGCGTACATCAACGCTTTGAAATGAGGGACGATCCTGCGGTCCGTTTAATAATCCTGGGATCTTTCATTTAGACCCTTTTCTGTATGTCATAGAGACCCAGGGACAATGTGGGCCAACTTAATTTAATACTTATGTACGACCTTATGGATGGCTAATACAGTAAAACCCCGCTTAAGGGGTCACGCTCCGTTCCGAGCAAAGTCTCCCCTTAAGCGGGGTGACCCCTTAAGCGGGGTGTCCCTTAAGCGGTGTGTCCCTTAAGCGGGGTGTCCTCTTAAGCGGGGTGTCCCCTTAAGCGGAGTTGAAATGAACTAAATAAGAATTTCTGTTCCGAGAAAACTGTCCCCTTAAGCGGGGTGTCTCCCTTAAGCGAGGTGTCCCAGAAGTGGGGTTTTACTGTACTCTCCTAGCGAACAGACTTAAATATCATCAAACGATAACCCTTGTACGAGGTACAGAAAAGGGTCCTCATGTACGATCCTAGATTATTAAACGGGCCCCTGGCTTATTTCTGGCGGACTGCGTAGGCAGAGATCGGCTAATCGTTGTTGGGGGTCGATTTTCGCTCAATCTGGGGACATGTCAGTCGGACTGTGTCACTGAAACCCACACGACCCCCCAAGGCGACCGCAGACCGAGCCATACTTAATAATCACTGACTGGCGAAGACATATCCTCCGGCATGGTATTGGATCATATGGTCCCAGTGTTACCCGCAGATGATGCTTTATTACTGCAGGTGTTAGGTGGAATGACGGCTAGCTGCGGACTAACACATCGAGATGCCACGCTATATGGTTACTCCGTGTTTATGCATTAGGGCCGACCATATTGAATGTAACTAAGAGACGCCCCTCATGGTGTATTACGCGGGGCGAGCTTGACCAGTGAGGCCAAGAGAAAGTGCTCGCACGTTTCTCAAATAGAGAAATCGGAATGTAACACCAGACTACATTAATTCAATGAAACACAATATTCAACTCTCCTGGGTTTTCTTTTTCATTTTAAATGGACCAAAAGAGTGCCCTGGTCTATTCATTCATGATTGCTAGTTTGGCCTGTCTGCAAAACACACGAGACGATTGAGAAGGCAGAATAGAGGCAAGTCCTGTGATAATAAGATATCTATTAATCTGCCAAATAGATGTTTATAAGTCTTTGAGCTTTGGAGCGTGAACAATCACACACTACATTTAGAGGCAGCTTGCAATTCATTCATGTGGCCATCATGATAAAAATGGATAACGCAGCTATAACATCACTACGCGTAGGTTAACTGGTGTAATTACTTGTTTTTGCCTGTGTGTAACGCAATAACAACAGCCCAGAACCATTAACATGAGAATGTCATGAATGCCTTCATGTTTCTCCCAGATTTGACCCACATAATCACGAGATAGTGACTTCTGATCGGGACCCACCAATGCTGGTGATATAATGAGGACAGAAAGCTGTCCAAGTTAGTGACACAATCTTTACTAGACTGTAGCAGACTGTAGTATAAATAGTGCAGAGTGTAGAGATTTAATAATTATAGGGGCGCATGACATGTGTAATTATTCCACGCAGTACGTAATTGATGCCTAATAGTTTCTGTAGTACAGCCATTATCATATCAACATCCTGCAATGAGGGCCATTGACAAGATATTCTCTGACATTTTTAAAAGAATTCTCATGAACACGGTGTGTCCTTCTCGGTGGGTTATGATTATTATAACGTCGACATCATTCAGACACTGTATTGGAGGTCGGTATAAAACAACCCTGACCTAATCTTATCATGCGAATGGGTCCAGAGCTCGTGTTACGAACGGCTACATCTGTTTCACATAATCCCATCCAGCTGCCTGCTACACAACGAATCCAACTTCCCTTTTTACTGAGAATTCATCCGAAATTCCGCAGATTCAACGGAGAGCAGGACTTGACTTTACAACGAGACAAGGTGAGACTCCAGTCTGGTTGTGTGTGATCAATGTAGAACCAAAAAGTAAAAAAAAAAAAGATTAAAAAAAAGTGCAATTGGGATGTAAATGGAAATAATATAATGTGTAAATACCCAATTTATCAGATTATTCATCTTTTTTCTCTCAGTGTTTTTCCCTGGGATTAGGCCTCTTTTACTGTGTCTGGTTTCTTAATGTCTCGCAGTATTTATCTCGGGCTGTTATAAGAACTCTTTCTTGCCACTAACATGAACTTTTGTTATTAGGTTTGAGCTTCTTTGGACACACAGTTGGGTAGAGTGAAGTGAAGCTGTCGGGCTCAGGTCCCACTGAGATGTTTCAGTCGCTTCTTTACGGTTAATGCAGTCCACGGGACGCCTTACTCTACCCTTTACTACTACTCCCCAACATAAAACGATTTTTCTCAGATACATGCTTCATCTTTTTTTATACTATTCACAACGGACAACAAAAACTCCTGCGAGAGGGACTTGGTAAACGACGCATTCCATTAGCTCCGAAACATCCCCTCACTGATCAGCAACACCACAGCCGGGCCTTTTTACCACTTATTCCCAATACAGTGTATGCTGAATAAAAAGTTAGCCGGAAAAAAGAGCGAAGAGAGAAGTGGAAAGGAGGTGTCGGGAGATATTTCAACAAAACATGATGAGCACGACACGGTCGGAGCTTGACGTTCCGGACCACTCTCCATACACATTCTCCCTTCTCCTTCCATGTGGAGGATGGAGGGACGTAAAACTAGCCTCCGCTGGGAGAGTGAGTGCGGGCAGTCTCCGGCGGAGGCTTGGCGTTCCGGGGCCGGCCGGAGGAAGGCGGGGTATGGCGGGGTTTGTTTGCTGATGGGAAGGATCACCGTTTCTTGTTGTGTTCCGTTTCAGATTCTGTTTACGCCATCCTGGTGGCTTCCCCGCCCTTCACGTAAAAAACCCGGAGGTGGCTTCCCGTGGCTTCCCGCGGCTCCCGCCACGGCTGGGCCGGATCCAGCCTGCCCCCGCCGCCCGCCCGCACGCTCGCTCGCCGCCAGGTGGCGGGCTGGTGGCGGCCCCTGGTGGCGTAATAGGACGACGCGGGCATATGTGTTACAGTATCTAATGAAGGTGTGTGGTGGCTACCTCATGGCTGCGTGATATAACAGGTTAGACTGAATATCAACGAGGCAGAATACTAACCACACACCGAGTCAATATAACCACCTCGCGTGTGTTAACCCTTTGACTGCAGCACGATGCCTCCAGGTATTCCCTGGTTACGGCAGGAAGATGCCTCCAGGCACTTTTGGGGCATCATTGATATGTATATACAAAGTTCAATAAATAAAAAGATAATCGTTTAAATTAAAAGAAATTTTGACAAAGTATAAGAGCCATGGTGACCGTTAATTTGGTATAACAAAATATCATCAATTACCAATGTAAATTACTCAAATCACATGACACATCATGTGACAATACTATTTCCCCAAAAAGGTGCCTGCCATAGCAGGATCATTTATGTCTGCCGTGTAATGCTCAGCAGGGGAAGTGGGTGCTGCAGGGAAAGGGTTAAATCTACCCGACGCTACAGTCACTAGATACAGTCTACAGTTATATAGTCGTGGCGACCCGAACAGGTACGTTCCCGTATTATAATAGTATTCCCTAATACTAGTCTATAAGGTCGGACTCGTCGGACTAACAGTTATAGTGCAGAGTAGATTGGATGATTACATGAAACTTTTCTGTTCCCAAAATAAGTCCCAATACATCATCACCTCGCAGGCTTGATATCTCGGTGATATGGTTCTAGTGTAATAACAACAAGATTCTATCGGCCTAGAGGCTAAGCGATACGACTTGTCCATCCTCTGTATGAGCTGGGGTCTCAATTGTCGTCTGCTGCAGGAGGACCTCAGAGGATGCTATTTCAACCATCCGTCATTCTCTGTCTCACACGGAATCCGATCTAGACAGATACACCCCGACACTTGGCCTTGTACAGAGGATATCTCGATCCTGATGTTGTATCGCTACAGCCTCGGACGGAATCTGCAAGTCGCTGACCTGCAGATTATTAAACCTGGATGGTGTGGACGTTATAGTCTGTCCACCACACGCTGGTCAGTGTAGCAGGGATATCAGTTGGGGCCAAGGGAAAAAAAGTGGAAATATTTTTCATGTTGATTTTTCTGTATAATAAACACCTGGGTTCACTGCATCTCCACTTCATTTCGCACTGCGGCCACGCGTCAATGAACACTCACACAATATACCTGTGAATATTGGCGACGTTTGAATGGGCCAACTTGACCGGAACAGACTATAGATCTAATACAGTAGCCAGAGGGTGTCGGGAGCTGCTATAGGCGGCTTATATAATAAGACACAGGAGGCCGACCTGTGGTGGTAGTGGTAGTGGTGGTGTTGGCCTCATTTAATACACCGCCGAGTCTTATAGATACACGCCGTATATATCAGACACATACACAGCCCTGTAGGTGCATACAGTGAACGATACGGCCGGCCACCATCCCAGGCTCGTAAATCTCACCGGACGGCCATAAATCGGGCTCAGTCAATGTGGCGTGCACGTGACGCGGACTGCTCGATCCCCGCACCCTCCTCATACTCCTGCTCCACCTCCTGTTCCTCCTCCCCCTCCTCCTCCTCACCGCACCCTCCTCCTCCTCCTCCCTACACCCTCCTCCTGCTCCTCCTCCTCCTCCCTCTCCTCATCCTCATCCTCCTCATCCTCCTCCTCACCCTCCTCCTCCTCCTCACCCTCCTCCTCCTCACCCTCCTCCCTACACCCTCTCCTCCACCTCCTCCTGCTCCTCCCTCTCCTCATCCTCCTCCTCCTCCTCACCCTCCTCCTCCTCCTCACCCTCCTCCCTACACCCTCCTCCTCCTCCTCCTGCTCCTCCCTACACCCTCCTCCTCCTCCTCCTGCTCCTCCCTACACCCTCCTCCTCCTCCTCCTGCTCCTCCCTACACCCTCCTCCTCCTCCTCCTCCTCCCCCTCCCCCTCCTCCTCCTCCTCCTGCTCCTCCTCCTCCTTCCTCCACCCTCTCCTCCACCTCCTCCTCCTCCTCCCTCTCCTCATCCTCCTCCTCCTCCTCCTCACCCTCCTCCTCCTCCTCACCCTCCTCCCTACACCCTCCTCCTCCTCCTCCTGCTCCTCCCTACACCCTCCTCCTCCTCCTCCTTCTCCCCCTCCCCCTCCTCCTCCTCCTCCTGCTCCTCCTCCTCCTTCCTCCACCCTCCTCCTCCCTCTCCTCCTCCTCCTCCTCCCTCTCCTCCTCCTCCTCCTCACCGCACCCTCCTCCTGCTCCTCCCTACACCCTCCTCCTCCTCCTCCACACTCCTCCTCCTCCTGCTCCTCCCTACACCCTCCCTCTCCTCCTCCTGCTCCACCTCCTCCCCCTCCCCCTCCTCCTACTCACTGCCCACATATATCACGGTGTTCACACGGCGTGGACACAACTAGGTCGCCGCCGCCTCCAGCCTCCAGCCCGGCCGTGAGGCAGACCGGCTTAGTTATAATAATTAGACTGGGCGTGCTGGCTATTGTTATATTGAGATATGAGGGTCCCAGTTGTCAGCGGCTTTAATGAGAGGCTCGGTGAGGAGGCTTCCTCCGTGTGGGACTGGAGGACGGGGTTTTATCCTAGGGCACCATAAAAAACGTGCCCTAGGCTGGTAGGAACATCAATTCCCCTTCGGTACTAGGTAAGTACCTCGGGTAATTATCTATTCACTGGGGACAGCGCCTCTGCCTTATGCTAAGACCGGACGGTGCTGCTGGAGAATTAAAGTTTGTGGAGTTTATCAACTGAAAAAAAAATTCACTTGGCAATATTGATTTTTCTCCACAGGTAGCTGAAGTCAAAATATGGTGTCTGTGTTTCAATGAGTTCGTCAGTTAAGGACATACTTTGCAGGGTGAATACACACTACAGACTTTGCAGGGTAAACACACACTACAGACTTTGCAGGGTGAACAGACACTACAGACTTTGCAGGGTAAACACAATACAGACTTTGCAGGGTGGACAGACACTACAGACTTTGCAGGGTAAATTTACACTACAGACTTTGCAGGGTAAACACAATACAGACTTTGCAGGGTGGACAGACACTACAGACTTTGCAGGGTAAATAGACACTACAGACTTTGCAAGGTAAACACACACTACAGACTTTGCAGGGTGAACAGACCCTATATATTTGGCAAGGTGAACACACTCCTCAGACTAGACATGGTGAATATGTATACATTAGACTTGGCAGGATGCATGTAAACTAGACTAGACAAGATGAACATACACTAAACATTTAGCAAGGTGTAACTCTATACACTAGACTTGGCAGGGTGTATACACTAGACTTTGCAGGGTGAATACACACTACATACTTGGCAGAGTGTACAGACTTGGCATGGTGAACCTCACTGGCTGAGGTCACGCTAAGGTCACGCTAAGACTAACGAGTATATATCTATACTCGTACCTACTACAGACTTAACAGGGTCAGTGTAGTGTCAGCCTTAAACTGGTCCCTATAGACGACCACATCCACGGGGTGTGGAGGCCGGAGACGATACGAGTTAAGACGATCAAGACGGGGAGGAGAATGCCACGTGGGCGGGAGTCGTGAGAGACAACTGACATTAAAAGACATCAGAGAGCAGCTCGGAGCAGCTCGGAGCAGCTCGGAGCAGCTCGCATGCCGCCTCTATCAGGCCGAGCGGCGGGCGGCTGTCAGCTCCGTTAGTCTACGAGCAACTCGAGCCGGACCCCGCCAGCCCGGCCGTGTACACGGGGGGCGCTGAGAGTATCCAGAGTGACCCAGCGTGACAGCGTGTGACCTAGACTGGCCCCAGTCCCTGCGTCCTACCCACCTCTCCCTGCCCCAGTCCCTGTGTCCTACCCACCTCTCCCTGCCCCAGTCCCTGTGTCCTACCTTCTCCCTGCCCCAGTCCCTGTGTCCTACCCACCTCTCCCTGCCCCAGTCCCTGTGTCCTACCCACCTCTCCCTGCCCCAGTCCCTGTGTCCTACCCACCTCTCCCTGCCCCAGTCCCTGTGTCCTACCCACCTCTCCCTGCCCCAGTCCCTGTGTCCTACCCACCTCTCCCTGCCCCAGTCCCTGTGTCCTACCCACCTCTCCCTGCCCCAGTCACTGTGTCCTACCCACCTCTCCCTGCCCCAGTCCCTGTGTCCTACCCACCTCTCCCTGTCCCAGTCACTGTGTCCTACCCACCTCTCCCTGCCTCAGTCCCTGTGTCCTACCCACCTCTCCCTGCCCCAGTCCCTGTGTCCTACCCACCTCTCCCTGCCCCAGTCCCTGTGTCCTACCCACCTCTCTCTGCCCCAGTCCCTGTGTCCTACCCACCTCTCCCTGCCCCTGTGTCCTACCCACCTCTCCCTGCCCCTGTGTCCTACCCACCTCTCCCTGCCCCAGTCCCTGTGTCCTACACACCTCTCTCTGCCCCAGTCCCTGTGTCCTACCCACCTCTCCCTGCCCCTGTGTCCTACCCACCTCTCTCTGCCCCAGTCCCTGTGTCCTACCCACCTCTCCCTGCCCCTGTGTCCTACCCACCTCTCCCTGCCCCTGTGTCCTACCCACCTCTCCCTGCCCCTGTGTCCTACCCACCTCTCCCTGCCCCTGTGTCCTACCCACCTCTCTCTGCCCCAATCCCTGTGTCCTACCCACCTCTCCCTGCCCCTGTGTCCTACACACCTCTCTCTGCCCCAGTCCCTCTGACTGACACATCGACTCCTGAGCCAGCAAGAGAAACCTTAAACATTGTAATTTATTCTATTCATTCAATTTACGTTCATATTCAAAGACTTGTGCAAGTCTACGTGTGACCCACCCCGACCTCTCCAAGCACATTCTGCGGCCTCTCCAAGCACATTCCTCGTCCACAAGTAGGCCCTGGTGTGTGGACAGGGTACGAGGCAGCGGACTGGAACATGTGGGGGAGATAATGACTTGTACGTGAAGGGAGCATGCCGTACCGCAGTTCAGCTCCAAACTCCCACGACCAGGGGCCGTTGTGACTCGTGAGCGCCGGGGGTAGCTCGGAGCGGCTCGGGTGATGTATCGGGGGAGTGTTAGACATGGCAGTCCTCACCTAGTTCTCACTGTCCCCTACACCCACCACGATCCCCACCAGGGGATTCCTGACCAACCCTTCTCCGTGTCATACACATACAAACAGGCCCAGCCCGCACCCACCCGCCCCCTGGGGGATGTTTATTTACATTGTAGCCTCCTGCGACTCGCTCCGCAACTGTTTCCTTACCTCCCCCGCCCCCGCCCCCGCCCCCGCCCGCCCGGCTTCAGCCCCCGGCCCCCGTGCCCAGTCCACCTTCCCCGCCCCCGCCCGTCCCGGTATGCTGCGATAGGTTGTTACCCTGCGATAAACCGTTATTATTGCCCACCCAATACGCGCATGTGTCTGGACACGTTCTTCCGTTCAGCTAGCATGGACTATTAGATGTACTACTATTTTGATGTGATTTTAATGGAGAAAAAAAAGAGGAAAATAATTGTATTTCACCTGTTCATGAGACATGGGAATTACATATCGGCAAATTTGTCATACTCCAATCGTGGACTTAAACACTGCGCATACGCACCAGATACTAGTGGGCGATAATAACGGTTTATCGCAAGGTAACAAACTATCGCACTACACCCCGCCCGCGGGGGCGGTCTGGTCTTTTTTACCCCAGGTCTTGTGTTACTTATTGTGAGACCGGCTCCAGTCTGGGCTACAAAGGCCCGGGTATGTGTGTCAGTGTAGGGCGAGCCTACAACAAAACGCTCCGGCAGATGGGCGCGCGACCCCGATACTGAGCAGCTCACCAGAGCTACTCACCGTCAAAACACACACAGAGCTACTCACCGTCAACACACACACAGCGAGCTACTCACCGTCAACACACACACAGCGAGCTACTCACCGTCAACACACACACAGAGCTACTCACCGTCAACACACACACAGCGAGCTACTCACCGTCAACACACACACACAGAGCCACTCACCGTCAACACACACACACACAGAGCTACTCTCCGTCAACACACACCCAGCGAGCTACTCACCGTCAACACACACCCAGCGAGCTACTCACCGTCAACACACACACACAGAGCTACTCTCCGTCAACACACACACACAGAGCTACTCACCGTCAACACACACACAGAGGTACTCACCGTCAACACACACACAGAGCTACTCACCGTCAACACACACACACAGCGAGCCACTCACAGTCAACACACACACACGGGGGTGAGCTCGGGGTTCACGGCGTGGGGGTTCACTGAGATATAGCGCAGTAATAAGTACCAGGTTTGTATATCCAACTGCCGAAAGGTCGGTTCACAGTTGAAGCACTAGGTGGGTTCTGAAGTCACCGCCTGTTAGACAGCTTTGAACTTGTTCATGAATAACAGGAATCTAATTAGAGGGAGGGAGGTTTAGACCGTAGGCTATGCTAGTCCCGACACCTGGTATACATTTATACCGCATACTGATGTCCTCCCACAAGCACTGAACAGTACACCTCTAGATGCTCATCATATATACATGTATGTGAATAACATGTGCATGCCCATAGACATGAATTATTATATACATATTAAAGAAGAAACTATCAAGAGTTGCTTTCTGTATTTATCTCACCCCTGTACACACTAGAGGAATGGACACCAAACGGAATATGGACCATGGAGAACGGACTGCAATATTTATGGGGGCATGGAGATCGAGTTCCCATTGTTAAGCTTATGGACATTTATTCCAGGGGTGAGATGAATAAATATTATTATTTACATATATGATATATATAAATAGTATCATTTATATATATATATATATATATATATATATATAATATTATATAATTAATAGTATTACAATATATAAACACACTTATACAAATACATACATTAGTATGTGTTTCTTACATTGAATATCTGATCAACTCATGTGCTACATTCATCATACCGTGCCAAACTAACCACAGAAGGCAGAACAGTGGCTTCATTCTCCATTGAAAGGAGAATTTCCAACCACAAATATTTCATATATTCCCCCGACTCCCTCAAGATTCCCCCGACATGACGTCGGCAGTTTAAACCGGAGAACTGCTCAAGTTTGACCTCAATGACCCCGACCTTACCTCTCTACTCAGAGACGTTAATCCCAGCGGATTCTTTGCCCTTCCTTCACTCCAGTAAGAGACCTGCAATGGGCGCCCATCATGGATTCAGCTGCGGGGGTTTGGGCGGGACTCCCCGGCTCGGAGGTCCGTGTCAGCTGCTCATTAACTCACCGCGAGCTGCTCCTGGGAGGCTCGCTGCCTTGGGCACGGTACATGCTTTTAGGCAAATCAAGATCGCTGCCTCCAGCGGTAAAAAGATATATACAGGAAGAGAGAGAGAGAGAGAGAGAGCGCTGGGTTCATATTCTATGTAAATCAGCCATACACACTGTACAGGGGCTGGGGCTTCATATGAGCAACTATTAACTGACGTATTATTGTCGGCACCAAGCTGTAGGGTAGGTTTGGGACAGTTAGTGGAGGGCAGGCCTGAACATATTCAATGTATGGTAGCTGCATGTAAATAATGTAGAAATCTCGTAATATGTAAAGGGAAAAGAGACCTGAGAATTTCCAACTAAAGAGGAACAATACTGAGGTCCAGTAGATTTATCTCAGAAACTCCAATTAAAGGGGACCAGTTCTGAGAATCTCCAGTCAAAAGGAAATATTGCCGAGAACCTCAATTTAATGTAAACCGGGTCTTAAGAGCTCATACCATCGAGATTAAATCAAACCTACCCTCTTTGCTCATACCTAGACGACAGAAGGTTTGGGTGTGGGAAGTTCACCAACTCGAGGGGTGGGCAACTCGTTTGGAGCTCTATTCAATGGGAGAGGAGGTTTGAGATTGTTGGTTTGTTTGGATAGTGTAACGTCCAAAAGCTTCTACAAGATTTGAGGTCTGGGAAGCACCACGGATAATGATCGATGAACCACACGTGTGAGTATTAAATAGAGGCTGAGGAAAGACGGCTAGTTTTTCTCTGCTCAGACACATCCAGGTTCGGGGTGAACTGCTCTGTGGGCTGCTCTGTTAGCTGCATTGTGAGCTGCTCTGTGAGCTGCTCGGTGGGCTGTACTGTGAACTGCTCTGTGAGCTGTACTGTGAGCTGCTCTATGAGCTGCTCTGTGAGCTGCTCTGTGAGCTATACTGTGAGCTGTACTGTGAACTGCTCTGTGAGCTGTACTGTGAACTGCCCTGTGTGCTGCTCTTTGAGCTATACTGTGAGCTGTACTGTGACCTGCACTGTGAGCTGCTCTGTGAGCTGTACTGTGAACTGTACTGTGAGCTGCCCTGTGAGCTGCTCTGTAAGCTGCTCTGTGGGCTGCTCTGTTAGCTGTATTGTGAGCTGCTCTGTGAGCTGCTCTGTGAGCTGCTCTGTGAGCTGCTCTGTGAGATGTATTGTCAGCTGCTCTGTGAACTGCTCTGTGAGCTGCTCTGTGAGCTGTACTGTGCGCTGTACTGTGAGCTGCTCTTTGAGCTATACTGTGAGCTGTACTGTGACCTGCACTGTGACCTGCACTGTGAGCTGCTCTGTTACCTGCACTGTGAGCTGCTCTGTGAGCTGCTCTGTGAGCTGCTCTGTGAGATGTACTGTGAGCTGTTCTGTGGACTGCTTTGTGAGCTGCTCTGGGAGCTGGTCTGTGTACTGCTCTGTGAGCTGCTCTGTGAGATGTACTGTGAACTGCTCTGTGAGCTGTACTGTGAACTTCTCTGTGAACTGCTCTGTGAGCTGCTCTGTGAACTGCTCAGCGAGTTGCTCTTCCCAGGCCCAGTCAGAGGAAGGCAGGCCTGACGAGGAGGGAGCAGACCGGGAAGCCACACGGCCGGGCAGGCAGATAAAACTTCTCCGGGTGCCCGGTATTCTGTGGGATAAAACCGTGGAGGTGTGGGATGGTAAAACCCGCCCACCTCCTGGAGGCTTCAAAGAACTTCCTGCCGTGCCGCGTCCCTGTGGCGTGTGTGTGTCTGTGTGTAGGTGTGCGTGTGTGTGAGCCTGTTAGACTTGCACAAGTCCTTGATTATTATCACGATTCAAGTGAGGTCCTGGATTTATCACACCACTTTCACTGACATTAAATAGCACCACAATATGAGAATAATTCAAAGTACATCACAAATCCAATTGGTCAATAGCATATGACGTCATCTCACACTCACTCCACCATGGTAGCTGCATATAAATAATGTAGAAATCTCGTAATATGTAAATGGAAAACAGACCGACGAAACTCTAACTAAAGGAGAACAATGCTGAGGTCCAGTAGATATATCTCAGAATCTCAAATTAAAGGTGACCAGTTCTGAGAATCTCCAGTCAAAAGGAATTATTGCCGAGAACCTCAATTTAATGTAAACCGGGTCTTAAAAGCTCTGAGGTCTGGGAAGCACCACGGATAATGATCGATGAACCACACGTGTGAGTATTAAATAGAGGCTGAGGAAAGACGGCTAGTTTTTCTCTGCTCAGACACATCCAGGTTCGGGGTGAACTGCTCTGTGTGCTGCTCTGTGAACTGCTCTGTGAGCTACTCTGTGAGCTGTACTGTGAGCTGTTCTGTGAGCTTCTCTGTGAGCTTCTCTGTGAGCTGCTCTGTGAGCTGCTCTGTGAGCTGCTCTGTGAACTTCTCTGTGAACTTCTCTGTGAACTGCTCTATGTGCTGCTCTAAGTGCTGCTCTGTGAGCTGCTCTGTGAGCTGTACTGTGAACTGCTCTGTGAGCTGCTCTGTGTGCTGCTCTGTGAGCTGCTCTGTGAGCTGCTCTGTGAATTGCTCTGTGAGCTGCTCTGTGTACTGCTGTGAGATATAATGTGAGCTGGTCTGTGAGCTGGTCTGTGAGCTGCTCAGTGTGCTGCACTGTGAGCTGCTCTATGAGCTGTACTGTGAGCTGCTCTGTGAGCTGCTCTGTGAGCTGCTCTGTGATCTGTACTGTGAACTGCTCTGTGAGATGTACTGTGAACTTCTCTGTGAGATGTACTGTGAACTTCTCTGTGAGATGTACTGTGAGCTGCTCTGTGAGATGTACTGTGAGCTGCTCTGTGATCTGTACTGTGAACTTTTCTGTGAGCTGCTCTGTGAGATGTACTGTGAGCTGCTCTGTGATCTGTACTGTGAACTTCTCTGTGAGCTGCTCTGTGAGCTGCTCTGTGAGATGTACTGTGAGCTGCTCTGTGATCTGTATTGTGAACTTCTCTGTGAGCTGCTCTGTGAACTGCTCTGTGAGCTGCACTGTGAACTGCTCTGTGAGATGTACTGTGAGCTATACTGTGAGCTGCTCTGTGAGCTGGTCTGTGAGCTGCTCTGTGAGCTGCACTGTGAACTGCTCTGTGTGCTGTACTGTGAGCTGCTCTGTGAGCTGCTCTGTGAGCTGTTCTGTGAGCTGTATTGTGAGCTGTATAGTGAGCTGCTCTGTGAGCTGCTCTGTGAGCTGCTCTGTGAGCTGCTCTGTGAGCTATACTGTGAGCTGCTCTGTGAGCTGCTCTGTGAGCTATACTGTGAGCTGCTCTGTGAGCTGGTCTGTGAACTGCTCAGCGAGCTGCTCTTCCCAGGCCCAGTCACGGGAAGGCAGGCCTGACGAGGAGGGAGCAGAGCGGGAAGCCACACGGCCGGGCAGGCAGATAAAACTTCTCCGGGTGCCCGGTATTCTGTGGGATAAAACAGTGGAGGTGTGGGATGGTAAAACCCACCCACCTCCTGGAGGCTTCAAAGAACTTCCTGCCGTGCCGCGTCCCTGTGGCGTGTGTGTCTGTGTGTAGGTGTGCGTGTGTGTGACCCTATTAGACTTGCACAAGTCCTTGTTTATTAAGATTCAAGTGAGGTCCTGGATTTATCACACCACTTTCACTGACATTAAATAGCACCACAATATGAGAATAATTAATATTACTTCACAAATCCAATTGGTCAATAGCATATGACGTCATCTCACACTCACTCCGCCATGGCCGTGGCATATTATTATCACTTTATGGGGGTGATCGTTGAGTATTTTTTTCTAACGTTATTCCTATGGCTAAACTTGTACCAGGGCTGAGATAAAGCACTGAACACATTTAACGTATGGTAGCTGCATAAAAAATAATGTAGAATATCAAGAGACGTCACGTGTTTGAGTCTGAGTTTGTTTATGCCACGCATTTTGTTGGCTCCATAATTTCACGAGTCGAAGACAAGTGACATTACGGAACCAACAAAATGAGTGACATAAATAAACTCAAACTCAAACGAGTGGCGTCTAGATTTTATCCTACCCCGTTTCCATATTTTTTCAGTATCAGAAAGTAGTGGCATAAACAACACTTTATGTCACTACCCGTGATATAAACAAATCCCATGTTAAGCCTATGGCGTTTTTTTTATTAGGGGTAGGATAAATCGTGTTATATATAAAGGGGAAACCAGGGTGAGATAAAGGGACTGAAGCCACACAGAGAGTGAGTGCCCGGAGAGAAGCCACTTCACCCCCCACACCCCCATACCAAGTACACGCTCGTGTGTACCCCACCCCACCCCACCCCACACACACACACACACACCCGTCATGGGACCAGGGTCGTGTCCGTTCTCACAAACTTCAAAGCCATGAAGATTTCCCTCTCTCTTGTTTTTTTCACACGAGAATCCAGCATTACCTCGCACTCTCCATACAGAGGCTCGGTTTCAGCCCCACACAGTGGACCGTGCGTATCTGCATGGAGAGTGATCACCTCCTCCTCCTCCTCCTTTCGAACAGAAGTGAAGAGAACGGTATTTGAGTGCAGCCTGGAGTGCTGGTCAAACAGTGCTGAGGTTCTGTGAGACCATGTAGTGTTGAGGGGGGCGGGGGGAGGAGGGAGGGGGGGGGCGGGGGGAGGAGGGAGGGGGGAGGGGGGATACTCACACCCCCCACCCCCTCCACTCAGTGCGTACACCAGGCAGACCCTCGGCGCCGGGTATGAAGATGTCACGACACCTTCTGAGGGTTCTACACCACAGCTTGACCGACTTCCCAGCCTAGATGCAGCACTCTCACACCCACACTAATCTACACCCCACCCCAGGCCTGGGGCCCGTTTGATAATCTAGGATCCTACATGTAGACCCCTTTCTGTATGCCATAGAGACCCAGGGACGATATGGGTCAACTTTATTCAACACTTATAGGCCGCTAAGACTGTCTTAGTGAACGTACTTGAATATCATCAAACGATAACCCTTGTACAAGGTCTAATGTACGATCCTAGATTATTAAACGGGCCCCTGGTCTTACTGAGGTGCCAAGCATGTACTTATAACCCCGACGAGATACACAAGATATAGGGAGATCAGTCTCGATCTGGTTATCTTGATGAGTCTTACTAGGTTTTGAGTAATCGCTTGCAATTTTGTCGTGGGGCATTGGTCTGGTTAAGCACCTTTGCAGTTCTTATCGTGATAGATCGTGGTATGCCGGTGTATGTCGGGCAATAGATCGTGAGGCATCGTGGTGGTGGAGCACCAAATATATGCACAGCATCACACACAAAAAACCCACAAATCATCGACATATCGCGGCAAATGAGGTAAGACATATGCGATACTGTAAAATACAACAAGACATGCCAAGATATACCACAGAAAATCCATTATGCTGGTGCAACCAGCACTTTAATCTCTGACGACTTAATCCGTTTGTACTAATCTACTATAGACTAATCAGGATTAATCGCCTGTGGTCAGGCTTGACTTTCAGTACCTGAACTCTTATCTTGTATAATATGAGGTATTAAACCACCCATATGCTCCATTCCACTGCCAAAGGTATTAGTATAGCGAATAAATAATGTTGTATGGAGAAATACAGTGTACTGTGAAGGATATTGTGAATATGGAAATGCAGAATTAATCATGAGGAATCATTTCCTACTTCGGGATAATTCTAGCCCCTGATCAGATGTGACCTAGATTGCAGTTGGTCATAAATGAGAACAAAGAGGGACAATTCGCCCTATTTCCCTAATAAAGAGGGAAATGGGGAGCCATAAATCAGATGCGGTCAAATGGTCCTATTATGTGCAAGTAGGACCCCACCACCCTTGGGTGTCATATTCCCTTCCGCTTTCCTCAATCTGCATTTTGTCTGTTTGTCCACTGGCCACACATTTGCAGTACAAGCCGTGTCCATGGTGACCAACCACTGCTGGTTGCCTGCAGGGGATGGTCAGTTCCAAACTGACACGACAGAACCAAGCGCACATCTGTCTGTGCTGACCTTCTCCTAACCTCGCACACGCCTCACTCTCCAAGCACAACAGGAAATCGGTCATGGAACCGAAACCCTGTTTTCGTGTTTTCTACAGTTTACATACACACATAACGCACTGCAGCGCTTGTGCGATTCTAAAATATACACCTCGAGTCGAGGGGCGCAGTGTATGAGTTATTAAGTTTGCCCATAGATATACCTCACAGAAAGGTAACAAGGAGACCTGTATATACCCTACAGACGTTACTAAACTCCCTAATATCGCCCTGGGTACGTAAACGATCCGCTCCTGACTGGCTGCCCGAACCACAGCCGCTTCTCCCACGATTGACAACCGTTTTCTGATTTCTAACTGGAGAAACTGAATATAATTTTGAAATGTATGCGTAGATATAGCTAAACTTTTCCATTTCTGCCATCGGATTTCGAATTTGAGGATTAATGAAAACCATTAAACTGCAATAATTTGGGGAAATAGGTAAAGGGTCTATCACCATACAATAACGGAACCAGCTAACACCGGATCCTGTAAACAGACTGCATTATGGGACACCCGAATAAGATCTATTAACTCCACATAAGGACCTGCGCAGTACATGTTCCAGTCTAAATAATTGTTTCCAAGCGCAACCTACACCCACACACTATCCCTGCGTCTCAAAATGGCGCCGACAAAAATAAAGACAATGGCGCCAGGAATACCGGGCGTCCCGAGTCGCGTTCTGCCCGCCTTTATCGTCAGCCCCCTGGCGGAGGTCAGGGACACCATGTCACGGGAACGCCGATTCTCCAAACACAGGCGGAGAATCACAGTGTGCGGGTTTACGAGCGGAACCTGCGCCTGGAGATCAGGGAGGCGCTACAAGGTCAGCGGGAAAGGTCAACCTGGACTAGACATCCCATAAAAGAAGCCGCACGCCGTTTACGTCATACATTATGTATGTCTAAACGTGGAGAACGGGTCCAAGGTGCAAGGAGATTTCACAATGAACCACGGGCCTTTAAAGGCACCGAAATGACCTCTAGGGCAAATCGTGCCCACAATTTTCACGTGACCGAGCTGTAGTTGAGGTACAAGTAAATCTATTGTTTTTACTTTAAACAAAAAAAGAACAAATAAATAAATGTATTATGTGGAGATAAAGATCTAGCAGTCATAATCATACTGGTGGTCAGTGTGGAGCCCAATGTGTCTTGGGGTTGGATATGATAGACTTTGGAAGGGGAATAAGAAGGAATTGCATCGAGATCCGTAGCCACTGACAATAATATGCCATGAGTTTGGGTTGCAGAGTAATCTCACAAGGCAAAAGTGAGATTCTGTAGTGTTACTGTCATGTGCCCGGATAGTAATCTAAATGAGTGACCCAGAGACTTTGTCCGGTTACAAGCTTCTTTCTTTTTTCTATTCTTTATTCATACTGCTTCATCTATACAGCTATACTGTTGGTGTTACTGCAGTGACCACTAGCTGCGGACTGCAGACACATTTATCTAGATGTGGCCTAAAACCTAGCTCTGTGTTTACCGCTTGGGGGTGACCGCGTTCGTCATAACCAATGAGACGCCTCCAGCAGAGTGGAGCCAGCATAATTAGTTAGGCCAAGGGGAAGTGCAGGTATGTTTTCCAAATAAGGAAATTGGAATGTAACAGTAGCAAATCAAAATGAATGAGATGATTTTAGTGGCTATGGGTCAAGTGTGGTTCAGATTCTATCCCGAGCCCTGCCATCCCAGGGCCCCGTCGCCCTGCCACCCCAAGGAGCTGCCACCCCAAGGAGCTGCCACCCCAAGGCCCTGCCACCCCAAGGCCCTGTCACCCCAAGGCCCTGCCACCCCAAGGCCCTGCCACCCCAAGGCCCCACCACCTCAGGGCCCGTGCTGATTGCCCCGCCTTGATTATGGCTAATATCTAACCCCGACGACGTGGCCGCTCTGACGGGAGCGCCGCCGCCACGCCCAGCACACACTCCTTAAATCACGGCCCGCCACTTTATGCATGACAGGCGGCCGCCCCATCGTCGCCGGGCGATAAATACAATAAGGTAGCCCCGAGAGGGACCCGACGACGACAAAATCATTAACCATTTGACAAATAACCGGCAAACGCAGAGGCACATTCCCGAATACAGATTCAGCAGCCCAGCTATAATCTGAAATTCATGTAAGAGCACCCGCCACTCTCCTCTGACAGTGCCCCAGAAGATTATTTCAAATACATGTACACGATATACATATGTATAGTAGATGCCGCCAACATCTTTCGTAATTACCATGAGATGCATGACTGAAACCTTCCCACGACCAGGAAGCACCTATCAAGAGATCTGCCTGGAGAGTGGAAAAGAAACCGCCCACTCTTCAAGCGCAATTCCATGACACTGTATAGAGAAACCCTCCCCAACGGAGGCCAGTCTCCTAACCGAATCACCACCGTTATTTAATCCCGCTCTCTACAAGATCTCTGCTTGGAGCGAGACTGTTTCACATTTTCCCTGTGGGATGGCATCAGTGAGGACATCTGCGCTGGGAGAGTGGAGGCGTTTTTAGCCCGCTAGATGTCACTACGGGGAGGGTTGGGTCGTCGATACAGAATAATTGGTACTGTCTGCGGACTTGTCAGCCTTGTCTTTTATCCCCGAGCTTCGTGTCTAGTCGTTCCTAACAGCTGTTGCTCCTGCCAGTATTCCCTCTCCAATGTCAGAGGTCATTTTACAAAATATATCTTTTCTCATCTCTTAAGTGAGAGCTCCACCAGACTAAAGTTCATCGGAAAGTTTCCAGTCTCTTCGGAATATATCAAAGATTATCATATTATCTCACTCCTGGTAATTTTTCTCCGTATACTTAACATTGGGAACTCGTATCCAATGCCTTTGGAGTATTTAGGGGAAAAAAATGCTCAATAGGGGATTATATCACAAATTCGCCAATTTGAAGGGTGAGATAAATTCAGAAACCTATTCAAGTTTAGGGTCAGAGCTCGCTCCAATCTCGTTTGATATTCACTCCGCATCAAACTCGTGGAGAACGACAATTTTAACCAAAACTTGTTGGTTTCTTCTTTATTACTTTTTTCTGTGACACAACGGGAAGTTCTCACTCTGAATCCATAGAGCACAACTCCTTCCGGCAGTACGCTTTAGGGCATTCTAAGTGCTTCCTAACTGTGAATTTCATTTTAGTATGAGGAGGCCTCATGTTTAATACATTACCACATTAGGCTTTAGAGTATCATTCTCCAAAGGTACTTGAGAACTTTAAACGGCTAGCTGTTAAAGATTATGGCATCATTTCAGGGGCCCTATCCCCGTACTGTACGCCATGCCCGGATAAAATGGCAATCTGTTCTGTAACAGATTACCCTGAAACGAGGGTAAAAATGCTAGAATTACTTGTGACTAATTGGGAGTTTTCTATTAGGCGGCCCTCTGTGTTTCTCCTCCGTAATCTTTATGTGCACACCGTCGGCGAGAGATAATCTCCACCGACACCCACACCAATCTAGATGTAGTTTTAGTTAGTTTTTATGAAACTGGGCCCAGCCTGTGGGTGCTGTTTCACATACAGCAAGTACACCTCACACACGCCCCCTCCCCAAGTCGGTGCAAAGTACCCCAGGCGCCAACCAAACCAAGGCACCGCCCGCCGCCCAACAGAAGAGGTCCCCAGATAAAATATTCAGCCTTTTGATCCATCCTCGCCGGCGCCTGGTGAGTTGAAGACCGGGCGGGGCTCCCAGTCGGGGCTCCCACTCTGGGCTCCCACTCCGGGCTCCGACAATCAGACATCTCATCACATTCTCCAATCGTAGCCAGCTGCAGCCTGGGCAACTATCTGCGGTCGTAACCCGCCACCCCGGCCTCCTCCTCCTCCGAACATTCAGTCACGGGGTATCGGAGCTCATCGGGTCCCCTGCCTGCCGTAGAGGCAATCACTACCCTCACTCTACTAACCCACCTCTCCTCTCTCCTCTCCTCACTACCACGGTTTGTGTTTGGGATTGAAATTTATTCCGGGCTCGAGTTGGAGCTAAATATGTTGTGCACTCATTAAGGGCCGGACTTGGCAGCTCGGCTTGGTGAGTGATCGGGTCTACATTATGCATGGAGAGCGCTGGGTGCCCGGTCAGAGACGACCAACTACCTTCACGTCTCGCAGGAAGGATGAGGCAAAAACCAGCTCCACCGGCCGCCACCTCCACACCCTGACAGCCGATTCCGTACCTCTACTCACTACGGGGTGAATGATTCCGTACCTCTACTCACTACGGGGTGAATGATTCCGTACCTCTACTCATTACGGGGTTGGTATCTGAGTTTATGTTATAGTGCTATGCTTGGATATACATGACATTTGTTGGTGGAATAAATGCTATGAAATGTTTTCATAGACAATGTATAATCGATGGTGTTGTGGACGGGTGGTCGTAAAGCACGAGAGGTTGACGCATAGTGATACATAAGCGTTAGAGAGTATATTACGCCGTCAACCTAGAGTTGACATTTGTTGTACTTATTTATATTTTTGTTTGCTGTATTTATATATACTCTCTCATGAATCAAGCCCAGGAATTGCCACATTAAATGTTATGTCAATAGACTTTGTATACGATGGATTATAAATTCTAATGATCATTTATATACTCAAGGTACAGAACTATCAACGTATCACCATTCTTGATCACTACTGGCAGCTGAATCGTAGGCAAACTGAGTCAGTAATGAAAAATCAAATAAGCGATTTATATATGTATCCATCAAACAGATTATTTGTAATTTTAGAGCACAGCTTTGAAAAGGTTATTCATGAGAATCCTGAAAAAAACAAACCTGACCAGCCTGGAATGTAGGTCACATATCACACAAGTATCACACAAGTAATCCGATACTTCAGGGCAGGTGGACGACCTGGTAACACAAACATGGTTTGCCTGGAAGTGACTAAAATGACAAGAAAGACAAAAAACAGAAATACTCTCAGTATACGTCTGACATGAATCTCTAGTAACCAATTCCAAAGTCACTGGTCAGTTAAGTGGGATTCACATGGCGGGATTCATGTACCTCACACGATATTTGTCGGAGACAAATCCTGCTGAGATTCTGTACTCAATCACAATATCTTAGTCTAAATTGTAGAGTTCCATTGCCCTGAGACACATATATGTTCTCCTGCAATTGTTGGCGACATTTACCCCTAAAAAATGAACAGAATCTGCTGAGATTTAAAACCCTGTGAGGTACATGAATCCCACCGTGTGAATTCCACTTTGCAAGGAACAGAATCTGCTGAGATTGTGGACCCTGTGAGTTACATGAACCTCATCACGTGAATTCCATCATTTCCTGGAGGTTTCAGGTGAACTGGAGAAAAAACTGTGCTGACCTTCTTCTAACCTCGCACACGCCTCACTCTCCAAGCACACCCACAGCAGGAATACACGGAACATATGTATAGTACTTTGTATCATGTATATATGTCTACCTTGTAATGTTAAATCGATTGAATATCATATCATCCACGTTTGAGGTGTAACTAGATCATATCTATATCACCTTTTTCCATGACGGGATAAGCTGAAAATTGTATATTCTGTATATGAGCTGGAGAAAAAAATTTGAAAAAAAAAATTTGAAAAAAAAACAAAAAAAAAACTGGGGTCAACAACAACAATAACAAGAAGAAGACAGAGAAGAGAGACTGACCTCTTTGGTCTATGGAGAAGACCCCCTGGCCGGTGCCGCCCCGGATGGAGTAGACGATTTGGTAATCCCTGGGAGATGCCAGCGGGTTGTGCTGGTCGTCGTCCACCGCCTTGATCTGCATCACGCTCGTGTTCTGAGGCAGGTTCTCGCTCACCTTCCTCTGAAAGACGAAGTCCTCGAAGCGCGGCGCGTACAGATTCTCATTGACGTCGACCACCTCGACGACCACGCTGCAGCGCGAGGAGCGGGCCTGGTCCCCGCGGTCCCGCGCCCGGGCCGTCACGTTGTACAGCTGCTTCCGCTCGTAGTCGAGGCGGTTGGTAATCCGCACCGTGCCCGTGAGCCGGTCGATGGCGAACTTATCCTCCATGCCGTCAATGAGCGCATAGCGGACGAGCCCGCCGCTGCCCAGGTCCGGGTCGTGCGCGGTGAGGATGATGACCACGGTGCCGACGGGCAGGTCCTCCCGGAGCCGCACCGCGTAGGACTCCGGGAAGAAGCGCGGCGCGTTGTCGTTCACGTCCTCCACGTGGACGTGGACGATGACCGTGGAGGCGAGCGGGCGGGTCGGGGAGTTGTCGGCCGCCTGCAGGACCAGCGCGTAGTCCGGGATAACCTCGCGGTCCAGCCGGCGCCGCACCGTGATCCGCCCGGAGACCGGGTCCACGGCGAAGTCGGCCGTGTCGGAGAGAAGCGAGTAGCTGATCTGGGTGCTGCCGTCCATGTAGTCGTAATCCGTAGCGCGCACCTGCATGATGGTCGAGTTGACGGCCACGTCCTCGGAGATGCTCACCGCGTACGAGGTCCGGTCGAACTGCGGGGGATTATCGTTGACGTCGGTGATCTGCACCTGGAGGATCCAGCTGGCTGACATGGCGGGGATCCCCATGTCATACACGGAGATATTCAGCACGTACTCGATCTGAGTCTCCCGATCGATCTCCGCCATCACCACCAGGTCCCCCGTGTAGGTGTCCATCTTGAAGGACCCCCCGGCATTCCCCGAGCTGATAACATACATCAGCTTCCCGTTGTAGCCATGATCCTTATCGATAGCCGTGAGAGTAGCCACCTTGGTTCCGATCTCCAACCCTTCCTCCACCTCGATCCTTCTCGGCGTGGTGGCGACAAACTCCGGATGGTGGAGATTCTCCGAGTATTTCTTGGCGAGCTGTGCCCAGTCGTCGCCGTCGTCCGTATTGCCCTTCTGCTTGCTGAGCAGCTCGCCGAGCCTGTGAGTGATTCCCGTGTCCACGCAGTTGATGTTGGCGTCGTTATTGGCCAGCTGGAGGTTCCTGTTGTTGTTCACTAGGGTGATGTCCACAGTGGTGGAGTTAGCCTCATTGTTATCCTCATCACTCGCCGTGACCCGAATACTCCGTTTACTCTCCGGTAACCTCCGGAGGTCACAGTTCACCGCTATCACTCCGGTGGATTCGTCAATCTTAAAGCACCCGTCCTCATTCCCGGCCGTGATGGCGTAACTGATGATGTTGCCCGCGTCAAAATCTATAGCCGACACGGTGACCAGTCTGGTGTTCCGCTCGGCCGTGCGGGACAGGTACCCCGTACAGTTGACCTTCTCGAACATGGGTCGGTTGTCGTTGGTGTCCCGGATCTTGACGCGCACTATCATCTCAGATTCCCGCCGGTAGGGTTCGCCCCAGTCGGAGGCGCGCACGTGCAGTTTGTGCGTGCGTTTCATGGACTCGTAATCCAGGACCCCGCTGGTGGTAATCCGGCCGGTGAAGTGATCGATGGTGAAGGGCGTGTCCTCCTCGTTGACGATGCTGTAGCTGACGTAACCGTTATCCCCCTGATCCAGATCGTACGCTGACACGGTGCACACCTCCGTCCCCACGGGGCGACCTTCAGAGATCCCAACGGTCATCTTGGTATTGTTAAAGATGGGCGCGTTGTCGTTACAATCGTGGATGTTGATGATCACCTGAGCCGTAGATGACCGTTGGGTGCCTCTGTTGGCTCGGTCGGTGGCGGTCACCACCAGCGACATGGTCTTGTGGTTTTCTGCATCCAGCGGGGCGACCGTGGTGAGCAGGCCGGAGTACTGCTCCACCATGAACCAGCCGAGGTCATTGCCCTCGGAGATGGCGTACACGACCTCGGCATTCTTCCCCAGGTCCTCGTCGCGAGCCCGCACGAACAGCAGCGGAGTCTGTCTGGGCACGACCTCGTCGACGTCCATCTCGTAGCGGTCCTGCTCGAACCGCGGCGCCTGGTCGTTGATATCTCCGGGCGCGATGTGGATGTCTAACGTGGAGGTCCTGGGAGGCGACCCGCGGTCCGTCGCCTGTACCGTCAGATTGAACCCGTCCGGGGTGGCCTCGCGATCGATGGGCCGCGCTACTTGGATCGTGTACTCGTTATCCTTCGATCCTGGCTGTAACCTGAAATATCCATCAGGAACCTGACTGGCGAGGTCCACTGAAGCGATCCTGCCGTTATTCCCGTAGTCCAAATCGGTGACATAGAGCATTGCATAGGTGGTGCCCACCATGCCCTGCTCGGACAGGGCGGGCAGCTCCTGCAGGGCCAGTTTAGGAGCGTGCTGGTTCACCTGGGCGATGGACACCTCCAGCTTAGCGTCACTCACCCGTGACCCGTGCCCCATACGGGGGCCTCGGTCCTCGGCCAAAACCGACAGCGAGTAATAGTTCTGGTCTATGTAGCTCACCGGCCGAGTCAACGTCACCTCGCCACTGGTCGGGTGGATGGCGAACGTCTCCGTTTTCTGCTGGAAACTGTAGTAAATCTCGCCGTTGACGCCGATATCGGCGTCCTCGGCGCTGACGTGCACGAGAGGCACGTGCAGCGGAGTGTCCTCCTTCACAACCACGCTGTAAGCGATTGGATAAAACAGCGGACTCAGATCGTTGGCGTCGAGCACGCGCACCTGGACCCGCGTGGTCGTCTTGATGGGCGGTCCGCTGCGATATCGCGCAATCGCTTTAACGGTTATGTTGTAAAACTCCTGACGCTCGCGGTTAATCACCTTGTGAATGCCAGTACGCGTGCGCAGCCGCAGGAAGCAGAAGTCGCCCACGGTCCTGCCCTCGGCTTTGAAGAGTTTATTATCGTCCCCTGACTCCACCTTGTACTTGATGTCGAGGGTGGGGTCCTTGATGTACATGCCCATCTTGGTCTGGGACTGCAGGTACGTCTTGCCCGGCGCGTTCTCCACCACCGTCACGTTGTACAGGCTCTGGGTGAACACGAACTGTCCGTGGCTCGGGGAGAGTTGGGTGCGGCGCGCGCCCACCGCTCTGCCGGGGAACGTGGCCGCGGCGCTCAGTAACACCAGCCACCACCCCACGTCGTGGGCCCAGCCGCCGCGCCGCCGCCCCCGCCCCGCTCCGCCGCCGCCACCGCCGTCAGCTGCCATGGCGGCCAGCCTAGCTACCTCCTGTCCGCCAAGCTGAAAACACACAATAATACTCCTATTAGAAACACAAACAATTTTTTTTTTCAACCAAAAACAATTTTTTTTTTCAAATTTTTTAATTAATTCCCCCCCCCAATTTCTTTGTATTATTATTGTTTTCAACCAAGAATACTCCTATTAGATAGATTTGTTTATATCATTGTCGATTTTGATATTTGTTCTACCAAGATTCTTTGTTGATGTTTTTTCCGTAGTTAATCTACATAAATGCATAATATACGTTTGATATCATTGTCGATTTTAATATCTGTTTCCCCAAGATTCTTTGATAATCTTTTTTTGGGGTCTTTGTTAATCTACATTAATACATACTTCATTACTAGTAATACTTGATTCAAATAGACTAGGAATTACTTTATTGTGGCTTATCATAAACACAAAGGACCAATCCTATTAGTAATATGTTGGAGATCATTATCGATTTTTTTTCTTCCTAGTTTCATTGCCAATTAATACAATTCGTAGATATCTATCAGTGCTACAATAGAAACTAGAATAGTCTATTCTAATTTCTTTGATAATACTTAGCAATCATTCAAATAGATTTAGAATTACAACATTATGTATTATCATAAAGTATGTCCAGTGAACAATATATTGACCCAATTAAAATGTAATAGCTTTCAGTAAATCCATGTAGCATTCAACAGGAGATAAATGGTCCTATCCATTTACTTTTTATGCTAAGATCCACCGCTCCCCCTCCTTGACCTACCATATGGGAATTTGCAAGCTGCATTGAGTGAGTTTACACATAAAAAGATGTACAGATGGTAGATCTAACGGGGCTGTGTCACATCTTCTTGGCAGTCTCAATACGAACATAATCATCTAACAGAATAAAAGCGGCGGAGAATATTGAAATAACAACAAATCCATTCTCCAACAATTCCATTTCTCAGGTGTGGTTAGATGAGGCTCTTTGTAACGCCTACACAGACCCGACAGGAGATAAACACTCCGTAACCATCCCCCGCCCACACCCCCATCCATCCTCCTTCATCCCACCTACTACATCTCAAGGTCATCTAGGTCATCTTGCCAACTGCGCTTCAGGTTATGGACCAATACAATCAATGTGACAACGACAAGTACGTGAGTATACAAGAGGACTGTGTGTTTGGAAATCTGTCTCGGGTATATTGTAAAACGTTACCTTGTTAATATGTAGAGAAACAATACTCTACAATACGGGAAGGTGATTATATTTTTTTTCCCACCCCTAATTTAAATTCCCATAGGCTTAATATTGAGTTTCCGTATACCACGCTGACTGGCATACGGATTTCTATATACCACTAGTGGCATACAGAATTGTTATCACATAATATTCCAAAATCGAGGAGACGGGGTAGGATAACATCAAAACCTGATTCGTTTTAATTGTGGCCACCGCATTCCACTCCTGGAGTTTTGGCTCGGGACTTCACTCGGCTTCGCCTCGTGAAATCACTATGCTTAACTCCAGTTGTGGCATACTCATCCAGTTTTACAATAATACATACATATATGCATATGCATATATATAAACACACACACATATATATATGACAGTTAACCTTGGTTGGAACAAAACAAATCGTAATCCCCCCCTTCCTTGCTGGAACGTTTCATGCAGGATACTCCTCCTAGGGCCATAAAGGTGCATGGAGGATTTGCAGCTGGATCAGGATTTATGCTCCGGGGGGTGATGTAAAATATGTCCTGGTAGATGTGCCAGTCCGCCTGTGATAGTCAGACCTGATAAGATAGGCCCAGAACAGCCGAGTTCATCCTCCGGTGGGTATGGCAGGGCGCACTGTATAAAACACACACCAAGCAGGCCTTTGGATGCCAGACACACAACCCTGTTCCCATCTAACCCCTTTCTCAGCTCCCTGTCAAACGCAATCCGTCCCACTTTTAGCTCGTGCTACAAGTGGACAAGCTTCACCCAATACTCCCCCCCCCCTCTCCTACAAACGACACCAACACATATCTTTCAGTATAGAATCCCTGCACACCCCACATGTACAGTATAAAACAGACCTTTCAGTATAGAACCCCTGCACACCCTACACACAAAGTATAGAATCCCTGCCCATCTCACACGTACAGTATAGAACCCCTGCCCACCCCACATGTACAGTATAAAACACAGACCTTTCAGTATAGAACCCCTACACACCCTACACACAAAGTATAGAATCCCTGCCCACCCCATACGTACAGTATAGAATCCCTGCCCACCCCACATGTACAGTATAGAATCCCTGCCCATCTCACATGTACAGTATAGAATCCCTGCCCATCCCACATGTACAGTATAGAATCCCTGCCCATCTCACATGTACAGTATAAAACACAGACCTTTCAGTATAGAACCCCTGCACACCCTACACACAGTATATAACCCCTGCACACCCAAAGAGTACAGTAAAAAAGACCCTGCTCACCTACACATAATTCTTTTAGTAGAGAATTAATGCTGATTTCAGCAATACTACTTAAAATACACCATACATGTTTTTGGCGAAAATTATCAATGTGTGTAGTACAATACTGGCCCTGGAGCCTACTGAAAATAGGGCATTTTTACCCTAGTATATACCTCCAGAATAAACTTAACTTAAAAAAAACATGCACATAAAAGATTTCTAACGATTAATTCGAAAATGTGCCCCTTATAAACAATGAGATCCGCTGGCTATGTTTTACTAAATGCTTGTTAGGGCATCGTATTCACCTACGCTCTCCCAGCAGATGTTTTAATCACAACGTAAGTCCAGTGCGAACACACCTCTACAGGAGAGTGATTACTCGGGCAGGCAGAGCTACTAAATAACTGTTTTTAGGACGGGGCTGGTGGGACTGCTCTGTCATCTGCCGACTGTTTAGTGCGAAACAAGGTGCTCACCTGAAGAAAAAACACTTTGTTTATGCTGTTTTAATATTGAGGTGAAAATGGACTCTTTTGAAGGCAGAGATTAGTGAAAAATAATGAGGTGATTCATCAAATATAAAAAAGATGGTTTAGACACTTCATTATTTACAGCTGCAGTAGAATTCGAGTTTCAGGAACTTCTCCAAAGGAATGGTAAAAAAAGAAGTTAAATATTCTTCCGCGAGAGTACTCCATTTTGAACTATGAATGGCTCCACCTACAACAGTCTCACACTGGTTACAGCAGATAGAAATGGAGGTTTCAAAGCAGCTTCCTTATTGTTTTATATTATCCATTGTATACAAAGTCCGCATTGAGAATGTTTGCGAACTAAACCACTACCCATTGTTTAAAAGATGTCAGATACCACAACCAAGGTATACGGATTCAAAACCCATAATAAATAGCCTCAAAGCCTTGGTATACGGGAAAATATTAACTTTGTGCTATTAGATCTAAAAGAAAAATAGTCCCCAGTGATAAACCCTTTAATATGGAAACAGCTGGGTTTAATTCATTGGAGAAGATGAAATATAAATACAACAAATGATGATTTTGTAAACAGCTGGCTTTGTAAACCACTTCAGGTTGACATTGTAATACACTCGCTGACGCTTATATATTACTACATGTCAAACTCTCGTGGTTTACGACGGCTTGTCCACTGACTGCCTATATTGTCTATATATTATATGTTTATCCTGCTTGGACTTCTGACAAATCATTCATATATTTTCAGTTTATTTTCGGCGGGATGATTCATCAGATGAAGGACGAGGTTCTGTTTAACACTCGACAGGCTGTGTCTCTGGTTTTTTTTGTGAACAGAGACCAAAAGTAAGACTCGAGCATTCAGAGAGAGTGGACACAAGTGGCGGCAGTGAGACTGTGTCTGAGTGTGAACAATAGACGGGCATTCCGCAGTGTGTCGGCTCAGAGGTCCTGCCCTCCATCAACCTCCCTCGTCCTGCAATCTCCTGCCGTTTTAAACACGCCGCGCTGTGTCAATATGTAAACACAGTAAAAAACATCTCACCTATTACAAAAAAGGGATCCGTTCAAAAATACTCCTCAATGGTGAAAAAAGTTATAATCACTTAATCAAAAAAGAGATAGGTTCAAAAATACTCCCAAGGGTGGAGGAAATATAAAAACACTTAATCATGAGCAGAGGGCTAGTGGGAGAGACTAAACAAGCCTCCTGTTCTACCACAGATGGTGATTTGGGGTGAGACACAGCCACATGAAAAATCACGCGTTTATGTTCGATCAGTATTAAAAAATATCTGTTGTCATCTTGTAAATTCAGGGATGTCAGTTCGGGTCAGGGTAAAATATGGAAATATTTTCATGTGGATTTTTCTGCCTGAGAGAGACCGGGGGAACTTGGATAATATGTCCTTGTCGGCCATGGCATGGGGCTGTGGGGAGGTTCAAACATTTGTTTTATTGGTGTAAATGAGGCTAGATCAATATTATCGTTGTTTGACACAGGGTAAAGAAATTAGATAAACTGAATATGAAAAAAATGTTGTTTTTTTTTATTTCAAAAGCGTCATTCAATTCTGTCATGAGACAGATCTTCTATGAATGGTGATACCCACACACTGACACAGTGACTGCAGCTTACAATAATACAGAACAAAGGGATGGTGAGAGAGATGATTTGGATAAGGATATCAAGATACGAAGAACAATAATAATCAAACACAACTTTGCTACAAGGCATCAACACAGGTTAAATTCGGTTTCATTTTCATTGCATATTTGAAAGCTTTTTTGTTGGTAGTAGTTGTGTTTCTAGGCCGAGATTTTTCCAGAGAATCATTCCCCTATACGCTGGTTTTTTCCTTTAACTACTATTTTGAACGTATGTTCTATACACAATATTGACTGGTTTCAGATACAAGCGGCCGTATGCTCCGAGGAGTTGACGTGTAGTAATATCCGAGCGTATGCGAGGATATTGCATAGAGTCAACTCCGAGGAGCATACGACCGCTTGTATCTGAAACCAGTCTATATTGTATTTATTATCCACCTTTTCTGGACAAGTGGCATGTCAATATCAGTTCGTTTCAGTGATCTACTATTTTTTCATATGCACTATTTTTCCGTATGTGCCACCCAGAGCATACAACATATCCGTATGCACTGGGTATGTCCATAAACACTCCCTATGTGTTTTCTATGGACACTTTGTAGTAGGTGGATAATAAAATAAGTTAACTTTCTTGTCACTGCGTGTTCCCCTATCGTTGTATCCAGATTCTGTGCATCACGTGAGAGTTTATACATGAGACTAAGCAACTGCTTTGCTCTTCTAACATTCAGCAGCGCTATACGGCATTATCGGAGCAATGCCACGGACAAATGGAAAACTGCATCTCTGATATCAAACGGCGTTTTCCGAGTTCTCACGGTCACTCTGCCCTCAATGGAGAGGAACAGAAACAAGCAGCTTTTCCAGTTTTCCCGCCGTTCTTTGAGGACATTTTCTCGTTGTTTAAGGCTCGTAAATGTAGCTGGACATGTTTCCTGACCGTGATCTCTCAGGAGATCCATTATGTGGCCGCATTCTACCTGACTTTGATCAGGCAGATACAGGCATGGCGGCGGAGTGGGGAATGTTAATCTTCAGGCTGGGCCGCCTTACTGACCCAGATATCAGGACAGACAACCCCGATACCTCAACTCAAACATTCTAGAGCACCATAAATGCGCATCGAGGATGGCAGTTTAATACATTGTGTTGATGCCTCATTGATTTATGTATTTTGAGAGCTTCTTCCTCTTTTTTTAATTTTTTTTTAATTTTCTTTTTTACAAATTTTATTCTTATTAAATATTATTTGCCTTACATTTTAGCCGTCTGGCAACTATCCCTGTACCATTAATTATATTTCCAGGTATTTATTCTAGTGGACAACAAGGAAACTAATGCTCGTCTGAGGCAGCTAGGTACCAACCAATCTAGGTCTTCCCAAGTATAGCCAATCATGTGGCTGGAAAAAAATCAGTGCGAAGAATGAACTTATTGGGGTGGGCACATTCTCAACCTATGAGATGAAAGTCTAGGTTCAACGGAATAGGACTCCAGCGAGGCTTAACAACCCACTTTTAAGTGAATTCATGAATATATCAGCCGTAAAGCAGGCGTATGAATGATCCTGGACTGTTTTGATTAAAAAAAAAACCTACCTCAAGTATATTTTGAAATAATTGAGCCAGGTTTAAAAAAAAATGATTTTAGATACTTAATAATCATTATCAAATATCTAAATTTATTGAAAAAATTGAGGACACTGCCTTGCCTTGGTGACAGGTTGAAAATCCACTGAAAAGTGGGAAGTCTGCAAACCCTGATACACACTCTCCAAGCACACTCTCCCATCCGACCAGCTCCAAACACATGTCTCCCGGGTTTTCATGGGATATGACCAGGTGTTACCCTGGAAGGGGATACCCATAAAGCTAACCCCTTTACGACTGACTCCAGTGAACTGTACACCCATCCCTCCATCCCTACTCCACCCGCCCACAACTCATCTGTATGCGAACCCCGACCCTGAGGTCAGTGGGCCAGCGCTGTGCACCACCGGACCGCCTCGGGCCCCGCTGCCTGATACAAACTGCAAATCAATTACCCATCCAGGGACACACAGACAGAAGATAGTCCGGCATTACTTCCGTGCCGTGAGCGAATCAATGCGCCCTGCGTGATTCGGTCCCTTTATGATGGAGCGTCTTCGGCTTGATTGGGAACTGCGAAGGGAACTCACGTGGAAGGATTAAAAAGCTAATTTACAAAATGCGCCTTGCTGACAAGTCCACAGGCAGAGCGGCTACACTGCCAACACGCGACGCGACATCCCGGATTCGGTAGCACGACACTGCAGCCACCAGAAGTATTTTCTACTCGTTGTAGACGGGCGATCGGCTTGAGCGACTGCTGATATGTCAAAAAAAATTCTGCCGACCATTCGATTCTCCCACACCCCACCGGGAAAGCTGAGAATGTCGTGACGCGCGCGCGCAAAAAAAAAAAAAAAAAAAAAAAAAAATTATTCCATTTTCTCTCTATATATTTAACATTGGGAACTCGTATCCAACGCCCATGAGATATTTAGGGAAAATATCCAATGGGGGATTAAGTCACAAATATTAGCCCATTAGTCAATGTAATGGGTGAGATAAATTCAGAAACACATTCAAGTTTAGGGTCAAAGCTCGATCCCATCTTTCGTTTACGTAATTCACGTAGCTCTGCTTCGCCTCGATGACGATTGCAGCGCAACCAAACTCGTGGAGTATTGTGTATTTATACGATTCTCGATCCAGTTCTGTATAAAGCTGTTGATGTATTTAAGAAAGCATGGACCTGCACAGTGAGAAAACTGACTGGGCAAAAAAAAGAGATAAAATATATAGAAAAAAAACTGACTGGGCGCCTAATCTGTTAACTGTTATATTTGATATTTATTTCCCTGTTGTTGAAAAAAAAACCATCCAATACAAGTTCGTGCTTACCTACCAGTTCCTACATTTAACCGTAGTCAATTCTGCATATCACAACACATGCGGAATAAGGTCCTAGTCGGCACTGGCAGAACATCTAGGTCTCTAGGAGAAGGCAATTTACAAGTAACTGTTTGGAGTTCTCAGTACAAAGGCCCACGGTATCGCGTGGAAGTATTTAGCAATGGTTATCTTTCGGTAGATTTGAGCTCTGGCGGCACTCGCACACTCACTGCCACGTCCATTATCTCCTAACACCACTGATGTGGCCAGTCAGGCCGATACGCCCCACTCTCTCCCCGACCCGCCCGTCCCTGATAAAAGGATAGATTATGCCGCTTGTTGATAATGACAGAGAGTTTACATCCTTTGTTCAGAAATACAACAACCCCGTTTGCGGCTAGCACACACATAACGCCCGCTACACTGAGCGGGACTTTGCCAAAATCAACTCGAATCCAAGATGAACTGTTATTTCTGTGACGTCACCAGAGCGTTGCTGCATGGAATACAAAACAGACGCTAAGATGCACACTGCTTCAGCTCGGTGCGCTGGCACCTTATGGGGTAGACGGAGTGGCGCAGTGTAGGTAGAAAAGAGCAGTGTGGGTGCAGGGCGACCACTTCGCACGCCATTCTCCAGTTATAGCTGCCAGTCCCAGGCCAACACTGCAGCACGCTACACTTTTCTGAAATTACGTAAACTATTGACGTCTTCAGTGTGTGTGTGCGGTGTAAAGATTAAAGTTCACCTATCCGGGGGCATCCGTGGAGCATGTACGCAGAATTTCTGAAAATTTAGACCCTTTATACCCCACACTCCCTACTTCCTAAATCTGTACGCGATAGAACAAAGAAGGAGCATACGCAAAATTTCCAAAAATTGTACCCCCACCCCCACCCATTCTCAGTGAGTATGTATTGTATATGTGGCCCCCATTGGTCTGGCACGTGACCGAGATTATCCTGGTGATTCTTCCATCCACCCTCATATAGGCTTAACGTTAGACAAGTACTGTTTCATTGTCAATATCATCATATATAACCCTTAAGATAGTTAGTTAGTTAGTCAGCTAAACAGCATTACCACATGTTATTACTCAATCGGAAAACTATGTCACTGGTTCTGATTGAAAACAGGCAACACTGCCTTATCATTATCAGGATAAATAAAATAATTTAAAAAAAGAAAAAGTACATGTAGTCGGATACCCTGATTCTACATTGTATTGAATGCTCTGGATATATTATGTATTGCAATTATCAAATGTTCCGATACACATCTATACATATCCTCATATCGGTTTAACGTCAGACAAGAAGTCGGAAACTGTGAATCTACTCGTGTATTGATTGCTCTGATACATTGTATTTCATCTTCACGGCAGTTCTACTCCTCTGTGTGGGTGTCACTTGGGATCATGGAAAAAAAGGTGGAAATATTTTTCACGTGAAATTCACTGCCTCAGAGAGACCAAGAAAACATGAAAACCACGTCTGAGTGATGACGAGATGAGGCTGAGGGTCTGTGGGGAGGTTCAAACCGCTGTTCTGTTGGTGTGAATGAGGCACAATTTATATCATCTTTGTTTTACATAAGGACAGAATTCCCTTCGACAAATTGAATTCTGTAATCTCTGCTGCTGAGGCGCACATGGGGAGTGTTGCGGGAAAGTGAAAACCACCTCCATCAGTTTGGGGCCCCAGTATAGCCCTGAACCCGGCCATCCCATCGCAGGAATAGCCGACACCCTTTGGACTCCACCAAATGCACACCCACTTCAACTTTGTTCCTCCCAAAAGCGCCCAAAATTATTTTGGACATTCTGGATCCACGCCTGCGGCCAACTGACGTGTTTTTGTTTTTTTTTGCTTTAATTTTTTGGTTTATTTGGGGGAGGGAGGGTGGGGATGTGTGTTTTGGGTTTTTTCTTCATATTTTTTTAATTTCAGGTTGTGTTTTGGAGTTGACATAAAACGGAATAAAATGATTTCTGGGGTAACATGAACTTGCTCCATACTGGATGCATCCCGACTTCTCGCCTAATTAGCGGCGGTCGTGTTTGGCCTTAAACGTTGGCAGAGAGCAAATTGTTGACTTCTGACCTGGATTAGGAGGGGCTTTAGTAGATCCCCAAGTCCAAGACCCTGTGTAAAATAATGTATATTATGTCCAAGTCCAAGCCCCTGTGTAAAATAACGTTTATTATGTCCAAGTCCAAGCCCCTGTGTAAAATAACGTATATTATGTCAACAGAAGAACTGGTCGTGAAATTTCCATAAGATGTAAAAAAAAAAAAAAAAAGTAATAAAAAGAATTAGTGAAACAATGTCTTTTCAATAAAGAAGAAAACAACAGGTTTCTTTCAGTTGCTGTCAATAATTTCTGGGGAACATTTTTGTGACATCTAACTTTACTAGACTAAGCTGACAACAGCGATATAGCATTATACCATGGGCAATGGTGCTGCTAACAATGGGATGCAGTTTACTTTTTACGTCGAGGTTTTTTAACATGATGATACAATAAAAGATGATGGAAGTGTACCACACACTAAATTTATATACAAAAAAAACAAAAAATATATATATAATTTTATACAGTAAAAGATCTGGTTTATGAAACGTGGCTTTATCACTTATGACATGAATCGATGCTACCTTAAAAAAAAAAAAAAAAAAAATCTGTGTTGCCTTTCTCGTTTATCATGCAGAAATCTCGAGGTTCTATTCAGAGTTGTGCCGTGAAATGAGGGTACTATGTGTGAACTGTGTGAGAGATGCCGGCTTCACATCAGACGGAGTTATCAGGTGAAAATGAGACCGAGTATGACGGTCACCTCAGGACACCAGCGCACGCATAGCAAACACACACAGACACACACAGACACACACACACACCACACACACCTACTTTGACCCAGGCTTTGACTATGACGCTGGAGCTTGTTATATCAACCCGTATCATCAGATAATAAATATCAGTAATTTTAATACAAACAGTCAACATGGGACTATGAAACTATTTACAGTCTTATATTTCTTCTTTATGAGTTTAGAGGATCATATCTAGCTTTTCAAATTTTTATTTTTTTGCCGACGAATACACTCATAGCCACGTATTGAAACATATCTAGCTGTTCAGGAAATAAACACATAATCTGTCATCCTGACGCGTTAAGTTATATTCTTTTGGTGTTCCCAGGTGGTCATAGTACGATTACCAGTTCAGGTGGCTTGATTCAGTAGCATGGGCAGAATAATTATGTGCTTTATGGATTATATTGAACAGGTACATACTCCTGACCAACGCCATTCTATTTTTATAGAAAGAGGCCCGTTGAAACTATATCCCTGTAAGCCATTTTCCATGGCCGACTATTCGCCACCGATCTGCAGTTGGGAACCCCGTCACCTTCTTTAACGCGAAGCACTACACCACCGATTATTGTTACCTATAATCATCAATCTTTTGTCTAATTCTATCATTGATAGCTATCATCTATACTATATATTATGTGCCTCACTTGTACTTTGTATTCCATTGGAAGAACTGGTTCTCAAACCAGGTTTATTTCTGAATTACAAAAAAAAGAAAAATTCAATTAATCGGTGCCGTTTTTGTCGGCCAGTGGAAACTGGTTTTATCGCCAGAACACTGTCGTGGAGACCAGTCACCTGGGGCCCGTTTAATAATCTAGGCTTGTACATGAAGAACCTTTTTCTATAACTCATACCAGGTTATCATTTAATATTACTTCGTTTCAAAAGAATGAATGGTTATGTTTTAGAGTTAAAAAAATAACGGAAAAACTGAAATTCCCTGATAACTGGCATCCCTGTAATAATTAGAAGGAAACCCACGAGATGAGAATAACTTGGCCCGTACTCCACCGAGTTTGACTGCAGAGTAATTCACAAAGTGAAGCCGAGTGAATTACTCTGTGGTCAAACGAGGTGGGTTGCAGACCAAGTTATTCTCATCGAGTGGGTTTCTGATTTTATCTCACCCGTATAACATCAATTACCGCTGGAATAACTCACCAAATTAGCCATTGAGAATTGGGTACAATACTTTCACGGCCGTGGAGTACGATTTCCTAACGTTAAGCCTATGGAGAAAAATACTTGGGTGAGATGATATCTAAGTCTGTTCACTAAGACAGCAATATCCGTCCATAAGGTCGTCAATGAGCGTTGAATATCGTCCCTGGGTCTCTATGGCACACGGAGTCTACATGTACGATCCTTGATTATACAACGGGCCCCAGATTGTGTTTCTACAAGTTGTAGCCGGCACAGAACACGAGTAGAAAGTGAACGTCCGCGACCCTGTGTCAACACGGCGCCGGGCGTAGGGTCCTGCCGCGGCGTAAAGGCCACAAATCCCGCATCTGAGGGCGGATCATCCGGACCCCGACCTCGTTGATCCGCTAAGACGACCGTGCCCCGCACACAGCCACCATTCACGGCCAAATCCTCGACAAATAGCCACCCGCGCACGCCAATTAATCGTCTAATTACTGGTGACATAAGAAACAAAGCCTGCCTGTGTGTATGTGTGTGTATGTGTGTGTGGGGTGCGTGCATGCGACACGTGTAAACACGTACCACGTGTACATGCTACGTGTCGCCGTGACACGAGGCTGGGCTAACCGTTATAATGAATACTCCGTGTACCTGTGTGCTCACTAATTACTGCTCTATCCCGGAAAAGCCAATTAATCTGACACCTCTGGGGCCCCGCCTCCCTGAGCCTTTGTTGACTTTTTCATACACCTATTTCACAGGACGTGCACATGTGTATACATGTATACATCTTTTTTTTTTATTCAGTTTTTTTTTTTTTTTTTTTTTTGTGTGTGCATCGGTTGGGGTCTGAAGTGCATTTCGCTCCGTATTGTAAATCTTTTTTTCTATTCAGGAAGCAATCTATATTCACCCTTTTGGGCGTTGTTTTTTTTTACATGCAGTTTGCAACAACAGTATTTACATCAATTTACTCTAGAGCATATTGTTAATATGTAACAACCACTTTGTTATAACAGGACAATACAATATAATATAGAAAAGGTGCAATTATAATGCATTACGCTACATGTTCAGAGGAGTTCTTCATCTCACAGGTTCACCAGTAAAGTGTTTGGTATTTGATACCCATATAAGTATCATACATTCCCTAGCTTCGCCCTAACTTTTAAAAATATGCACACCTTTCAAGAATCATAATTAGAAAGTTATTAGAAAGATATTTGTATTATCCTTAAAACTAACCCCCGTCCCCCCTCATTTTCTCGGACAATCCCGCAAGAAAATGTGGGAAAATATAGCGATAATTATCTTGAATTATGCCGCAATACATCACTTTAAATCAAACACAACACGTCCACTCCCCACGTGAGGTCACTCTGGTGCGCAAGCAGTGTATTCAGAACTATTTAGCATTGCTTTGAACTTTACATTTGATGCGATAGTTCAAATCAGAGAAAATTACCACTAGCATGACTAAACATTCATGTCACAAAGGGACCTAAACTGAGTGCATCTTTGATGTTACCGCTTACTCTATGCCAAAGGCGCATTTGAAATGCCAAGTAATTATCACAATCAGGCTTATTTTATTTCACTAAGGAGGCTCTGTTATACGCTCTGCTTTGTCAAAATTATTTAGTTTTGGATGAGAAATTACACATCCAGATTACATACGAATATCCATATAATGAGATTATTCATATGTGAAAACAGTTTAATGAAGTTTAATTATAATTACTCGTAGGTGACAGGGAGTTGTAAGATGTACAGGCACAAGACTACGATCTACCTTCATAATACAGACCAATGAAAATAGGTTTTCAGATTCAATTTGTGTATATTTCAGGGATGCCAGTTGGGGTCAGGGACAAAAGTGAAATATTTTGTGTGTGGATTTTTCTGCCTCAGAGAAACCCGGAAATCTTGGATAATTTATCCTTGTCAGCCATGGCATGGGGCAATGGGTATGTGGGGAGGTTCAAACCACTGTTTTATTAGCGTAAATAAGGTTAAATCAATATCATCTTTGTTTGATACATGGAAAGGCAATTACATATACTGGATATGAAAAAGTTGAATTCCACGAGAAAAAAAAAAGGAAAACTACCATCTCTGATATTTCCTTCGGGAATGGGTTGGGAACTTTAGACTGCTAGCTTCACCTTTGTGTGAATGGTAATGTGGCCTCGTCGCAGAGCATGCACGATTTTGCGCGTGAGTGCGTTTTGCACGCTCGCCTTGGCCGGCACTTAACGCTAGAATAATCATTTCTACTGACAGCTATTTATAGGATCACGTCAGCAGTTACTGCGCTCAGATTACGCACATGTTTGTGGCATTTACTGGACTAATTTCTCCATCAAGTGACCTGACAGTTCATATTACTACCTGAGTGTGCCTCCGTGTGGCTCCCAGTTATGGCAATGTCACCAACAGTTAGAAGCAAACTCAGGAGATGAAATTCGCTGAGTGATTTAAGTGCTGATTCCACGAACACAATGCATTTGCCATGTTATATCTTGGTATTTGTTTTTATATCTTACATTGTCCCGATATATCTTACCTCCTTTGTCGCGACACGTCACATGCGATCATATGTGTACTTATTCGCGATACCGTTTGTATATTTTGGTGCTCCACCACCACAATGCTTCAAGTGCCATTGCCGACATATTGCAGCATACTGCGGCATATCACGACAGGAACACGGCAAAGGTACTTAACCAGACTGATGCTTCGCGGTGAATATGCACACAATTCTTTAAAACCTAGCAAGACTTATCAAGATAACCAAATTGCGACAGATCTTGCAATATCTCGTGTGTTGGTGGAAGAGGCCCTTTACGTAGCAGTCAACTGCCGTTATGAGAGATAGACATTGAATGTGCTCAGAGGTTTGGAAATGATCTGGTTTTAGACATCGTTCTTCTATCATCCTTCTGTAACAGACTTCATGTTCTGAGAAAAAAAATGTTCTGAGAAAAAGTATACTCTCAAGTCACTTATTCAATTACACAACGAATCAAAGGTCGGTTGGGGCGCTATTTTCTCAATTTAACATGTTCGTAGTTGGTTTACATGTGGATCATATCTGAGGTAAAATAAGTATAGAAAACCCAAGGTTAAAAGTCAGTAAACTAATCACATGTCTGCGTATTAAGTATGGGTTTCTGATGACCTTAATCAGGTTTACTTAATATGCACCTGACGTCATGGACTACACCTTGAACAGCAATAAAAGATCGTATCAGGAAACAAATATGTACTCTACTTCGACATTCCGTATCTTGGCTGGATGTCAAGTTTTGAGCCATGTCAATTGGCAAGCGAGGTTTGGGTTACACACACACATACCGCGACTTAGCAAAGCGAGCTGGCATCGCCTCCCGACAACTGGCCCAGGGTGTGGTTCTCACGGAACAAACAGAGAATTGATACGATATTCCCACACTGACTTACAGAGCAATTAGGGTCTGTCTTCTCCGCTCGGTGTTCTCTGCCAGTCTGTCTCTCAGACTGGGGGTCTAGAGCGGCTAAAACCAAAGTCCATCTGTCAGACTGGGGGTCCAGAGCGGCTAAAACTAAAAGTCTGACTCTGAGACTCAAGGTCGAGAAAGGCTAAAACGAAAAGTCTGTCTCTCAGACTGGTGATTGAGAACGGCTAAAACTAAAGGTCTGACTGTGAGACTGGGGGTTGAGAACGGCTAAAACTAAAAGTCTGACTCTGAGACTGGGGGTCGTAAAAGGCTAAAACTAAAAGTCCATCTGTGAGACTGAGAGTCGAGAACGGCTAAAACTAAAACACTGTCTCTGAGACTGGGGGTCGAGAACGGCTAAAACTAAAAGTCTGACTGTGAGACTGGGGGTCGAGAACGGCTAAAACTAAAAGTCCATCTGTCAGACTGGGGGTCGAGAACGGCTAAAACTAAAAGTCCATCTGTCAGACTGGGGGTTGAGAACGGCTAAAACTAAAAGTCTATCTGTCAGACTGGCGGTCGAAAACGGCTAAAACTAAAAGTCCATCTGTCAGACTGGGGGTCGAGAATGGCCAAAACTAAAAGTCAGACTCTGAGACTGGGGGCCGAGAACGGCTAAAACTAAAAGTCTGTCTCTGAGACTGGGAGTCGAGAACGGCTAAAACTAAAAGTCTGACTCTGAGACTGGGGGTCGAGAACGGCTAAAACTCAAAGTCTGACTCTGAGACTGGTGAGCAAGGATGGGAACAACTTAGCGCTAGACTTGCTCAAGTCTTTGACTATGGGCATTCATTAATATATGCAGGGATGTCATGTGGAATTTTTCTCAATCAGAGAAAACGTGGAAAACACATCGTCATTGAACTTGATTTGAACTACTAATTATTGCTGTTGATGAGGCCCGTTTTATTCTCTCCTCGTTTTACACATGATAAATGAAATTTAGACTGAAACCGAAAAACGAGAAAAACTGCCACCTCTGTAATAAGAAACGAGAACACATTGTACTGTGTAGCCTTCTCCAAACGCTTAACAGGAATTTGATGATTTAGGGGAGGGGGTAGTTGGGGGGTGGGGGCGGCCAAAACTCGTTGTGACGACAGAGGCCAGTCTGGCGACACGCGGAAGCGGAGCAGTGCAGTATGAAGCCATACCTCACGAGTGACTGATTCCATCAGTCGTACTCCGTCCACCTGCCGGGTCAAGTGTTAGAGGTCACCTTTCATGTGACCTCCCCACCCACCTCCCTCCAGCCCTTCCTAACGCGTCGAGAGGCGGCTGGGGTATAAATCCTAACTGGGTCAAGCTGCACTCTTTGTCTCCTTTCACAGGCGTCAGTCGCTAATAGAGCTGAGAATGGAGTCATGGCTACTTAGCCAAACTAATCTTTTATTTTTTTTAGTAATTACTTATTTCCATCATGACGTGACCAGGGGTGAAATGCTGGGAAAGTAGCACTTCACAGAAACGATTGCAGCATGGTTGTTCCAGCCACGAAGACTGTGTGTTTTTCCTCAGTTTTTTTTAAATTTCTGATATTATTACACATTTAAATCATTAACGCAAATTACCATTCGCCCATCGCGGCGCATTTGGCCGCAGCTGGCTTGGTGTGTTGTATAAGAGAAATGTGGGTAATTACGGCCCCTGGTCGATTGGGCCTCGCACACGGCGCGCCTGCAGCTGTTGTTTGCCGTCGAGATGGTCACACACCGCTAATCGAGAATCTCATCCGGAAAACGGAGATTCGCCGTGAAAAATAACGCACAAATAAATCTTCCGGCCCACACCATGAAGTGGGAGAAAAATATAATTTCCCAGAGATGTTGTCTTCATAATGTTGAGCCACAAAGGCAAGCCTTGGTTCTGGAAGGCAATATTGTGTGTGTCACCAATAAGTACTTGGTTTGTGACATCCACATACTTAGCAGGTGAATGGTGGTTTTGTCACCCATGGAAGGACCAACCCATTGCAGCCCGTATTAAGTGACAGCCTTAATTCTCACATCAAGAGGTCTATTGTTAATTCCCTTAATAAAACCCAGGTTTAACTCCTGTGGCAGCATACGGGCAAACTAACCGTACACAGTAGATATGGGCGAGGTGTGTTGGTACTGAGTAGAAAGGGGCACAGACCCCCTGCCCCCTTTACAACCCCACTGGTGCACACATGGTGTTTCATAGACTGGCCTCAGTCCCTGTATCCTACCCCTCATCCCCTTCTGAGTGACACATGATTTGATTTATGGGCCAGTCAGAGAAGGACACATACTATAATGAATTATATTCCGATTTTCTTTAATCATTTAATGAATGTTCATAATCAAAGACTTGAGCAAGTCTAGGTGTTTCAATGGCCACACATATGGCTTCAGAGAGAACATTTGAGTTCACTCAGGAAAAGATGGTGTTGCGGTTTAGTAACTTACGGATATCTTCTTTTGATTGTTTGTTTGGGTAGTTTAACATCCAATATCTTCTATTTGACTTACTTTGGGTTTGACCGAATCTATGAGATGAATTTAGGTAGAAATCTCAACATTTACTGAGTTGAGAGTTCTTTTACTTCCCACACCACATATACATGATATGAGAAGGATTGGCCTTTAATACAGCAGTAAATCTATCACTGCTGGGGGTGAAGGAGAAAGGTGGCTGCAGTGGGACTCAATCCCACAAAGTCGAACAACCTTGGGATTGCAAGTCCAGTGCTCTGTACCATTGAGCTAACTCCCCATCCTAGTGGCTTGAGATATGCTTACATGCAAGCATATCTGGCTCAACTAATCACTGTTTATAGGGCTCTAAGTTCAGTGTGTTGATGGGGGGCATGGCACCATCAGAAAGTACTCAAGCTATGCCTCCAATGAATAAAAAAACCGATCAAGTGTGGCAGATTTGTAAACCGTTTATAAATATATAAATATAAACTCAGTAATAACTGAAAACGCCTCTTTCCTCACGAATATTTCTGAACTCATTTAAGGAACAGGACCCTGTTTTCAGTCTCAAAGGCCAAAGATTTACTTGTGAGAGGAAATGGGCCCCAACGTTCACTGTTCGCAACTCGCCTTATTTACAGCCCCGCAAAGGGTAACGATAAATAATGTTACCAACTAATGTCAGGCAGTCCCTGTGGGTCGCATCACAGCAACAGCCTGGGTATAATAGAGGGGGGGGGGAGAGTGGCAAAGTTCAAAGGTGGAGGTGAGGGCTGGTGGGGAAGGAGAGCGGGCGAGTCTACCACCACTACACCGCTCCCACCTGGCCACTCAGTGACAGCGACGACTTGAGAAATGTGCAGATATGTCAGAGTGGGCGGGGTGCGGTGCATGTGGCGGGTAGCAGGCACGGCGGGCGCCGGTCGTCTCCATCATGCCGCCTGTCATTCGGAGGTTCTCCAGGTCGGTTTTCAGGTGGAGTAAACGGGGTTTATTGATGGCCATGTGCTGCATGCCTGGTGCTCGTGATGCACACAACAAGTGCACGCATATACACCAGGTGGACATCAATAAGTGAGCTGACAGCAAATATAACCAGGCAAGGAAGGTGTTGTGGGCATACAAGTCCCTAATAAAATTATTTTAATTTTTTTTTTTTTTTTTTCTTTTTTCAAGGTTGCATCTTCCTGGAGACAGACATTCCAGCCTCGTCCAGCAAAGATAAAATTATTAAAAAAAAAAAAAGTAGTCTCCAAAGTACATTTTCACTGGAAGATGATACAAGGTTTGTTGTTATCTAAGACAAAGCTGTTCATTAAAACCAGTAATATACTGTTCTAAACATTAACAGGATAAATGAATTATTTCTAAGAAAAGAAACCCGCTTTCTTTCACCCCTGGTAATTTTGTCCTATAGGCTTAACATTAGGAACTCGTTCTACATGCCCCTACGAGTATTGCAGTCTGTTCTCTATGGTCTATATCCTTTGTGTCGTCCATTCTTTTAGTGTGTGCTGGAGTGAGATAAATACAGAAAGCAACTCGTTTTGGTCAAAGTCCTTGTTCTCCAACTCTTATGAACACACTCGGCTGTTGCGTCGCTCATATCACTCCGCATAAAACTCGTGGAGAACTTATCTTAAACATTTATTTGCACTAGGAACTGGTCTGAGTCAATAGATAAACGATTACATAAATACACAATAAAGCATAGCTCTCATTGTCTTCTCACAAAAAGTCGCACTTAAACTCAATATTGTGACACTGGTATAGCCATCTTGCCAAACACTTAAAAAGTCAGTTGGCAACCAGTTTAATGAGCATTGTTTTCTTTCTGTATAATTAATGCGTACTATTTGGCAAAATGACAATCCTTATAGATTAAGAAAAGAAGTTTCAAAACTCAAATAGTAGTTTCATTGTCCTTTCCTTCTTTCTGCAACGTTACCTCGCTGTTTGGGTCATAACCAACACGATGTTCGCATACAAGTAGACTTGCTCAAATCTTTGATTGTGAAAATTTATTAAATTATCAATCGCAATCAGAATAAAGTTCATTTTAGTATGTATCCTTCTCTGACTGGCCCATGAATCAAAGACTTGTCCACTATGAACCAAATCTCCTGTTTATGGCCCCAAGCCACTCTCTGTAATCCTATACATCCTCCCCCCCCCCCCCCCTTCCTCCAGTTCCCTGGCTGCCTGTGTTGTCATAACAAGAAATTTCGCCTACTCCTGACAATGGCCCGATTAAGATCAAAGTGAGAGAGTATCATTCTCCCATCAGATATCCTGATCACTGGACAGGATATCTGTATGGAGAGTGTTGGGAATACTGGTGCTAAGCAGTTCCAGAAATCCAACACCATTACCGATTGTACCAGTCCCTGTATCCCAGCGAGGAGGGTAGCTATAGGATGTCGGGACTGGAGCCAGTATCCCAGTGAGGAGGGTAGCCATAGGATGCAGGGACTGGAGCCAGTATCCCAGTGAGGAGGGTAGCCATAGGATGCAGGGACTGGAGCCAGTATCCCAGTGAGGAGGGTAGCCATAGGATGTCGGGACTGGAGCCAGTATCCCAGTGAGGAGGGTAGCCATAGTATGTAGGGACTGGAGCCAGTATCCCAGTGAGGAGGGTAGCCATAGTATGTAGGGACTGGAGCCAGTATCCCAGCGAGGAGGGTAGCCATAGGATGCAGGGACTGGACCCAGTCCCAGCGAGGAGGGTAGCCATAGGATGTAGGGACTGGAGCCAGTATCCCAGTGAGGAGGGTAGCCATAGGATGCAGGGACTGGACCCAGTCCCAGAGAGGAGGGTAGCCATAGGATGCAGGGACTGGACCCAGTCCCAGTGAGGAGGGCAGCCATAGGATGCAGGGACTGGAGCCAGTATCCCTGTGAGGAGGGCAGCCATAGGATGCAGGGACTGGAGCCTGTATCCCAGTGAGGAGGGTAGCCATAGCATGCAGGGACTGGAGCCAGTATCCCAGTGAGGAGGGTAGCCATAGGATGCAGGGACTGGACCCAGTCCCAGTGAGGAGGGTAGCCCTAGGATGCAGGGACTGGAGCCAGTCTAGCATACAAGCAGCACGCAGCTCCTATCATTCCCGTTTATTCCGGGTCCGCCAGCTTCGTTTACTCAAACTAATCCCGAGTCCTGTAAATCAGTCGACGTTTCCAAACATTGCCGACTCGAGCTGAGGTAAAATAAAACAAATGACGGAGAGTGGGACTGCACGCGGGCATTTACGTCGGTTTTACCGCCCTGCCCCAGACAGAGGCCGCTCCAGTGTGGTCAGCCACCACCAGGGGGCGTTAACCCTCCCTGCACTCTCCATACACAATCTCCACTCACCTGAGACCTGGGAGAGATACCAAATCTCTGTAGGGAGAGTGCCCTCCACTAGCCATTTAAAAGGTAACGGAGGGTAACCTGTGGGAAGAACTCCCAAATTCTACATATTTTACTTGTATCTGCATATAATTGATATGAATTATATATATCTATATATATAAAAATAAAATTTGAATGTGTATTTATGTGTTTTGTAAGAGTTATTGTATCAATGGGAAAAAAAATTGAATTCATGAGACTTGAATCTGTTTATAAATCATGTGACCGAAGCAAAGTAACCTTTTCTCCGAGGTCACTTTCCAAATGGCAAACAAAATGTGACCTTCCAGTGTGTATACAATGTATGTATATATATGTATGGTATGTATATATATGTATATATATATATATATATATATATATATATAAATATGGTCAAGAGCATTTGAATGGCAGACGACATTAGTGGCGGCGACTGCTGTGGGACTGCGGGCAGCACAGCGGAGGCTTTTTAATCCAGCCTCATGGCTAAGCTAAGTCTACCAGAGTGGCGCCATGTGTGTTAGGTCTGAGACAGAAAAACAGGTTGGCCGAGGTGAAGGTGTGCGGGGGGCCGTCCGCGGCGGGGTGAGGTGTGCGGGGGGCCGTCCGCGCCGGGGTGAGGCTAAGGACAAGCCGAGGCAGAGAGTAGGAGCAGATGGGTCAACGGGAAATGGTCAGTAATATAAGAAAACTGTACTCCTGTGGGTGAATTATTACTATATACCGAGCCCATGTCCCCGGGCGGTTAGCACGAGGTTGTAGACCGAGTTTTAAATGTCCGATACACGTAACAACCTCTCAGCAGGCTCCTCTTTCCCAAGCTTCTTATTGTATTCTTCTAAGTCGGGGAAAACATGTCCGAGATGTATACCCCTGAGTAAATGAATTGAAGAAAAACTCTTAGCGTTATACTAGATAATTGAATACTGGGGGCAGGGGTAAGTACCATGGAGGACAAATGGTATAATCTAGAGCCTGAAATGCTGGGGGAATGCGCAGCGAATAGCCCGTGTAAATAATGAACGGTGGAAGTGCGCGATATGATAAAGAACGGGAAAGAGACCAACACGGCCGGCAACGACATTCTTATAATTGCGGTGGAAACATTCCCGACGAAGTATCTGGGAATGGTTTCCATGGTTTCCCCCCAAGGCCCCATTACCAAATGGCGCTCGTTCATCACACAGTGCGTACATCTCTGTCTGTTGGGGCTGCGGCTTGCCTGGGTGCGAGGTGAGAGAGGGGAGTGAGCAGCAACACGCAGAGCCAGGTGTGGAGCAGCTCTCAATCAGAAAACCCTGCACGGGTACGTTATGAGCTGCTCCGAGCAGGCAGCGAGCAACTCCTTCCTCCACTCCTCCGGGCGCTACCAGTCAAGCCCGGCGGGGATCTCCGGGGGCCCGTGACCCCAGCTTCCCACCGACCCACTCCTCCGTCCCGCCCCAGCCAGCCCCGCTGCTGCTACTCCTCCGTGAGCAACTCCCCGTGTCTATAAATAGACCCTGCCAGCTCAAATTGGGTGATAAACCAGGCGGCGGCGGGGTCTGAGCCCGCGTGGAGCAGCTGAGAGCGGGGAGTTCGGGGTGAGCGTGGCTGGGAGCTGGAGACTTGAGCTGCTCACTAGACGGGGCGAGTTGCTCACAGGGACACGGAGCCCGCGGGTGTAGAGCCCGGGACGACGTGATGACGGCCGCCCGGTCTCATGATGTAAGTCTCCGGTGTGTTTACAACGAGCCGCCCTGATTGCCAGGCCTGGTCACCGCCTGGTCACCGCCTGGTCATCGCCTGGCCACCGCCTGGTCACCGCCTGGTCACCGCCTGGCCACCGCCTGGTCACCGCCTGGTCACCGCCTGGCCATCGCCTGGCCACCGCCTGACCACCGCCTGGTCACCGCCTGGCCATCGCCTGACCACCGCCTGGTCACCGCCTGGTCACCGCCTGGCCACCGCCTCGTCACCGCCTGGCCACCGCCTGGCCACCTCCTGGTCACCGCCTGGCCACCGCCTGGTCACCGCCTGACCACCGCCTGGTCACCGCCTCGCCAGCCTCGGGGATCACCGACGAGTATAGACCACATTAGTCCTGACGTCATTTTGGTGCCAAAGAAATCCAAACTCCGAGAAGCACTGCATAGACGTAGCATCATGGCATAGTAGAGTTCAATATACTGTAGAATTTAAAAAATTGGGGATGTCTAGATGCCGACTGCTGCACTCCCCTGGGATATCCCAATGTTTGGCACCAGAATGTAGGGAAACCCCAGTCAAATGACGTCACACTAATGCGGTCTATGTAGTTGTGATAACACTACAGAGAGGGAGTGGATGAGGAGATGGGAGGTATAGAGATGGGAAGAGAGGAGACGGGTGGTATAGACATGGAAGGAGAGGAGATGGGAGGTATAGAGATGGGAAGAGAGGAGACGGGATATGGAATGATGCAGAGGTATGGCGGGAGAGACCAAGGAGGAAAGTAGAGATGGAGGGTTAAACTTAAAGAAGAAACCAACAAGTTTGGGTCAAGGTCCTCATACTCCATGAGTTTCATATGGAGTGATATGAACGAGGTGCCAGCCAAGAGAATAACACATAGTATTCAAACGAGTTAGAGAACAACGACTTTGACGAAAACGAGTTGCTTTCTACATTCATCGCAAACCTGTGTACACTACAAGAATGGACAACACACAAGATATGATATAGACCATGGAGAATGGACTGCAATACTCTAGCGATCTATCGCAACAAGAACTTGACACAGGTGCTTAACCAGACCAATGCATCGCTGTAAATATGCACGCGATAATTCAAAACCTAGCAAGATTTAGCTTTAGCAAGACAAGCAAATCGTGACTAATCTCTCTATATCTTGTGTGTTGGTGGAATCAGCACTTTAGACAGAAGACGAGAGGCAGCAGGCGAGGGGAAAGAGCTATTAAGACAAGAGCCTCTCACTCTCTCAGCTCGGGGGCAATATGGCCAGACTCTATGAAAACATAACCGCACTTAAATATCAGACTGCCCTACTTGGGTCCCCAGCAGGACTGACAAAGATGTATCTGTAACGAGCCTTCTGCCATAAAGGCACTCTTCTTACACACACTTAACACTGACTGCAGGAATGCACTGCTGGAGTTGCACCGGACTAAAAATCGTGACTGGGGTCGCCCCAGCTAGCTTCTATTCTCCATGCAATAAGCAGACAGTGCAGGGAAAGTGGGATAATGATCTGAATATCGCTCAGCAGAATTATTGTGGTTGGGATATCGCAAAAGGAGCGACACTTAATGAGCATTGGAACTGTTACGGAAAGGCGTGAGAAGAACAATTTTCAGAGGGAGAAGGACAACATGTGGTGAACCATGTTGGAGTTTAAAAACGTATAAAATAATAATACTTTATGAATAATATCGTGCTCTTGCATGCGATACTATCAATACATGTACCTTTCAAATAAATCTTATTATATGTGCCTCTTATATGTACCACCCCTATACCAGTTCATAAGTATTAATGTACCACTGCCATACTAGTTTACAAGTATTATAGACACCACTGTCATACTAGTTTACATGTAAACGTAGGATATACACGTTTACACTAGTTTACATGTTTAACATAGACCACGTTTACACTAGTTTACGTATATTATATACACCACATTTACACTAGTTTACATTATATTATACACCACATTTACACTAGTTTACATGTATATTACACACCATTTTCACACTAGTTTACATATACATGTGTATTACATACACCACTTTTACACTAGTTTACATGTATATTATACACCACTTTTACACTAGTTTACATGTATAACATACACCACGTTTACACTAGTTTACATGTATAATATACACCACTTTTACACTAGTTTACATGTATATTATACACCACTTTTTTAGTTTACAAAAGACACATTTAGACTAGTTTACGTTTATAATATACACCACTTTTACACTAGTTTACATGTATATTATACACCACTTTTTTAGTTTACAAAAGACACGTTTACACTAGTTTACATGTATAATATACACCACTTTTACACTAGTTTACATGTACATCATACACCACTTTTACACTACTTTACATGTATATTATACACCACTTTTACACTAGTTTACATGTACAACCTACACCACTGCTGTACCGGTTCACGCAGTAGAAACTCTGTACATGGCGTTACTCGGCGCTCTTGTTGCCCGTACTTGGCAGTTGCCTTCCTTGCTGTGCCACTGGAACTGACTTATTTTTTAATGCCAAGTCAATCACTCGCCGCGCTTTGAGATTCAGTGGGAGGCTAGATTTCTCTGGGGTCAGTGTTGGTGTGGGGTGGCCGTGGGCCAACATTCCGACCCGAGCACTCTGCAACAACAACCCTCATCGATCTCTGGGCCTGGTGCCAGGAGCCAACTCCACGGGCCCAGGTGGGCAATGTGTAACATATACATGTATGTCTCCCCATTCACTGCTGAAGTAGGCCTGGCGCATATAACGCTGTGTGAGCCAATCATTTCCACGGTTAATCTTTAAGTACAATCTGTATCGATCAATTGATATGGTTATCTTATATATACGAGGTATATAGCTACTTCCACTAAGGTACAATGGAGATGTAAACTAGATACTTTGAACGAAGTTGATTATAGGTTAAATAGGGTCAAACAATGCAGCTGGGTCCTCCGATGACTATAGTTTTTATATAAAGTCCAAAATACAAGGTAAAAAAGAACAGGAGTATGGTAACTCAATGGTCATAGCTCAGAAAAAAAGATACAAATGAAATTTATCGCGTTCAACAACAATAATTATCTTATGTGATATCACAGGAAATAAAAACGGCCTCTTAAAAAAAACCGGAAAAATCTTTTCTTCATATCCTCTATTTTATGTCTTTATTGCCATCAATATAGTGTTCTCCCTATCAATTGTTAGTATATGAACTGGAAACTTGAGTGATCTTTTGATACAAGCCTTTATCATGTCCAGGTTATCTATTTATAAATATAATCCCCACCAAATACCCACTGACAATGAATGAAGCAGGGCTCCACCCTGCGCGGCTAAGTCTCTCTCAGGGATGATTCGTATTGTAGGCCTGAAGCCCCTGGAGATAAAAGGCCAGGCTGACATACAGAGCATCTAATCTTCTGACCAGCGACCAGCCATGGTTCCCGCCTGCCCCACCACCCTAGACTTGCTCAAGTCTTTGATTATGAACATACATTAAATGATTAATCAAAATCAGAATAAAGTTCATTAAAGCATGTATCCTTCTCTTACTGGCCCATGAATCAAAGACTTGTCCATTATGAACAGAATCTCCTGTTTATGGCCCCAAGCCACTGCCTGTAACCCTATACTTCCTGCTACCCCTCCCCCTCCCCTCCTCCTGCTCCCTGGCTGCCTGTGTTGTCATAGCAATACATTTCGATAAAGATCCAAGTCAGGGGGTATCAATCCTCCAGCAGATATCCTGACCAGTAGCCAGGATATCTGTGAGGAGAATTTTGGGAATACTGGAGCTAAACAGCGCCAGAAATCGGACACCATTACCGATTGTACCAGTCCCTGTATCCCAGCAAGGAGGGTAGCTATAGGACGAAGAGACTGGAGCCAGTATCCCAGTGAGGAGGGTAGCCATAGGATGCAGGGACTGGAGCCAGTCTACCACGACTCCTGTGAATGTATAGGATATGGGCAGGAGGAGGTGGAGGGTCACCCTTTAGATCCTCCAAGGTGATAAGACATATGAGTATATAACATATACACTGTCACTGGAGGACAAATCCCTCCTTAGCGATCCCCTCCAGTGGGCGGGGGTGCCGGTTCGGTGTGGGTGCTGACCGGTGGAGGAGGGGTGGTGGAGGAGGGGGAGGCAGTGTGTGTACTGCCCGGGCATGTTTGAGGGGGCTGCCGGTCTCCTTCTCCCTCCACACGGTCAGGAGGGGCACCCCTACTTGTACGTGGTGTACCGTGTCGCTGACCGACTCACAATCAGACATACGAGAGTAACCGTTGCATATATGTAGTCTGAAAGCGTAATAATAACATGGGTGTTGGGATCTGGATAAAACTACATTCACCAGTGGCTCTGCCATGGACTGGCTTCAGTCCCTGTACCCCTCCACCTACTCCTCCCCTCCTCACTGTGATACTGGCTTCAGTCCCTCTACCCCTCCACCTACTCCTCCCCTCCTCGCCGTGATACTGGCTTCAGCCAATATACCCCTCCACCTCCTCCTTCCCTCCTCGCCGTGATACTGGCTTCAGCCAATATACCCCTCCACCTACTCCTCGCCGTTATACAGGTTTAATATCCATAATCAAAGACTTGAGCAAGTCTAGGTGCACATCAGAATTATAACAAAAATACTGTGAATCCGCAAGTAAAGAAATCACAGCTCATAAGCATAGGAGAATCACTCAAAGGACAGCACTTTGTTCAGTTGCTCCGTTGTCCGGACCAGTATGTACTCAACCTCACACTGACGGGCCCAGCCCAGCACTTGACAGATACAGATATAGCCCATTGACAATGCGACCCACCACCTGCGGGTATGCACGATAAAAACTCGATACCGTCTGGTCCCGGCTACGCGGTGTGAGGGGCCGGGGACGGGCCGAGTGGGGCCCCGTGAACAGAGGAGACGGGCCGGCGGGGTGACGGCCACCTCCATGACCAGGGTCACATGGGACAGACACAGGGGAAGGGAGGAGAAGGTGGAGTGAGAGAAGCAAGGAGGAAGAGATGGAGGAAGAGATGGAGGGACAGAGGAGGCCGGCCGGCGGGGTGACAGCCACCTCCATGACCACGGCCACATGGGACTGACACAGGGGAGGGAGGAGAAGGTGGAGTGAGAGGGACGGAGGGACGGAGGGACAGAGGAGACGGGCCGGCGGGGTGACAGCCACCTCCATGACCACGTCACATGGGACAGACACAGGGGAAGGGAGGAGAAGGTAGAGTGAGAGAAGCAAGGAGGAAGAGACGGAGGAACGGACAGAAGGAAGAGAGACCGGCCGGCGGGGTGACCGTCACCTCCATGACCAGGGTCACATGGGACCCATACAGGGGAAGGGAGGAGAAGGTGGAGTGAGAGGGACGGAGGGACGGAGGGACAGAGGAGACGGGTCGGTGGGGTGACCCCCACCTCCATGACCAGGGCCACATGGGACTGACACAGGGGAAGGTGAAGGTAGAGTGAGAGAGGCAGGGAGGAAGAGACGGACAGAGGGAGGGATGAAGGAACAGAGGAGACCGGCCGGCGGGGTGACAGCCACCTCCATGACCAGGGCCACATGGGACAGACACAGGGGAAGGGAGGAGAAGGTGGAGTGAGAGAAGCGAGGAGGAAGGGATGGAGGAACGGAGGGAGGGATGAAGGAATGGAGTGAAGGGACAGAGGGAGGGATGAACAGAGGGAAGATGAATAAACGGAGGGAGGGACAGAAGAATGGAGGAAGGAATGGAGGGACAGACAGAGGGAGGGTGGAAGGAACAGAGGGAAAGACAGGAGGAGGGAAGAAGTAACGGAGGGAGGGACAGAGGAAAGGATTGAAAGAGGGAGGGATGGACAGAGTGAGGGAGGAAGGAATGGAGGGAGGGAGACAGGAAGGGAAGAAGGAATGGAGGGAAGGGACAGAGTGAGGTATGAAGAAACGGAGGGAAGGGACAGAGCAAGGTATGAAGAAACGGAGAGAAGGGACTCAGATGCGACGTAATATCCTCGCTAATCACTCGGATATTACTATGGGTCAACTACTTAAGAGATTATGGCCACTCATACACAAAACCAGTCATTATTGTGTATGGACACAGTTGGGTGAAAGATTTTGCTGTGACTGAAGCAGAACGAGGAATAAACGGAGGTCGAGTGAAGTACAGGATATGAGGAGATAAAGAAAGAGAGCGAACGGAATGAACTCCATGACCGATTCCCAGTCAAAATTCAGGGTCAACCAAATGCAAGCATCGCTATATAGACGGTCGTCGTACCCATCGTGAACTTGTCAGAAAGGTCAAATATTCGCGACTGTGAAGCGTTATCTGGACAATGGATGACACTATCTAGGCGGCATATAGAGTGGGCCTACATATCTAGGATAGACTGGTTCTGGCGCCATGCTGACTGCTGGCCTGATTCTCAATGACGTATGTATTGGGTTTGCAGTTTGAATATGAATTTCTAAGGGAGATTTATGTTGTCTTTTTGGTAGGAAGCCTTTTCATGAATGACAAGTGTGTCAGTTAGTATAGAAAAGAAATAGTGCAGCATGTTCGGAAACTTGCTGACCCAGATGGTATGAAATATGAAAGTCCAGAGAATCACAACAATTCGACTGGATCTTGATCTATTATATACTGCTTCACTAACAAAAAAAAGCGTTTTTAAAAGTTATTTCAGTTCATTTCGCAAAAAAAAAAGGTTTGGTTACCCGGTATGGTACTCTACCGGTAGGCCCTATCCGAGAAATCTTATCTAAGTTCCTTAAAGTTTTAAATTAAAAGCGAACTCAATTTTACGATTGATCAGCTTCACGAACAAGTCCTCCAAATAACAAATTAAGTTGAAATTTCAATTTAAATGCACGAATCTCTGATACCCGGTAATGAAATGTTCAATGTTCTCACTATGGCTCCCACCACATGGTCTAAACAATCCAAGTAAAATTGTTTACAAGTAGGCCTAGACCTATTGATGTAAACATATTTCTAAAATCACTCCAATGCACCAGCGACAGCAATAGTATAGGCCTACGTTATGCAATGTTGGAGCAATAGGGGCCAGAAATGCCGAATAACTAGGCTACACTTCAGCATTTACCCCACAGCCACAGGTAGCGTATACATACAGAGTGGACGGTGCAGTGTGTGAGAGTGAGAAACTGGGTCGCTGGGAGACTGTCTAGGTGAGGAGGGGGTGCCAAGTGCGACACACTTATCAATGTTTGTCCGCCATGACTGAAGTCCATCCAGTTCTTGTATTGACGCACTCATTGTTTGGCACACATGTTACACAAACCGCCACAGTAAAAGATGTCAGTTAGCTTCACAAAGCAGGTGAGTATTGCTATGGTGTGAACCAAACTGTATCTACATGGGTATATTTAATTACAGTATGCGCCCCAGCGGTGAACTTTGTGTGTGGCTTAAGAAAGCGCACGGTGAACCTGGTTGTGAGTGAGAACGGCGTTGGAGGTACGCTACGCAATGAACCTCACTATCATTTGCTTTTTATCCCTAAGATTTCATGGTATGCCATTGCTACACTTGAACACACGGTCCCTTGATTAAGAGTACTTTCATCCGAGTACGTGTCCATAATAGTGCCGTATCTTATCAGTTAAGTTCCCCTTTGAAGAATCCACTCCATTCCCGCATGTCCATCCAGTAAACACTTGGGTTTTTCTAGCGACAGCTGACCGTGCAAAGAAAGACAAGGAATCTAGAGCTGGCAATCTCTTGGTGAGAGGTGTATAAAACCTAAAATATCCTGACACCAACGAGTAGGGCACTTTAGGAGGTATGGACATGGGGTGTAGATCGGTATCTTACTTGCCAACCCCGTCCAAACTGAGAAACAAGGCCGTGGCAAACTTTAGCACAGGCCTCAGTCGACACGACGGAAAGGCAGCGGGTGGCATACGGCGAGGTCCAAACAAACTCGGCCGCCCGTGCACCCTCCGCACCAAATATCTCCGTTAAAGTCGCACAAACATCGTAAACAGGGTAAATTCCACGCTCCACTCACCTGCCTGTCCTTCTGAAGCTCCTATTGCCACTTTCATGTAGGCATCGTACGTAAATCCGTGCAAAAATAGGGGAAAATGAGTAAACTTCCTACAGAGACTCGCGTGCCGTTCCCTGTCGACACGCACACTGACTGAGGCCGGATGAGCGGAAGCCGGCTGCGGGCCCCGCCACCGCTACAACGACGCGCCAGCCATCTAGCGGAACCCAGCCCAACTACACCCTACTGGCATGTAGGTATACACTCAGTGTGGTGCAGATGGGAAGATTTCAATTACTATAGGCCAGAAAGGCATATTAGGGACAATGTTGGGATTATGATTGCTCATCATTTGTTGGATTATAATTAACAGTGAATGTTTCTATTAATACCATTTGCGCTTTACATGTTTATATTGATTATTCTCTCACATAAAAGACGTGTATCACGGAATGTCTAGAATATGTTTATATCCTATTCTGTCTTGTTATTGTTGTTTGTGTGTGTATCTGTGTTTTGTTATTGTTTTTAAACTTATAATGAATATAGATAAATATTTTAATCGGTTTCAGTCTATTACCAAAACCACATTACGGTACTTTAATTTCCTCTGGACTTGATGGGGTGGGGATGATAGGAGAACAAGTTACCGGTATTTGTTTTGCAAGTTGAAAATGGATAATCATCTAAATAAGCCCCATCTGTTCAGTTACGATGTGAAGAACTATGCTAAGATTTGAGCTGAGTTATAACACAATTACCCGGTATGCAAACTGTGTTTATTATAAAACAATATGATCAAACTTTATTTTTTATTTTTTATTTTTTTTAACGAGCAAAGAAAACTTTATTTCTTATCATACCCTGTTTTAAATCACAGTTTCCCAGTACGTATCATATTATACCTATTCATACTACGTAGGTCTACCATATCAGGAACGGTTTGTTGATTCCTAATTGTTTCTATGGTTGTTCTCCTTTTTTGTTTATTTTTTGTTGTTTCTTTTTTAAATATATTTATTGCGCGATATTTGACATTCAACAGCAGCATCTGTTGATCTTCCACACCAAGGAGGTCTTCTTATCCGAACACAGTAGACATGCATTACAAGACATAGACAAACATATTATCATTTTCACTCAGTACAGTTATAGTAAGCAGATAAAAAATCACTTAGAGAGTAGCATAACTACATGTACTGCATTATTTAGCCTACGCGTTGCTTGTCTAATTAGAAAATAGGCATCTAATGTGGGATAATAAGTTCATTGTAACGACTAAAATCACCGATGTTGGCTTTAAACATGTTCCCTAAAAGTCTATGCTCTAAGATTTACATTTTCAACTAGTTTTATTCATCAGCACATTATTGATATCTTGTTATTTGTGTGTTTGTCGAGACTCGCTCAACACCAAGGCATGACTCAATATGCAACACAGACACACGTTCAGTTATACATGGAGCATAAAAAGCCGGATGTTGACCTGTCACTAATTATTGGTGCTGTCAATTATATGTATTTATTTACACCATAGGGAGGACATTAATATCACATATCCTGTAGTTTACATGTAGCTGTATGACACAGTCCTAGCTGTAGTTTTTGTCAAGTGCCCCATTTAGATGTCAGGATAGACCCGAGTGGATACAGCAGTATCTGGGATAAGTCTCCCATGTACAATGCTACACAGATTACACCCATACTGTTATTTTCGTAACTGTGCTTTTTTCAGCAATGTTATTTTCTTTTTATTTTATATTCCGATGTAGTATAATCTTATTTTTTTAACAACTATCCATTAACTGTATGGTTTGATAACATTTGTACCCATGTTTTACATCAGCAAGGATATATAGATGTACTACACTGTTCCAGTTCGTACATATTTCTGAAATAAATGATGATAAAGTTGTGGCTTTTTGTATATAAAGCTAAAACAAGCTTAAGACCTTGCTAGTATTGTGCTGGGTGTCATACCTACTATAATTAGTCATGTCTCAGCCTAGTCCTGGGTTAATTTTCCCAAACTCGAACCAATGTTCAATAAATGAGTGTTTGACAAATTGATAACACCCGCGATCGCCCCTTGTGATGTTTACATAAAGGAAAGTTTTATGCAATATAGATATGTTCCTTTTCTCATTTCGATTTTGATTATACACTTTGTACCTGTGTCCTTATAATTCTAGAAGATTAATCAACAAAGTCCTACAATTTTATTTTCTTTTTCAAAATTTTCTTTATTGATGCTAAAACATACACATAGGTAGTACAGAGTATCAGTAATCCAGTTGCATCAAATAAAGTGGCCGATTGCGTCAGCCTTATAATAGGCTGTTTTTCATCACAGGGCCTCCAAACAAACAAAGAGATATGCGACAAGATGCCACAACAAAACTGAATCAATTAACTTTGAATTTGTGTTACAGTTACATGTCAAATCGACTAGGTATACAACGGATAAGAGAATTCAGACACAAACTACAAGAAGGTACCTGAGAGATCCTCATCACACAGATTTAATAGCAAGATGATCACGTCTCAAAAGTAATAGTCACCCTTCTACGAGCAGAGGGATCTTTTCATTCATACAGTTTTTTGATGTACCCTTCAACTCCTTATAAGTAGGAATATTTCCAACTTCGCCCCCCATGATAAAGGATGGAATTTAAGAAAGAGTTATTATTTGGCTGTGGCAATACTTGAGATTACATATAGTTATAGTTATAATCGGTGGTGTGTGTGTGTGTGTGTGTGTGTGTGTGTGTGTGTGTGTGGGGGGGGGGGGGGGGGTGATGTGCACGTGTTATGTAGTCGAGGACGAGAACAACATTCGATATTCATTAACAAACTCTCAAAGTACCCAGAGAACCTAGATATTAATGAAGGGAGAACGAGACGGGTAGCAAAGATTGATTTCCAGGAGCGGCATTTTAGATGTATGTCATGTAAAATCTCCCCCATACAGAAGTGTAATATCATGGAACGAACTGCCAGCCACATTACACATTGTTGGGAACAAAATAGATTTCAAGTCTATGGTTAGCCACTGAATAGTGAAGGAAGGGAAGAAAAATTCCTCCTATTGGTTTTTATTAGAGCGTGCTTGCTAACACTATATACGTTGCCTAAAGGTCAGAGTGGTCACATATAGGCTTCCAGCTTACTGTAAAGACACTATCCCTTCATTATCTGTGTGCTACTCACTGTGCTACTGGCAAAGGAGCAGGGTGCCAGTGTCTCAGTGTCTTAGAAGTGTGCCCAAATGACCATGACCAATCACTAATTGACCTATTAGTGTTTGATATATTTGGATCCTAGACGCGGGACTTGAAGAAATGGCAAGTTGACTGGGTGCAAGTGGGTTACAGAAAACGATCCGTATATACTGAATGTAACCCAAACCTTCCAATTGTTATTCATTTATAATTGCATGCTCATTCATCAATGATGAACATACCATCTACTTCTAGTTTATTCAGTCTATTACCCAAAATATATCACCATTCTGCACGGTGATACTGCTACGGGACTTGTCCCATATCAACTCATTAAAACTAACCTCATTCTCTTTTCCAACTTTGGTTATTAGTAAATGCTGTATTGGAAATACCAAAAGTAGAATTAATTGGATGACCTGTATAACAATTCCAGAATGGAATAAAAACAATAAACTAGAAAAAAATGCAATTCGAATCATGGCCAGAGGGAAAACTATTTGCAATCCCCTATAAACCATTTCTTGCCCATGTGGGGGCGTAAGCATGGCGGAGTATCACTTCTTCTATCAAGAATTTTACTGGGAATAGGATGTGTTCACAGAGTAATAAAGTACTTTCGGATGAATGGCCATATACTTCAGTATTTAATGCATCACTTGCATATTTTTTTATCAAAAAGATATTTAAAACGATCACCTCAGTTCATAGTCTTAATGTGTTAAGGTCCGTATAGTGTATAGAAAAACCTATAGCAATGGCCATCTCTCCAGGCAGATTATCCTACCCCTAATATAAAATCCCATAGGCTTAACATTGAGTTTCCGTATGCCACGCTGACTGGCATACGGAGTTTTATATGCCACTAGTGGCATACAGAATTATTATCATGTAATATTATAAAATCGAGGAGACAGGGTAGGATAAAATCAAAACCTGATTCGTTTTAATTTTGGCCATCGCATTCCACTCCTGGAGTTTTGGCTCCGGACTTCACTCGGCTCTGCCTCGTGAAGTCACTATGCCAAACCCCAGTCGTGGCATACGGTGGTCAAGATTAAAACTCATTCAGTTTTACGATATTATCTCACTCCTGGTACAAGTTTAGCCATAGAAATAACATTAAAAAAATACTCAACGATCACCCGCATAAAGTGACAATACTACGCCATGACCATGGTGGAGTGAATATGAGATGATGTCATAGGCGATTAACCAATCAGCGGCCGGGATTGACCATTAACACAGAGCCCTTAACTTTGCAAAATATTTTGAATTATTCTGATAATGTAATGTTAGTCTATTGTCCGTAAAGGGGTAAGATAAATCCAGAACCACACTCGAATCGTAAAATAATATGAAGAGACGTCACAAATTTGAGTCTGAGTTCATTTATGCCACGCATTTTGTCGGCTCCATAATTTCACGAGTCGAAGACGAGTGACATTATGGAGCCAACAAAATGCGTGGCATAAACTCAACGAGTGGCGTCTTGATTTTATCGTACCTTATTTCCATATTTTTTCAGTATCAGAAAGTAATGGCATAAACAACACTTTATGTCACACCTGTGACATAAACAAATCCCATGTTAAGCCTATAGCGTTTTTTTTATTAGGGGTAGGATAAATGACACTCCACAACAATACTCCACATTTGGATATACCATAATGGTCACTGGGCTTTGCCAAAGCTGAGTGACCATTATTGAGCATCCAAACTCATGGAGTATTGTCTGCTTATACGATTCTCGATGCAGTTCTATATAAATACTTAGAACATACCCTCCTCCACTCAGAGACAGAGGACACTTACATAGCGCTCTATGCACAGTGACATTGAGTGGGGAATGCATGGAAGAGTGGGCTCCACTTAGCCTACATATGAGATTCGTTGTCACTGTAGATTATTGGCCAAATTGCTCCTTTGTGTCGATCAAGTGCATATATCTACGGTGAGTGCACAGAAACATGACTCGGGGATATGTATGTTTATTGTACTTCATGTATACACAACTGTACATTTATAGAACACCAAACAAAGGTTGATTATAAAGAGGTCGTTTTAGCGGTAATGTCTATTGATCAATTAGTGAGAAAGAGACAGACACAGACACAGAGAGAGACAGACATAGACAAACATAAACAGAGACAGAGAGAGACAGAGAGAGAGACAGAAGAGACAGACATAGACAGGGAGAGAGAGACAGAGAGAGACAGGAGAGACAGACATAGACAGAGAGAGAGAGACAGAGTGAGAGAGACAGAGACAGAGACAGAGAGAGACAGAGAGACAGAGACAGAGAGACAGACATAGACAGAGACAGAGACAGAGACACAGAGAGACACAGAGAGACACAGAGAGAGATACAGAGAGACAAAGAGAGGGAGACAGAGAGACAGAGAGAGATAGAGAAAGAGAGAGACAGAGAGACAGAGGGAGACAGAGAGAGACAGAGAGAAACAGAGAGACAGAGAGAAAGACAGAGACAGAGAGAGAGGGACAGAGAGACAGAGAGAGAGAGGGAGTGAGACAGAGAGACAGAGAGACAGAGAGAGAGACAGAGAGAGGGACAGAGAGACAGAGAGAGACAGAGACATAGACAGAGAGAGAGACAGACAGAGACAGAGACAGAGAGACAGAGAGATAGAGACAGAGACAGAGACAGAGAGACAGAGACAGAGAGAGTGAGAGAGCTGTACATTGTTAAGGTAGATCAATATTGTTCTCCGGGGTGGCTTTGGGTGGCAGAGAAGGTTGGCGCCACTCTTTAGGCTGTAGGATTAACGCAATCTGAATGATAAGCTCGGTAATACGCGCTTACATACATGTATAAGTCAGCCTGTAGCTGCCGTAAGACCTTGTGATGTATAGGGAGCACTTTGTACCTCTACACAGTGCCGTTGATGATAAAACCTACACAGAGTAAGCGAGATCACATCACAGGCCTTACACAGGTGCCCTTTCACATCCCATTCATGCTTTCCATTCAGTTTCAAGGTCACTGCATTTTCTGACTTGCAAATCCTTCCAATTAGGTGATGAATTATCATATTTCTTTATGCAGCCTTTATTCCCATTATTAATACATAGAATCTATTAACATATCGTATATATATATATATATATATATATATATATATATATATATATACATACATACATACATACATACATACATACATACATACATACATACATATATATATATATACATATATATATATATATATATATATATATATATATATATATATATATTAACATACAGAGAGCTAGTGGCGCTTTAGTAAATATATCGAAAATACACGTAAGTCTTTTTGACATATCATCCTATAATGAGAAAGCTATGTGTTTTGATGGTAGATGAGATCTTCCCCTTTTCTATAAGGACATGCCATATCTGCCTTAATTACTCCAAAGTACAGTGGCAGACTTATATCCTAGGGTTTTTGCGGGTGACAATACAATATGCCCGAATCACAATGACACAACAGGCAAAACACAGCAAGTCGGCTCCTGTCTGATGAAGGGGCTGAATTTTTTTTTAGGTGGGATGGTAATCCCTTCCACACATGAAAGGTAGAGCAGGTGTGATTCTTACAGAATATTCTAACAATTATAGTGATATAAAGTACACCTCACAATAGGTCTCACATCCACGAAATATAAGGCATATAGTATTCAAGATATGAAGTAAATAAAACCTGCTTGAAATAGGGGTGGAAAATGTTTCCTACTTCAGAAATAAGTGATGAATTATTATACATGTCATTATATCACAATATATATAATAGGCTATAATGCCACCTATATTGAATCTCTAGTTTATATTTCATACCAAAATCAAACTATCTGTATATCGTCTTGATTCAATAAAGGTAATTGTAAACAAAAAATATATTTACAATATTGACTGGTTTCAGATACAAGCGGTCATATGCTCCGAGGAGTTTACTCGTAGTAATATCCAAGCGCCTCCGAGGATATTGTGTAGAGTCAACTCTAAGCAACATACGACCACTTTTATCTGAAACCAGTCTATATATTGTATTTATCACCCACCTTTTCCTGAAAAAGTGGGGTACTGATATCAATTCATTTAGGTGTGCACTATTTTTTCATACACACTATTTTTTTCCGTTTGTGGGGGCTTTTGCGGCCTGGAGCATAAAACATATCTGTATATAATAGTCTGGGTATGTTGATAAATGCTGCCTATGTGTTTTCTATGGACACTTTGTATTAGGTGGATATATCTGTATGCTTCAGGTATGGTGATAAACACTCCCCATGAGTTTTCTATGGACACTTTGTATCAGGTGGATATATCTGTATGCTCCGGGTATGGTGATACACACTCCCTATGTATTTTCTATGGACACTTTGTATCAGGTGGATATATCTGTATGCTCCGGGTATGGTGATACACACTCCCTATGTATTTTCTATGGACACTTTGTATCAGGTGGATATACATGCTCTAGGCATGGTGATACACACTCCCTATGTGTTTTCTATGGACACTTTGTATTAGGTGGATATATCTGTATGCTCCGGGTATGGTGATACACACTCCCTATGTATTTTCTATGGACACTTTGTATTAGGTGGATATATCTGTATGCTCCGGGTATGGTGACACACACTCCCTATGTGTTTTCTATGCACACTTTGTATTAGGTGGATATATCTGTATGCTCCGGGTATGGTGATACACACTCCCTATGTATTTTCTATGGACACTTTGTACTTGGTGGATATATCTGTATGCTCTGGGTATGGTGACACACACTCTCTATGTGTTTTCTATGCACACTTTGTATTAGGTGGATATACACAATATTGACTAGTTTCAGATACAAGCGGCCGTATGCTCCGAGGAGTTGACGCGTAGTAATATCCGAGCGTATGCGAGGATATTGCGCAGAGTCAACTCCAAGGAGCATACAACCGCTTTTATCTGAAACCAGTCTATATTGTATTTATTATCCACCTTTTCTGGGCAAGTGGCATGTCGATATCAGTTCGTTTTAATTATGCACTATGTTTTCGTACGCACTATTTTTCCGTATGCGCCACCCGGAGCATACAACATATCCGTATGCTCCGGGTATGTCCATACAAACTCCCTATGTGTTATCTATGGACACTTTGTATTCGGTGGATAATAAATATCTGTATGCTCCGGGTATGGTGACACACACTCTCTATGTGTTTTCTATGCACACTTTGTATTAGGTGGATATATCTGTATGCTCCGGGTATGGTGATACATACTCCTTATGTATTTGGCTGTACAAATAGAGTGGGGTCGTGGACTGTCCCCTGATATTAGTAGTGTGAGAGGGGTGGGGATGGGGTGGGGTTGGAAGAGGGGGCCAGACTGGGAGTGATGGATACAAAAGAATAGGTTGGTGATTGGTTTCCAGAATAAGTTCAGAATAAATAATGTATGATTTAAAACAATATTCAGTGTACAGCTCAAGCAAAGTGTTCCGTCTGCTCCAATGTCATTCACATATTACAGATAAGAGTATCCACCAAAACGGACAAGGTCCTGTATCACGAAATGTATCATGTATCACGAGAAAGCAGCATGTTCATATGATAGTAAACCAATCGTAAATTATAGTAGAAAAACATGTAGTACATACTCTGAAATATACACAAGATAACTCGAGGGATTATTCGAGTTAATAAACTGCTTTAAACAAATCCAATAAATCCTCGAATGGAAGAATGTCTGACTGTAGCATTTACCACACACGGTGTTACAGTAGAATCTTAGCAAGCGTAACGATCTTAATTTCATCTAATTCATTTTGTGACCTAGGGCAGTTCACGTTACAAGTTGGTCGTAGTTGTCTTGTGAAGGCTAAGAAATACTTGACTAATTATCTTGTCTAAATGAGCGCATTGTTGATCAAAAGATCGGTATCAGCTCATAAACCATATAATTCAAACAGAAGACGTGTAATATTTATATAGAACTACATCGAGAATCGTATAAATAGACAATACACCACGAGTTTGGATGGGCCGCAATCGTGATCGAGGCAAAGCCGAGTGACGATTATGGCCCATTCAAACGAGTGCAATTTTGTGTATTTTACGATCCGGTTCTGGATTTATCTCAACGATCCGGTTCTGGATTTATCTCACCCCTTTTTATGACATTAAATATCATTAAAACTTCACAATAATTAGAATAGACTTGGCAAATCTATATGACGTCATCTCAAATTCACTCCGCCACGGGCGTGGCGTAGTATTGTCACTTTACCGGAGTGATCGTTGAGTATTCCTTTCTAATGTTATTCCTATGGCTAGACTTGTAACAGGGCTGAGATAAACACATTATCTACTTGTTATTGAGGTAAAGATGTGTAATGGTCATAGAAAACAAATAGTTATTGAGATAAGTTAAGGATATAAGGTATATCGGTCTTATAGCGTTACTTGCATGTGTACTACATCTATTTTGTAAATTATATTTCTCTATATCTTAGTTAAAGATTTGCACTCACTAACCCAGGATGCTGGATATACATTAGCTGAGGGAAAAGAGATTACTCTTGTGACAGACTGTGAAGTCACTTTCCCACATCATCTGGACTGCATTAGCAATCTATGTATTTATTGGTATTTACATGTAACCAATCAGGAGAAAGAGTTTTTTAACCCTACACCCAACGCCATATAATTCTCTGAGACCTGATTTGACACTCTCCGGTGTTTTCCTTACATGAATTGTACCTACATTGAAGAGGGCCTGAGTTGAAGAGCAGTGTCCCTTCTGAACTCGCTCATCATGTAAGACATTCCCTAATTAAAATTGTTTACAAAAAAAAATAAGTACAAAAAAAGTGTCTGTATTTCTGTTCATGGGTGTGTATGTGTGTGTGTGTGTGTGTAGGTGTGTGTGTGTATATGTGGGTGTGTAATAGTGTGTGTGTGTGTGTGTGGGGGGGGGGGGGGGGGGGTAACTAGGAACACACTTTTCTATTATTCAATAAACATAATTAACTACTAAAGGTTATCTCCATTCATGGCGCTCTTCCTCAAAAGAGTCACATGTAACAGGACAAGGACAAGTAAACAATAGTACAAGACAATACATATGGGTCTAATTAATCTTCACCACCATAATACAATACACTGTTCCAAAATTCTTATATTCCGATTTTATGATCAATTAGTTGATATTTCTTCAAATTGTAAAACCTCCTCCTTGACTCTTGTCTTAAATAATACATTTAGCCTTAAGGTCTGTCTCCACTGTGCGATTCTAGGTACATAGTACAGTCTGAGACTGGGTGTACCTTCAGGATCGAAAAGTGGCAAAACGCACAGTGGAGACTGCAAGTTTCCCTCAAGGCTGAGACTGGGCGTACCTAGTACACCCAGTCTCAGACTGGAGGTACCGCATGTACCCTGGATCGCAAGCGTTTTTAAAGATCAAACAAGTTTGATATTTGGTACACCCAGTCTGAGACTGGGTGTACCTATGTACCTTGGATCGCAAGCGCTCCAGTCGCAAGCAGGGTAGTCTCCACACAGAATCGATGTTTTAATACCTTGCGATCCGAGGTACATGTGGTACCCAGGATCGCAAGCTATATGGAACGTCGTGCTTGCGATCCTGTACCTCCAGAGGTACACGATCGCAAGCCCCCCAAGTCGCACAGTGGAGAAAGGCCTTTCGCAGCAGCATAAGGCCAGGGATATATCACTGGGCACTACAGACACTATATATCTTACTCTGGGAAAACCTCTTCAGAATCATCACGCCTTAATTAGCTAATTAGGGCTTCTCTAATCAAGCCTTCTTCCGCCAGGAAGACAAAACGAGCGTTAATTGTCAGACTTACACAGTCTTCTCCGATATACAAGATGTGGTGTTTACTTCTCAAACCCCGTTTTGAAGTATACAGAGGCCGCTTACACACGGGAGAGACAGGTACCGGGCCGTCAATGTCTCAAAGTGGGCAGTCCACTGTCAGAGGGGAGTGACGGGTGGCTGTCGGTAATGAGGATTCAGTGTGATGTGGGAAGAGTGCGAATTTGATTCAAGAGACTATTCCTGAAATACATCTTGAGAATTTTTTCTCTCAGATCCATACGACCACAGACCAAAACCAAACCAAAACCAAAGACCACAGCGAGAAATATAGAAATAGCCCTCTGTATCAGGGCATCTTTATATGGAACTTGATATCATGTGAGATACAGATGGAGGAAAGTTTCAAAAAGTATAAACAGAAAATTAATAAGAAAATCATAGAAGATGATAGCTAAATTACCAGTTTGATAACAAAATTATATCTCTTTTATCCCCTGAAATCAAGAGCTTGAGTAAGAGAACAAAAGAGCAATGTACCCTTCTCAGTTAAGATGAAATTGGAGAATTTGTCCTTGTATTTGTGTTTATATAACGACATACCGGATAGAAAGAATTACCCCATAAATTGTAATAGAAAGAGTACTCTATTTTCCTCACGACCTATACCATGTGTATTGTGAATCTGTAATGACCCATATACTGGTTTCTCTATTTGTTGGTGTGCTATACCAGTTTAGTTTTGTCTTGTCTTTTCCTGTCTTTTTTTTTTTTATTGTGGAGAATATTTTATTTTCAACTTGTACAGGATATATACACACAAGTATTTTAGCAGCCATAAAGAAACAGATACATTTCAAAATGATATAGGGTTGTCATGCACTGGTAAATTAATCTACCCTGTTTCTACAGATTTTTCCTGTCTTTTAGCGTACTTATCAATTTATTGCTTCTAAGATTCTCATATAGGTTAATTTAAAAAAAGAGATAAAGCTGACTCTAGAAATATATTACTGCCAAATGCCTTAAACAGTACAAGAATACAATAACTGACTACATGCATGTAGAGAATGTAATAACCAGGATAAAGATCTAGATGTACTCTGAACTGAATGAAAATATATGCATCTTTTGTGAAGAAAAGAAAGAATTTAAACCGTAGTATGTTGTGTGTCACAGGTTACTGCGTTATTGAGTTTATGCGATAATCTAGTAAAACGTAATCACCTTGTCGGGACGTCCACTCGTACCTCGTTTCTTCCGACAAAAACATTAAACGAGCCCGTAGAGCGAGTTTAATATTTCTATAAAAAAAAGTAGGAGAGGATGCCCCATTAAGGTCGATATGTTTTACTTTTATCATATACCTCCAAATTTAAATAAATATTAAAGCATTAACCCAAAACATGACCAATGTCATGCCACTAGCCAGAGTGATTTGGTATGGCAGAAGCCACTCCAAGTAGTGCACCCATGTATGTATGTTTAGTTTTTTACAAAAATTTAGAATGTATTTCATAATTTCATTTTCGTAATATATGTTCTGATGATATTTTACCATAATTGTCTGTGTATTTTTACAGTGATATTTCATGTTTTTTCTATGTTATAAATAGTTCAGTACACTGCTAGACTCGCTTGAATTAAATGCGTATTTGGAGAATATGTGTATTTTATTTCCATACCAGTATACGGTGCGGTACACTGTAAAAAACTTCCCGTGAATTTTACGGTATTTCCCAGGCAACTGGGGTGCCAGGGAAATACCGTAAATTGTACGGGTGACCGTAATATATTTTTGACCGTAAATTATAACTGTCCTAGACTGTATTTTCCTAACGGTTTAAACCTGTAATATATTTCAGACCATGAATTTTCACTGTAATAAACTGTATTTTGAAAACGGTTCAGACCTGTAAATACAGAGGAGCAAAGCTGTATGAAATATACTATATGCACAGCCCTTCTTGTTATTGAGGTTCTTGAGAATTGTTATATGTAGAGGGCCACCTATAGAGTATGTATACAGAATTTCTGAAATTCCAAATCTCCAACCCCTCCTCCCAAACCTTTATGCAATTGATCAAAGAAAGAGCATATGCAGAATTTCCTAAATCCTTGACCCTCCAATCCCCACCCCCCACCTCAATCCTACATATCTTTTAGAAATGTCCTATGAAAGTGGTGTCTAATCCCCTTTATGATATTGATGTCATGACAACTTGAGAATAAATGTGCTCTAAATGGCAGGAACTTCACAGGAGATCGATGAATATCTATTATACATTTTGATGAAGTTAACTCTTGCATTTTATTCCCCACTTTGATTTGTTGCTGATATTGGAGTTAATCTAAGTTTATCTAATATGTCCATATTTACAGATTTATACTGTAAACTGACTGTAGATTGGGTGGATTACAGTCCTGAATATTTTTACAGTTGAATACCGTTTTTTGGTATCAAATATACGGTATAGAACTGTGGATAAGATTACAGTGATATACCGTCCATGTTTACGGTAGTATCCTGTATATTTTACGGAAATCTTTTACAGTGTATGACAATAATGCCTTACCAGAGCAGTGTAAAGTATTTGTGTTTATTATTCACGTAATACAAAGTGTCCATAGAAAACACATAGGGAGCGTGTATGGACATACCCGGCGCATACGGATATGTTGTATGCTCCGGGTGGCGTATACGGAAAAATAGTGCATACGGGAAAATAGTGCAAAACTGAAATGAACTAATATCGGTATGCCACTTGTCAGGAAAAGGTGGATAATAAATACAATATAGATTGGTTTCAGATAAAAGCGGTTGTATGCTCCTCAGAGTTGACGCTGCGCAGCACCCTCGAATACGCTTGGATATTACTACGCATCAACTCCTCGGAGCATACGGCCGCTTGAATCTGAAACCAGTCAATATTGTGTATGACTTATTCATTCTAAATCACTTATAATCAGAACCATTTAGCATGTACGGGCGGGATAACTCCCGCAACGGAAGTTATCCGGGTAAATTGCCAAGACCCCACTGCGCAAACTCGAAGTATCTTTTTCACCGGCACTCATCGAGACCGGATCAATAAATTTTGTCTCTTCTTCTTCGACGGTTTTTGTCAAACCTTTCTGCAAGATGGTGAAGAAATTAATTGCCTGTTCAGCATGCGGCTTATCTCACCCACCTAGAGGTGGCCAATTCTGTAAGTACATGTCATTGGGAGAGAAGATCTACAAAACTAAAGGTCTGGAGGCCACCCAGGAGCAATGTCGGGTGGCCATCGATAAGACAATGGTAGAGTTCGAGTCTAAAATTTACCTGGCAGACGAGACGAGCGGCGATGAATCGGATGACTTGGAAACTAGTCAGGCTGCAGGTCCTAAAGTAGCACAGGACTCTCATCAAAGTCTGTTGCAAGGTTTAGTCCAGGCTAGCGCAAGGCAGCAGCAGCAACTAGATCAGCTGATGAAGAAGGTCGGGGCCATGTCGGTCTCTTCTCCTCCTCCAGGGCGTGATGCAGCGAGTTCGACAGTGCCGGCACAAGAACCGGCAGCTTCCCATCGGCGGGCTGACGACTCGAAGTCGGAAGGGATCCCTAGATGGTTCCAGACCATTCTCCAGACTGCAACTCCTGTGCAAACTACTCTTCGATATTGTCAGGTGAGGCCAGATCTCAGATGGATCAGATTGTCGATATGGAGCTTAATGTGGGTAAGCTGAGTGTCGCGGAGTCTCCTCCTCAGTGTGTTCACTCCATGGGGGCGGTCATAAAACCTACAGGGAAAATAAGACCTATTACAGATTGCAGTAGACCCGAGGGCTATTCCATTAACAGTTTTATGGAAAATACTTGTAAAAAAATTTCCTATGTGAGCATTGACGATGTTACTTCTGAGTTGTGTGTCAATGATTACATGTCTGTTGTTGACATTAAATCTGCGTACAGATCGATTAATATCCGTCCTGAAGACAGGAAAGTTTAGGGCCTACTATGGGATGTGAACGGACGGGGAACCTTCCTCACTGACAACTGCCTGTGTTTTGGTGCTAAATGTGCACCATACGTGTTTACTCAATTCACAGAATTTCTGATCAGATGTATGGCCCGTAGGGGCTTCTCCAGGGTTTTTGGGTACATTGACGACTTTATCATCGTTGGTTCGTCACTCGAGGAATGTGCCCTTGCGACCAAGGTGTTAGCGGCTCTCTTGGAGTATGTAGGGTTTGAGGTTGCCCGGGAAAAAATGATTTCTCCTTCGACATCTGTGATTTATCTGGGTATTGAGATAGACTCCGTAGCTATGGAGTTGAGACTTCCACAGAAGAAACTTTTGAAAATTAAAAAGTGTGTTTCAGATTTTTCAGACAAAAAGTCTTGCTCGAAAAGAGTTTTACAAAGGCTTGCGGGTTCACTATCACATGCAAGCACTGTCATTAGAGGTGGTAGGACCTTCACTAGAAGGATCATTAATCTCTGTAACTCACTGAGTGGTTGGGACTCAACTTGCAAAATACCAGTATGGCTATCTGATGACCTTAATTGGTGGTCCAAGTTTCTCCGTATTTTCAATGGGACGACCAGGATGGTAGTTGACTCTGCTAATCTGGGTCCAGTCTGTACTGACTCTTCCCTAACGGGTTTTGGGACTACCTGGGGAGATGATTGGGTTGCTGGGACCTGGGTCCCTGATGCTACCACCCAGGAGCTCTTCCCTGAGGCTCATTTTCCATGGGCCCTTCTGATTACGTTTCATCCATGGACATCAATGTTCTCGAGCTGTGGCCGGTCCTTTGTGCTGCAATGCGTTGGGGTTGTTCCTGGAGGAACTACAAGGTGTGCTTAAAAAGCGATAACACCCAAGTTGTGTGCATGATCAACATGGGCAGGTCCCGTAGTGTACGTGCCATGTTCTGGCTACGTGAACTGTTTTGGTTGAGTTTTGTTTTTGATTTTCACTTAACTTGTGCACACATTGCTTCTGATAAAAATGTAATTCCAGATTATCTCTCACGATTGTCGTCATCAAAGGTGCCTCCCCTAGGTAGTTTCTTACCGTGTGCACATTTGTGTTGTTTCAGCGCTACAGGAACTTCGCGACAAGGTGCGATACTATCAGGACACTTGGATGGCCCCTAACACTGTGAGAACTCGTAAGTCGCAATGGCGCCATTATCTTCGTTTTTGTGAAATCTATGGCCTTACCCACTTGCCTACACCAGTTGATATTGTTTGTATTTATTTAGCTTACATGGCTGAGACCCTGTCTTATTCGTCAATACAAAACTATTTGTCAGCCTTGTGGACATTGCACAAAATGAATGGGTTTGACCATGTGGCGCCATCCAATTTTCGCATACTTTCAACCTTGAAGGGCATCAGACGTCATTTAGGCGATTCACGCTCGCAAGCCCCAACAATGACTGTTAATCATTTATCTGTAAAAAGTGAGGATACTATATTTTGGTTGTGCCTCATTTTAGGTTTCAGAGGGCTCTTGCGTAAGTCCAATTTGTTTGACAAAGACTCCTGTATCTTAATCAAGGATATAACATTTTTTGATTGGGGAGTCTTAGTGTGTATCCGTCGTTCTAAGGCGATTCAGGTTAAGGAAAGAGTATTACAGATTACGTTTGCACGGACATCCAATCTAAAGTTTTGTGTTTCTCATCATGTGGGGGTTCGTCTACTATCTGGGCCTACGAGTCCTGACTCCCCCCTTCTGTGTTATTTCTCAGGTTCTTCCTTCAAAAACTGTACTTATTATTGGTTTTCCAAGAAATTGTTTGCTGTTTGTGAGCGATTATCGCTTCCTAATTACACCTCCCACTCCTTACGCCGTGGTGGTGCAACTGCCCTATTAGGAGCAGGGTTGCCTATTTTTGATATCAAGTTACGGGGTGTTTGGTCTAGTAATTGTATTTATCAATACCTGTCAAAAACTCTTCAAGAGAGAGTTGTTACTGATTCTGAAATATCTCAGACCCTATTTTTTTAGTCGTTTGGCGGTTTGGCGGTGGTTTTGTATCACTTGTGTGTAATCCAGTATATTTGTATACTTCGGATGTATAATAAAATATATATTTACCGCCACTCCTGCCTTGCTTGGGTCATGATTTTGGCGGGATAACTCCCGCAATGGAAGTTATCCGGGTAAATCGCCAAGACCCCACTGCGCAAACTCGAAGTATCTTTTTCACTGGCACTCATCGAGACCGGATCGATAATTTTTTTCTTTTTTCTTTTTTCCTCTCAGTGGTTTTGTATCACTTGTGTGTAATCCAGTATATTTGTATACTTCGGATGTATAATAAAATTTATATTTACCGCCACTCCTGCCTTGCTTGGGTCATGATTTATTCTTGATAAAAGATAAAGGGGGAAAGAGAGAGAGAGAGAGAGAGACAGAGAAACAGAGAGAGACACACAGAGAGAGATTTACACATGCTAGTATCAAGCGTCGGACATGTTAAAATCCGTGAGCATCAGAAAACACTCCAGCCATTTTGTATGCGACTGCCAACAAGTCAGTGCTTTAAGTCACTTCCTGTTTGTTGGCTCACGTAAACGATGTCTTAGGCCATATTGCCTCGGGCATAAAATGAACAGATGAGTTGAATGAAACAAATAAAGTTTTCACTTCACCAAACTTTAGAAATTAGTGAATCTCATAAAAGAAAACACCACAACACCGACAAATATTAAAAATCAAATCAATTCTGCTACACAATGACGAATTGACGAGAACGATTTAAGATCTTATGACTCAAACAAAATTTCGATTATTTAATTTTGGGAAAATAAAGCATTCCGAGTCATAACGTTTCTGATAGTAGGGAGGCCAGTGTGGCCGGACACGACATTGCTATTGCATTCACTATCACACTGACTTTAGAGAGTGAGGGTCTGAGATAGATTATAGACACAGGTAGATAAGCAGATAGATCAGTGCAATATATCACGGCTGTATCAGTTCTATATATAATACGCACATGTGTGCATATGGCTAAGTTGTGTAATAGATATGGCTATCTACAAATATGTGTACTTGTCTACTAATCTAACTTCCAACATTATGAGTACAGCTCCGACATTATGAACGGCGATATGTGTATGAAGTATTGCAGGAAGGGAACAAAGTACCAATTGAGGTATGGTATTTTTACATAAAAATGAACCAGGTAATCCTATGTTATAGCACTACAGCAGAGTAATATATGATAAATCTGACCATTTGGCAAGATAATTATTAATATCAATGATACATACGAGTCCAATCACAAAGTTGGTGTATAATATCAACTGGACTGCTTAATTTCAAAAGCTATGTGAGTTCAAATGCAAATACTTCGTTGTGTGTCAATTCTGCTCTACTATGTAACTGGCACTGTTTTCTAATTTAAAAAAAGTGTCCTTAGATATAGCAGACCTACCGTTACCTGAAGAATAACAACCACTGTCAGGTATAGTATACAGTAAAACCCCTCTTCCGGGACACCCCGCTTATATATATATATATATATATATATATATATATATATATATATATATATATATATATATATATATATATATATATATATATATACATACACATTTTCTCTTCTTTTTCGATTCTGGAATCCTATAACTGACTGTGACCACAGTGAATAATTCTCAGTCCCGATAAATTAGAATATTGAAAGCTATAACGATAATATACCGACACATGATTCAATTACTTAGTGTTCATGATGGCCCAAAGCCCAACTCCCAGACCGCAGGCAATACAAAGGTATGCACAGCAATACCATTTACTAAATTGCTTCCCCGAAGTAAAATACCCACTTAACCAATTACTATGTCTCATCTCAATATCCATAAAGGAATATCTATCCTACACACATTAAACTTACAGTTGATGCATACATAACTAACATACGTATGTGATACTGTGCATATTAGTGATTGTTTCATATGAACATGTGTTTTAATCTTTAAGCAGCAGTATTCAGAGGCACTATTGAGTGTGTTTATGACAGAGTGATGAACTCAATTTATTATATATACATGTGTGGCTACACGTTTCATAACTACGATACTAATCATACAAATAGACAGTGAACTAGGGCACGTTGAATACCACTCCATCAGGTCTTAGACAAAATGAAATACTTGTTCACCATAGGAGCAGCCAGCTAAGGCAATTGCGATTAAATATATCATATATACCGTAAGACTATATATATTATCTCTTTTTGGACAAAATGTTTATTGACATAAATCAGATTCACATATAAGATCCATGATTTTTATCTGATCCTCTCATAGGACAGAAGACGGACATTACTACAAGCTTGGACAACAATATTACAATGTGCCAGGGGAGAGATGCTTATACGTTATAGTAAATTATACACGTCATAGGGCGATCGTTAATCATAGTGTTAAGTCTTGGACCCTACTTGTGTAAGGAGTAGACCAGATAGATAGGGATGTATAGACCAGAACTTTACAATAGGTCTATCAATGAGATTACCATAACTCGCACTTTGCTACAGGCAATACAAACATATCACCCTAAACTGAAAATAGTTGAGAAAATCTATTGATAAGAAACAAACTGGATTATCTTAATGTAATTAAGGATACACACGTTTACAAACAAAGGATTTGCATTTAGTTGGCCGACCAAAAAACGGTACTACTAACAAGGAAGAACTTGCAAAAAGAGAAGGCAGTTTTCTTCTTTTCTGTTATCAATATAAAGATACACATTTCACCATGACATATGCGTGTGAAATACAGCCCGCAGTTGAACGTACAACGATATTCGGACACGCGCAACAAGTTATTGGACAGGCCAATGACATGATAGGCCACAAAACAGGTGGGGATAGAGATAGGGCAAGGGGAAGGGACGGGGAGGCTGAGTTCCCGCTGGACATGCAGTGATTGGGTGCAGAGTTACTAATATATTATTATCCATCGTATACAAAGTCCCCATTGAAAATGTATGGGGACTCAGTAAACCACGACCCATTGTATTAAACCGGTCAGATACCATAACTGTGATATACGGAATCTAACCTGTGGTATACGGCCTCAAAACCATGGTGTACGGGAAAAATAGTCCCTTTTGCTATAGAACAAAGAAATAGTTCCTGTTGTTATACCCGTCAATATGGCAATTAATGGGTTTAATTTATTCGAAAAGATGGATAATAAATACAACAAACGATGGTTTTGTGGACAGGCGGCTCTGTAAACCACTCGCGGATGACCTCGTAATACACTCGCTAGCGCTCGTGTATTACTACGCGTCAACCACTCGTGGTTTACGGCCGCATGTCCACAAAACCATCGATTATTGTCTATGTAGTGGATTAATAGGAGTATAGGAAGGGGACACCTACGGTATATTTGTAAATAATGCATTTATATGATAAAATCTTTATTGCTTTCGCTCTTCCAGGCAATACAATTTTTTTCAGGAATGAAACTCATTCCTGTCCAAATATCCACATTATAGTATCACCGCCATAGTTACTATTTACGTTAGACTTAGTTTTCACCGAAAAATGAATGTTATCCACCGACATGAACAGAAATATGTTTATTGCACTGAGAGAGAGAGTGCGATGGGATAGAAAGGAAGATAAGATATATATTTAAACAGAGAGAAAAGGGGAGGGGGGTTGAGAGAGAAAGGGGCAGGGGACAGAGACAGAAAGAAAGACAAGAGAGGGTAGGGACAGAATATATGTATGTCTTACAATTAAACTGGTGAGTAAGTAGAAACATGGGAAATCCCAAGCACCGGGACTACAGACTATAATGTACTTACATCGTCTCCAAAATACATTTTCACTGGAAATGGATACAAGGTTAATTGTTTTCTAAGACTAACTGTCCATTGGAACTAGTACTATACTTTATCTCACCCCGGGTACAAACTAAGAAATAGGGATGACAATAGACAAGAAATACTCAGCGATCACCCTATTGTTGTCCTATTTAATGTCATAGAAAGGGGTGAGATAAATCCAGAACCTCTCTCGAACTGTAGAATATACAATACTTAACTCGTTTGGATGTGCCAGAATTGTCACTCGGCTTCGCCTCGATGACGATTGCGGTGCAACCAAAGTCATGGAATATTGAGTATGTATACGATTCTCGATGCAGTTCTAGGGTTAGGGTTAGTGCTGAACATCAACAGAATAAATACAACATTTCTAAAAAAAGAAGCCCTCGTCCTTTTACAGCTTCATGAGACCAACATCTCCTTGTGAGCCCCTTGTATCTAGACTGGCTCCAGTCCCTTCATCCTATGGCTACCCTCCTCACTGGGATAGAGGGACTGGTACAATCGGTAATGGTGTTGGATTTCTGTACTTCAGTATTCCCAACACTCTCCATAGAGATATCATGGACACTGATGGGAGATTGATAGCCTCTCACTTTGATTTTAATCGGGTCACAGTAATGAGTAGGCGAAATTTATTGCTATGATAACACAGGCGGCCAGGGAACTGGAGGAGGGGAGGGGGTAGGGATAGGAGGAGTTGTAACGGACCACAGGTCAAAGGTGAATGCACATTGATTATCGCACCTATTACGCGATTGGATAGCCCTCACGTATCTGAGCGTGGGCGGAGTCTATAATGTACTGTAGCATGATTGGTAAATATGGCTAAGCCAATGAGAAATGTATCACATGATGTATCACGTGGATAGTAGTAGTCCTTTTAAGAAGCCTGAAAATTAAAAGTCAGCAGATTCATCTGAACTACGAGTTGGTCATCTTATTCTTACACGATTACAAGTGGCGATCTTGCCAGGATTATGCCCGAACACGAGATGACCGACCAACAGAGAGAACAACAACGGGAACAGAAGAAGTTAGATCTAGCCGTAGTAGAAGCTACACGAAGAAGGCTAGGTGAATTTACGAGGAACATAAAAGTAGCGGACGGGGTTGATCGATCAGCGTTACGGATTTGGATCGATTCCTTTGATATAGCAGTCGAGCACGTGAACCCGGGAGACAAGACTGTTCTGGAGGCGGCGGCGGCGAAATCTACGGAAGGTTTAGCCAGACAACTACGGGCGATCAAAACAGCTTTCGCGGCAAGAGTACCTCCACACCCGTACACATGGATAAACGTCAAAGAAGCACTCCAATCCAAATACCTAGGGCCAGCCGAGGTAAAGCAACTCAGACGAAAAGTGGAGAAAGCTCATCAAAGCATGTGCGAGACGGTGAGAGAGTACAGCGAAAGGTTTACGGAATGTGTGCACAGAGCTTACTCGCCAGCGGAACAACAACTGGACTTAATGGTAGGACAAATTAGAGACTTCTTTATAGAGGGTTTACGGCATGATGAATTGAGAAAGGCTGTAGGATTTCGTAATCCGGTGAACTTGGAAGACGCCATTCAGTTCGCAATTCATAACGCCAATGTATTGAAAATGACGGAATCCTCAGAATTGGAACAGGCCGCGCTTCCCCCACCGCCCCCGGCAAAATTAGAAGAAAGTACGCCCATGAAAGAAGTATCTGGAGTGTTAAAGTCTTTAGAACGTCAGATGCAGGCGATGGTAGTAGAACTACGTGCTAACAATCGATCCAAAAATGCAAAAGAAGAAATAGCAGCAACTACAACATCGGCAAATGCAGAAACAACGAGGACCGAGTCTCATGCCCACACCGAAACACATGCTTTTCCAGTGCAATGTTGCGGAGGACAACAAGCTAGAGGACATTGTTGTGCTGGTACAAACGAACCGAGCGGAACGACTGTGTTCTATGTAGGGACGCAAAAACAAAACGGTGGTTACGGAGGGCTTAACGGACGTGGACGCGGACGTGGTCGTGGAAGAGGTGGACGAGGAGGAAACAATAATCACTCCTCCATACAGTGCTATGAGTGCAAAGGGTTCGGACACATCGCCGCCAATTGCTACAACAGAACAGGACCTCAAGGCCTCAACGGTGGTCAATCGAATGGGGACAACTGGAACCACCATGTCAATGACGGTCATTGGAACAATCAGGACAACACCCATTCGTTCAACACGCAAGGTAACCAACAATACCACAACTACAATCAGGGAAACTAATAGCCGCGTCGGACGGCCGAGTTTGTATCACTATAGTACAGGAGGATATGGCGATACACACGTTGGTTGACTCTGGCGCGTCACGATCATTAATAACAACGCGATGCTGGAAAGAACTGTGTAAAACGACGGGTAGACCTGATGTATTAGTCCCCGGAGTAGCTCTTCGTTCACTTACTGGTCACACCTTATGTACAAAAGGAGTAGCGGTAGTTCCCTTGTTGGGGAGAGACGTAACGGTGCATGTATGTGACGAATTGAACCATGATATTCTACTTGGAATCGACGCCATGGAGTTATTGGATTGCCGACTCAACTGTACCAACAAATCAGTAAGTCTGGCTAACCAAAACTTTTCCTATGGATTTTGTGAGGATATCATTGAAAGTATAGCTGGGGTACATTGTGAACTGGATGTGTGGAAAAAAGAGTACCCTACAGTCTTCACAACGGAGGTGGATACATTAAAAGCGGTATCCAAAGTAAACATGCACATAGAAGTGGGAAGACACGCTCCTATAAAACAAAGACCTTACCGCATACCGCTAGCATTAAAAACACAGGTCAACCAGGAGATCAATAAAATGCTGACCACCGGAGTAATCCAGCCTAGTTCCAGCCCCTGGTCGTCACCTTTGTTAATAGTGCCCAAACCCAATGGCGGTATTCGATGCTGTGTGGACTTCCGACAAGTTAATAACTTGTGCAAAAAGGATGCCTATCCTATTCCGCACATTCAGGACATATTCGATGCCCTAGCGGGAGCAAAAGTGTTCTCGGTGATAGACCTTAAAAACGCTTATTACCAAATACCTATAACACAGGAAAGCCGAGAAGTAACTGCGTTTACCGCACCCACAGGATTGTACGAGTTTCTACGAATGCCGCAAGGGTATTGTAATAGCCCTGCAGTTTGGCAACGATACATCAACATGGTATTGGCACCCTTACTCAACAAATCCGTGCTGGTGTATTTAGATGACATTATTGTGTATTCAGAAACGCTAGAAGATCATACACAACATCTGAACCAAGTATTCGAACTACTCAGTCAACATGGATTGACCGTCAACGAAAACAAATGCAAACTCAGGAGTTCCGAAGTGAAATTGCTGGGCTACATTGTAGGAGAGAATGGAATACGAGCTGACCCTCAGAAAGTGGAAGCCATTCAAAAAATGGCCCCGCCGCGCACCGTCAAGGAAGTGCAGCGTTTTTTGGGATTGGCAGGCTATTATCGACAATGTATATCCCACTTTTCGGAACTAGCGGAACCATTGGTGGAGTTGACAAGGAAAGACGAAAGTTTTGACTGGAACCGCCGACGTCACTGGGCATGGACGAGGCTACGCGACGCACTGACTTCGGACCATGTTATGGCTTTTCCCGACGCGGAAAAACCATACATGTTGTATGTAGACGCCAGTCTCACCTGTGTAGGTGGAATTCTCACTCAAGAGGATAACAAGGGTGTAGAACGACCGATTCAATACATCTCGAAGCAACTAACAGACACGCAAAAACGCTGGGCTACGATAGAAAAGGAAGCGTATGCAATCATATACGCTTTACAAAGGCTGAATCCGTACTTACAAGGGGCAAAATTTGTCATAGTGACGGATCATTTACCCTTGAAATCTTTATTCACTCAAGAAATGAAGAATTCGAAGATCCAAAGATGGGCGGTATTGCTAGCCGAATACGGCGCACCCATCGAATATCGAAAAGGGTCTTCCAACGTACGAGCAGACATGTTGTCACGTTTGCCACCAAGAACGAGAGTGGATAACAATGAGGAAACGATAAGCAACCACGAGGTAGGGGCACTGGACCCCCTCTTGGAAGCAGCCTTATGCTTGGTCTCATCTCAGGATCAAGGACAAATTGAAGACGAGACAAGGGTGGCCTGGAACGATCCGTTCCTTGATCAAAACGAACTGATCCAAGCGCAACGCCCAATGGCGCAATACGAACTAGGTCTAAGACAAGAAGACGACTACTTAGTAGAAGACAAAGCACTCTACACTATCGCTGAGATAAAAGGAGTCAGTTATCCACGAATAGTATTACCCAAAAGACTAGTGAATCGAGTGGTTACGCTAATACATCAAGAAATTGGACATCAACGCATGGACAAAGTGTACGACAGAGTAGTCATGCGTTACAAATGGCCCGGAATGAAAAAAGACATCCATGAAATCTTGACTGATTGCCCAGTGTGCTTCCTGTACAAACCGGTAAAAACCTACCCTCCTTCACAACCCTTGCCGATTCCAACATCACCAAATGAAATTTTGGGAATCGATCTCATAGGTCCGTTACCCGAATCAAACAATGGAAATCGGTATGCAATTGTGTGTGTGGATCATTGTACGGGGTGGGCCGAGGTACTACCAATACCAGACAAACGAGCGATGTGGATTGTAAAGTTTTTAACAAACCACTGGCTGCCAACTCATGGACCACCAGCGATCATCATTTCGGATAGGGGCAAAGAATTTCTAAATGCAAGTACTCGAGAATTGTCATCGAAATATCACATCCAATGGAGATATACAACAGCGTATCATCCCACGTCAAACTCAAAAACAGAAAGACTGAATGGCACACTAAAATCCATGATGACGAAATTAGTGGATGGTAAGGTACATGAGTGGGAAAATCATCTACCAGCAGCGTTATGGGCATATCGTTCGACGGTATCCACAGTAACAGGGTTTTCTCCCTACTTTCTGTTTCATGGAAGGGAGCCGTTGCATGCGCAAACTCAACGACACCGAATTCCACCGGGGGAAGAATTATTGGTGTTACAGGATCGGATAACGCAGAACGATCAAGCGATACAGAAGGCCCATGAAAAAGCAAGAAGAATCCAATTGAAAAACAAAAACAGATTGGACCAAAGAAAATCAGCCCCAGAATACAGACCAGGAAGAGAGGTACTGCTTCAGAACATGAAACGCACCACCTTTCAAGCTCCGTATACACACGGATACATCATCACGAAAGTACAGGGAAATGTCGCAGAAATCGAACATTTTTCAGGAAAAACGGACAAAGTGAATGTAGAACGGTTGAAACTAGTACCCGCTAATATATCTTATCTACCAAAGGAGAAGGGACATCAAGATCAGAGGAAGATAGTGGAGATACCACTGTCAGTCGAACACTCGTTAAAAGGCTCGTGTTTAGAACAGAACACCGGTAGATTAGGGATTAATCAGCCTGCACATGATCAAATAAACGGTGATCCTGGAAACTACAGAGATAAAACAGACCAAGCGAGTGCGCGCACGATAAAGCGTAGAGAGTCCCGACGGAAACAAAGGCATCAGCAGAGACAAGCCGACACCTATTATGCAACAGATGATGATAGCGACCTACCCTATGGGTACAAACAAACACCTGCCACAACTAGCACCATACGCGAAACGGACGGGGTAATAATACGAAATCCGTCGTTATCAGGAGAGTCTGACACGCACTCGGACGCCACCACACATCTGACGGACCACAATCAACTACTATCAGAGGATTACGACACACAGTCAGACACCACTACACATCTAACGGATCGTAATCAACGAACGTCAGATGATTCTAAAACACACTCAGACGTCACTCCACATCTAACAACTGAAGTGGTGGAGGACATGTGGGAAACCGACGTATCGGACAACAATCCAGATTACACTCCACACCTGTGTATTCCGCCGGTAGACACGACTGACGTATCTGACAGCCACTCTGTGCCTGAAGAGTATATAACCGACTCCCCTTGTCATCAGTCGACACACTCAACCGATCGATGCGACGACGACAACTCTCTCGCAGCACATCTAGCCACATTGCCCACGAATACGGTTAACTATTCGCGGACAGAGTCAACCGTGTGTAACAGCAGTGTGAGTCGACACCCTCCACGTACCAGAGCACAACATCGGCACGCTACAGGATTACCTACAAATACATCGATTAATTATCGAGAGTGGAGCTCGTCTTCCAGTAGCAATGGGTCAGGAAACAGTTAGAATTTTGTTCATAATACTATGGATAACAGCAGCCACAGTGACCGCAAGTTCCGCATCACCATTATTACAGTCAGATGGAGTATTAATAACGTTGGAGGGCGAAACGAGAGTAATATCTGCTCTTTGGACTGTTGTGGTAACCTTAAACGCACCCGCAACACCGGACCTTACTACATATGCGCAACAAATCCACCAATACAAAAATATGTCTGAAGGCACGGTGGATGGAGATACAGTGGCAGTATGGGATTTGCGGCTCTCATACGTCCTTCAGACGATACAGATGGGCTCCGAAAAAGTGCGAGATGAAACACAGAATGACCGGAAACGTAGAGGACTAAGATCAGTATTAGCAGAGTTAGCTCGGGCTTGCTTCGGGGTGGCTACCGATCAACAACTGCAAATGGTGGCAAGACAGGTAGACACTCTTTCTGATTCGGTAAAACGGTTAAATCAGCATGACGAGCAACTGCTATCTCTACTAGACATAACCAACAAATATAGTCAGGACAATCGTCGAAACCTAATAACACTTCAACAACACGCAAATCAGCTAACGAGCATAATGGAAAAAATCAACAGGAAAATTGAAGACCACATCTACGCGATCCAAGTCTTACAGTTACGGCAAATTGTATCACAAGTTCTGACGGTCATGGAGCTTATGGTCGATCGTTACGCGCGTGCCGTAGACTTGTTCCATCAACAAGTACTACAATTGGATCGAGGACAACTGTCTAGGGACATATTATTTCCGAATGAGCTAGCGGCGATTCTCAGCGATCTGAGAAAACAAGGACATAATGCACTGCCATTAAGCTGGTATTATAAGAACATGATGATAGAACCGCTATGGTCTCACCAGGAACAATTGGCATACAAATTAGTACTACCAGCCATCTCCAGAGACATCTACTTGACCTATGGACTACAATATTTTCCTGTACGGTTTACATCAAACCTTACCAGAATGGTGTTGGGACGACCTAAAGTATCCCTGTCATCAGAGTCTAAATCATCCTTCACACCAACTGACGATACCTGCATGGGACAACAACCGATGGTATGTCTCCCCACCGTTCAATATACCACCGCATCCTGTGAAGCCCAATTAGTGGGGGGAGAAAAAGAAAATAGTTGTGAAATAATCATCAAACCCAAACCAGCTAGCCGGTCCATCATTTCCAGAAACATTTGGCAACCTTTCTTAGTAACCATTGTACCCTACGAGAACCTGACCATTACTCATCGGTGCACGGGGGTTACTCCAAGAAAGGAGATTGTGTCTAGCATCACACAACTAATGATATCAGAACAGTGTGGTTTGGAGTCAGCGGACTGGATACTCAAAGGAGTCAGTGTAGGGTTTCGGCGAGTCAATATGAAGATGCCCGAACCACTGAATGTGCCTGCTTTGCAGATAAATTGGCCTATACAGATCGACTTTCAAATACAGGACGAATTGCGCAAAATGGGACAACTCAAAGTAGCAGTAATGGACATACACCACTGGGAAAAAGCAACATTAGGAGGACACATGGTGACCGAGAAATTGGCGTTGTCTGGATTATCCATTAGTGTGGCCGATTTACTCATTGTAATAGTGGTGGCGGCGAGCATTGTAATTTATGTGAAACGTTCGTATGTGTACAAAACCGTGCAATCCACTATGGCAGCGATCGGAGAGACCGTACTTAATAAACCATTGGAACGAGAAGCCATGATTCCGAGTGACACTTATACCAATACGGTCTATCCAGAACTACCTCCGGTGTGAAATGGAGAAAAGCCATTCCGAAAGTTAACGAACGATACATCAACTTAGTTGTTAAGATTAGAGGTGAAATGTACGAATAACGACAATTGACAAAGTAGTGGGTCAATTGAACATGACAAAAACGATTTGTCGTAGGCAAACTTATTAATGATTCAAGATACTTAAGAATTGTAAACAAATGACATTGTGTATAAGATGATTTCTAAACCGAGAACTCATCTTGGAAGGGAGGAGTTGTAACGGACCACAGGTCAAAGGTGAATGCACATTGATTATCGCACCTATTACGCGATTGGATAGCCCTCACGTATCTGAGCGTGGGCGGAGTCTATAATGTACTGTAGCATGATTGGTAAATATGGCTAAGCCAATGAGAAATGTATCACATGATGTATCACGTGGATAGTAGTAGTCCTTTTAAGAAGCCTGAAAATTAAAAGTCAGCAGATTCATCTGAACTACGAGTTGGTCATCTTATTCTTACACGATTACAGAGGTATAGGGTTACAGGGAGCGGCTTGGGGCCATAAACAGGAGATTCCGTTCATAGTGGACAAGTCTTTGATTCATGGGCCAATCAGAGAAGGATGCACACTAAAATGAACTTTATTCTGATTGTGTTTAATCATTTAATGAATGTTCATAATCAAAGACTTGAGCAAGTCTACCGTGTACCCAGCACATACATATGTCCAAACTGCGGTGCGAGCTGCCCAGCCGCAGTGCATTCCGAGCGGGGTGGTGGGGGATCCACACTGGGTCACCTCCGAGCCTGCGGAACGAGCTGCCAAGTGGCGTCACGCTTCATTTAACATGCTCTTTGTGGCGGGGCCGAGGCGGGCGACGAATTGTCTGATTGTCCGCGGTCCAAGCGGCCCGCTGTCCGCCCGTGTCGCGCCACGTTCCCACGGAGCTCATCAAGGGAGGTGTCGGGCGGCCTCCACACTGCGTGCTGCATGTGGGAGGGTGGGAAGGTGGGAGGGAGGGTGGTAGGGTGTGGGTGGGAGTGTGGGAGGTGTCGGCCTCATGCTGCATGTGGGAGGGTGGGAGGGTGAGAAGTGGGATGAGGTCGGGCCGGCCTCCTCACTGCGTGTTGCATGTGGGAGGGTGGGAGGGTGTGGGTGGGAGGGTGGGAGGTGTGTGTGGGAGGGTGGGAGGTATCAAGCCGACCTCCACACTGCGTGCTGCATGTGGGAGGGAGGGAGGGTGGGAGGGAGGGTGGGAGGGAGGGTGGGAGGGAGGGTGGGAGGGAGGGTGGGAGGGAGGGTGGGAGGGAGGGTGGGAGGTGTGAGGCCGCCCTCCACACTGCGTGCTGCATGTGGGAGGGTGGGAGGGTGCATGTGGGAGGGTGGGAGGGAGGGAGGGAGGGTGGGAGGGAGGGAGGGAGGGTGGGAGGTGTGAGGCGGCCTCCACACTGCGTGCTGCATGTGGGAGGGAGGGAGGGTGGGAGGGAGGGAGGGTGGGAGGGAGGGAGGGTGGGAGGGAGGGAGGGTGGGAGGGAGGGAGGGAGGGTGGGAGGGAGGGAGGGTGGGAGGGAGGGAGGGTGGGAGGGAGGGTTGGAGGGAGGGTGGGAGGTGTGAGGCCGCCCTCCACACTGCGTGCTGCATGTGGGTGGGAGGGAGGGTGGGAGGGAGGGAGGGTGGGAGGGAGTGTGGGAGGGAGGGTGGGAGGGAGGGTGGGAGGTGTGAGGCCGCCCTCCACACTGCGTGCTGCATGTGGGAGGGTGGGAGGGTGCATGTGGGAGGGTGGGAGGGTGCATGTGGGAGGGTGGGAGGATGCATGTGGGAGGGTGGGAGGTGTCCGGCCGGCCTCCTCTCTGCATGCTGCATGTGGGAGGGTGGGAGGTGTGTGTGGGAGGGTGGGAGGGTGCATGTGTGGGGGTGGGAGGGCGCATGTGTGGGGGTGGGAAGGCGCATGTGGAGCAGCGGAGCACGGTGCCAGAAACCCCCTTTATACCCGGATACATCTTGGATTCTGTCATCTCTGGATAGCTCAACGCGTCACATAGCCAGAGTCCCCAGCCCTGTTAGTCCCATCCCAAACAGGGCCAGGCTTCTCACCATATTGTATGAAAAACAAATTGAATCGATAAATATATACCCATTTGTCTTTGCATACCTCAAAACAGTTGTCTCTTACTTTATAACTGTGGATATAGAGGTAGTTTTACAGTGGAGCTAGGCTGCTTCTCAAGTCCAGCCCTCTTTTTTACTGGTCCTCTGACTGAACAGTATAAATCACCAGTAACCAGCAGTGACCGGAAGTAGGCAAAGTTCAATCAAAATGGCTGAAGTATTGTGTGTGGCCTCACATGAGAGTAAAATAACTGGAATTTACCTTCATATTCGATTAACAACACTTGTAGTCCAGAGACCTACAGATATGTTGTATGCTGCAGGCTGCAAAAGCCGGCGCATACAGAAAAATAGGATATTTGAAAAAATAGTGCACACCTAAATGAACTAATATCGGTACGCCACTTGTCAGGAAAAGGTGGACAATAATACAATACAGACTGGTTTCAGATACAAGCGGTCACATCCTCCAATATTCTGACATGTGTACGCGTCAACTCCTCCGAGCATACAACCTCTTTTATCTGAAACCAGTAAATATTGTGTATGTACTCCACATTTATCTGTAAACCTGCTCTATCCCCTCAGATATCTGAACCTAGACTGGCTCCATTCCCTGCATCCTATGGCTACCCTCCTCGTTGGGATACATGGGCCGGTCATAGAAGAATACATACTTAATTAACTTTATTCTTATTGTATTTAATCATTTAATGAATATTCATAATCAAAGACTTGAGCAAGTCTAATCTGAACCTTCCTCACACCTTTATCTCACCCCAGATATTTTTTCTCCATAGACTTAACATTGGAAACTCGTATCTAACACCCATTAGATATTTAGAAAAAATATCCAATGGGGGATAATGTCACAAATGTTAGCCCATTAGTCAATATTAAGGGTGAGATAAATTCAGAAACCCATTCAAGTTTAGGGTCAGAGCTCGATCCCATCTCATTTGAATCACATAGCAATTCACGCGGCTTCGCCTTGTGAATTACTACGTGATTCAAACTCGATGGGATACGAGCTCAGACCCTAAACTTTCATGGGTTTCCTCTATAATATCTCTGAGTCTGCTGTATGCCCATACACATCCGAACCTCTTATGTTCCCATATGCCTGTCACTTGGATCTTTGTTACTACTAGATATCTCAATACCCTTTCCTTCCTGCAGATCTGTGTATCCACTTCTTACCCACCCGTGGACTGACCTCCTTGAAGACGGTCTCTGGACTATCTTTAGACATCTTTACAAGCGATCTTGAAAATAGGAAGAGGTTACAACAAGACACAGGCACATGAACCAGAAATCATCGTCTATCATTGATAGGGGCTGTAAACCCATTGACACCGGATGAAAGTTTTATGTTTATTGAGCAAATATTTCCAATTTTATTCATAAAAACGAATATTTTGTAAATGATGCCTCAATGCATCACACGGCCAGCCCCGGATGATTCCTCAAGGCATCATTTACAAATTATTCGTTTTTATGAATAAAATTGGAAATATTGGCTCAATAAACATAAAACTTTCACAGTATGTAGTATAACATCATATTTAATATTCCTTTGCAGAATAAAGAATAGTATTAAAGATCACGTGATGTAAAGATAAAATGTTCATAATAGGCCTTTATGCCCGGCCTCTAGCGGTATTCACTGGCACTAGTACTCGACTTTATACCTGTGGTATTGCCGCCCGATAGGGTTAACCTGATGGGGGAGGGAGGTGGGGGGTCTTGCCCCTCCCATTGGACCCCGCTTCTTGGTGGTCCCATATTGGCGGATCACCTCGATACCCACTCATCTCAGTATCCCACTTCTTGTCCGGACATCTCCCTTCTTTCATGCTCGGATTTCTCAGCAAGCCTCAAGGTTGACCTTTAAAGAAATGGTTCTCTTCATCGGGTAATCGTTGAATCCACACTCCCCGCTACGACACTTTATTGTTTCTCTCGTCGCTCCTGTGATACCACTTACTAAAATCAGTCTGAGAAATATTCCTCAGGAAGTCCCAGACTTGAGATGGACTTCATTACCCACATAATACGGAGTCTCCATACTAAGCCTATTAAGCCTACTATCGAGCCTACTATTGAGCCTACCATTGAGCCTACTATTTTGCCGATTGAGCCGTATTCTCCTAGGAGAATACGGCCATTTTCGCATTACCCACATCATTGCTCTACACGCAGCGCGAAATTAAAAGAAAGGAATGAGTTGGGAAAATAATTTTTTTATTTTTGTGGTCAAATTTTATGACAAGAGACTTTTAATAATGATGGGTGTAAATTATCATTAAAAGTGTGAATAAATAGTTGAGTGATTAAATACAAAAATGTTTGTAATAAAATGTATAATGATAATGAGATGAAAAAGGTATTGTGAATTAAAAGGATGTGGGTGGGTGGGTAAAATGTGTGCCGTCCGTGTTGTTTGAGCAGCGTCAGGGGAGTGGAGGCGAGGCTTGTTGTTGCGCAGAATGTGAGTAGCGCAGTGTATCGGGTGGAGTTTCCACACTGCGGAGCTCAATGACCCACCAGAGGCCAAAACCTCTGCTGAACCAGTACGGAGTCTCCATACTAAGCCTATTGAGCCTACTATTGAGCCGATTGAGCCGTATTCTTCTAGGAGAATACGGCCATTTTCACCCACCTGACGAGCATTATAGGAACTTTTTTTCTATAAACAATGCATGGCGATTGCGTCGAATTTCTAATTATTTACAAGATGTTTTCCCTAATAATTAGTCAAAAGGCGAGTAATAAATACAACATTACCATGATTTGGGTCTGTGTGGCTGTCTTCTCCTTGTAGTTGACACTACGCAATACCCCTCGCTATCGCTCGGAGTCTCACTATGCACCAACTATACAGTGAATATGACCATTGAGATCCAAATCCTGGTAATATTGTGTATTTATATGATCAGGACACTCCTATTATCCTACCCCTAATATAAAATCGCATAGGCTTAACATTGAATTTCCGTATGCCACGCTGACTGGCATACGGAGTTTTATATGTGACTAGTGGCATACAGAATTGTTATCACGTAATATTCCAAAATCGAGGACATGGGGTAGGATAAAATCAAAACCTGATTCTTTTAATCGTGGCCACTGCATTCCACTCCTGGAGTTCTGGCTCCGGACTTCACTCGCCTTCGCCTCGTGAAATCACTATGCCAAACTCCAGTCGTGGCATACGGTGGCCACAATTAAAACTCATCCAGTTTTACGATAGTAATAACACACATGCCGGACTAGATAACTGTGATGTGACTGGCCTCCGTTCTGGGCAGTGGACATGTGAATTCATTCATCGATATCTTTCAACTCCACGAGAACGTCTTGAGACTAGTTTTCGGGAACTAGCCCCTGCCTCCTTTGTCATTAGTCGGATCGAACACATTCCATATCAGCAGGGTGGAAATACAATGTCCTAATTAAGACAGCCCCGCATCTTTAAAGAGCAGAGCCTGGCCAATTAGGCAGAGCGGAGTTTCACTTTGTATTACTTTGACGAGTCGGATGAGTGAAGTAGATTACCTAGGCTGTTTGCTGCTCAGCCCAAGCAGCTTAAGTTATTCATGACTGCAAGAAATATTAGCAGCCCAGCCTAATTGTTTTCCGAGCGAATAGCTGGTTAAAATCACTAAACTCTCTTGTTTCACACAGATATTAAAGACCATTCGAAATGTCACTTGTATTTCATCTTCGCCATGCACGTAATATTCAGAAGAGAAGTAATACCTTTTAATCATTTCTCACTCTAAAATGTTCATAAGCAATTTTAAACGTGGAATTGCCGACCTTTTGATTCGAGGACACATTATTTTACACGTCATAATAATAAAGGTTGAAGAGGAAATATAGCTGTGACCTTATGTGATGAAACAGGCCTTTTTCTAATACACTAAATACATTTCTGCGTTACATGATTATCTTATTTGAAAGATATAGAGATTGAGTTTACATAGGGCTCAGTAATGTATTAAAGCTAGTTCTAAAAACTCAGACTCTATCTACCTAGTAACAACAATCCTAGTATGCACCATTAATTGCCCCCCCCCCCCCCCGAAAAAAAAAAATCATACCCTTCAAGTGATAAACGCATGTCAACCATTAGGAATCTGTTGAATAACTAAATACCAATGCACACTTAGCGACTTTTGCATATCGCGAGGAAAAAGTTGCTGTAAAACCCAGTGCAATATTGCCAAGTATGCTTTGGACCCCTTTTGCATCCCCTTTTAGGTACAAAGTCACATGCGATATTTCCCCTCCAAATGGGAGAAAGTCGCATGCAACTTTGGGAATGGAAATGTCAATTCTTTTCTGTGCGATATGGTACCGTTTTATGCAACCACCAGCTGGGTGGGCTGCAGGATCAGTCCCGGGGCCCATTAAAACTCCATTAACTGCCATATAAGGAATATAGTAGGCCCCAGCAGCCAATGGCTGCATTTGCAATAAACGAGTATCTTCACCCTGTCCATCCTTGTGATATTGTACCACGGCCAAGGTACCAAAGTTGCAACCAAATATTTCTAGGTGTGCCTTGAAATGCCTTGCGATATGAAGCCCTCCTCCTACTGTGGGGGACAAGTCCGAGGTACATTTTACGGCGACTTCTTCCCCTCCCCTGCTGTGCTGGGCCTCCCACCCTTGCAATCTTCTCCGTCCAATATCAGAAGCATATCGCAAGGAAAAGTTTTGCTAAATGTGCATTGGCTTTTATGCGCACGAAAGTACAGGGTACAAAGAGACCTCGAATGACTGTTACCGTTCAATGATATTCAAGCTCGTTCACCAAGACAGTCCTAGCCGATGGAAAGTCGTCTGGAAATGAAAGTTATTTCCTTGGAAAAGAGGAAAATTTCCATCTCTGCTTTCATCCTTCTTGTATCTCTCTCTACCTCTCTCTCCCTATATCAGTCTCTCTCTCTCCCTCTTTCTACTCCCGTCTCTCCCACTCTCTTAATTAGACTCTTATTCTCTCCCTCTCTCCATCTCTCTCTTCCTCTCTCTTTATCCCTCTCTCTCCTCCTGTTCCTCTCTCTCCCTCTTTCTCTCCCTCTCTCTTCCTTTCTCTCTCCCTCTTTCTCTCCTTCTTCCTCTCTCTCCCTCTCTCTCTCCCTCTCTCCCCTGTTCCTCTCTCTCCCTCTTTCTCTTCCTCTCTCTCCCTCCCCCTCTCCCCCTTTCTCTCCTGTTCCTCTCTCTCCCTCTTTCTCTCCCTCTCTCTTCCTTTCTCTCTCCCTCTTTCTCTCCTTCTTCCTCTCTCTTCCCTCTCTCCTCCTGTTCCTCTCTCTCTCCATCTCCCTCTCGTCATTCCGTATCTCTCTCTGTGAAGGTTCTCACTCTGGTTACAGTTCCTGTCAGTTTCGACAGACCAAAGACGTTATCAACCAGCTTGGAAGCAAATAATGATATCGGCTCATTTATAAAATTAATTCTCCATCTGCCCTGAGATCACGCCGAGGCTGATGAAATAAGCCTGCCTTTCAGCCGCCCGTCGTCTGGGTCTCCAGCGCTAATTTCTACCAGGATATCAACTCGATAGATCTGTTTGCCGAGTGGGCCCTGGAGGTGGCAGGTTCCGACGAGGAGTCCCAATCTATCTTATACATACTGATAATACCATCGTACCATCCCATTATGAATTCTGCCCTCTAGCACCCCTCCCCACCTCTACCACCGCTAGCCAGGCTTGTCTCATGCGCTGGTTCTATCGACCTGGAGCAATGTTCGTGTTTCTGAGAGGTCAATGGGGAGTGAATATTGATCCCAAAAAGGACCCCCGCTCCGCAGACTCCTGCCAGGGGCCCGTTTAATAATCTAGGATCGTACATGAGGATCCTTTTCTGTACCTCGTACAAGGATTAGGTTTTAATGATATTTAAGTATGTTTGCTAAGACAGCATTAAGCGTCCATAAAGTTGTCTAGAAATTGTTGGATAATGAGCAACATGGTCCCTGGGTCTCTATGGCATACAGAAAAGGGTCTACATGTAAGACCCTGGATTATTAAACGGGCCCCTGCTGTCTCCTTGCGGAGCCGGGAAAACTACAGGTGACTTTCCCCTGTATATCTAAGAAGATTGTTTAATTTCATCCTGTGAGGCAAATGATGATTATAGGTTTGTTGAGCTTAATGAATAACTAACAATTATCATATTTTACCGTGATTTCTCAATGTAGCTCAAAATGTAGGAAATCATATTTAGTACTTGGAACATGTGTTTACATCTTTTATCCTACCCCTAATATAAAATCCCATAGGCTTAATATTGAGTTTCTTTATGCCACGTTGACTGGCATACAGAGTTTTATATGCCACTAGTGGCATACAGAATTGTTATCACGTAATATTCCAAAATCGAGGAGACAGGGTAGGATAAAATCAAACCTGATTTGTTTTAATCTTGGCTACTGCATGCCACTCTTGGAGTTTGGGCTCCGGACTTCACTGGGCTTCACCTCATGAAGTCACCTCATGAAGGCATACGGTGGCCAAGATTAAAACTCATCCAGTTTTACGATACTAATCATGCAAAGGGCATTTACACATGTGATATGCCGCTAGCTATTGTCAGATAAGATTTTAATGAGAATTAGATGAAATAGGATGTAAAAAAATATAAGAAATGAGACAAAAAGAGGTTACTTGGCACAGAAATATCAGCTAAATCTGGAGGCAATAGATGTCAGAATCTAGGCAGTCCTAGTGAGGTGCTTATTGGATGACAGGAAAAGATTCCAAGTAGACCTAGTAAAGATCTTCCCACTGCATTCATAGGGTAGATAAACGTTGGAGAGTGTACGAAATGACCTTGAACTGCAGGGAGAGTGTAGGAACAGTGAAGTAGCCTGGAAGCCTGGGCTATGTATTCACACATTATATTAGGCCAGGTAACTGCCACCAATGTTCTGCTGCATTGTGGGATTTCATCGAGCGGGTAGGCCTACCTGACCAGAACTATAGGGTTTTCAATTCCCAAATCTAAATAGGTTGACGCCATTTTTTCACTTGCCACTCTGGCTGGTTTCAAGCATTCAAAACCCAGATAAGAACCCACATTTATCTCACCCCTGGTATTTTTGTCCCATATACTTTGGAAACTCATTTTCCATGCCCTATGAGTATTGCAGTCCGTTCTCCATGGTCTATATCCTGTGTGTCGTCCATTCTTTTAGTGCGTACAGGGGTGAGATAAATACAGAAAGCAACCCACTTTGGTCAAACAAGCCGTTCTCCAACTCATATGAATGCTACGTGATATTCACTCGGCTGTCGCCTCATTCATATCACTCCGCATCAAACTCGTGGAGAACGACAGCTTTGACCAAAACTTGTTTCTTCTTTAAGAACAGAATTTGTTTAGTGTTGGATCGTACACGTGTATTTTGATACAACTTTTAATTGTTCTCCGTCGGATAGTTCACTTGTAGCCATGAAAGATATCCAATTATTCTATACTGGAGTGATCACATTCATACATTGTGTACTTTTATTTTGAAAGGTTGACATTAATTCATTTCAAATTCTCATTCACTTAAAATCATTGTAAACAAGTTATTAGGGGGATCTCGTCAGGGAAAGAGGCTTAATATGCAAAGTTCAAGGTCGCTCAGAATATCCCGTTACCTGTCCTATTATTCATATTGATGGGGAACCAGTGTAGCAGTAAAGCAGACTTTTAAGGGGAGGATTTTCTTGACACACTGCTGGGACCTCCAGCTCCGTCTGGCGGGATTTACGTACATTAAAAGACGGCAGAGATCTGTGAGCATTCCACAAGCTGTTTCATTGACCTTCACATCTGTATACTTACGTGTATCCCATTACATGCGCTGCTATGGATTCCCAATACCTTAACACCGCTCTCTCATCCGATATGAGTCTTGTCCGTATACATAAAGGTTCTCATATGTCCGTTTCCGTATCTAAACATTTTGCAGTGGTTTAAACAATTCTGTGTCAGATTCAATGATTGCTAAACATAGAATAACTGCAGTGCCGAGGTTTAATGATATTCTTTATAAGACATGAAATGAAGTCGTCTATAACGGGGACAAATATCAGTTGAACTATATACACTCAGGTTTAGTTTGTCTTAGATATAAATTAATCTAGTTACACAACGCAAGTTATTATATTAAGGGACGAGTTGGGAAAAATACGTTATGTGATGAAGGCAGCATTCTGATCATTAGCTGCAAGTTGTTATTTAGCACGGCTGCATTGAATTGCAAGCTCCATAAAGATAATGTTATCCGTACTGTCACACGACAGCACGCAAAATGAAGAAAAAGAAGTCAAAAACTGAGAAAATGAGATTAGGAAATATGCAATAGTTCCATCTAATAAGCAAGTTTTTGGGGCAGACACTGAGAGACTGCGATATGCGAGACGAACAATCTCAAATGATGATTCGAAAACGTTGAATCCCGAAAGAATATCCGAAATACTCCAAAATAACTTTCTATAATAAGCCTTTTTGCTTTTATGTACATATTAACTTACACTTACAGCACCTTCGTCTTAACTTGACACATGAAAATATCATTGTCTATGTCAGTGTCTTGCATGAGGAAGTGGTCATTTCTGTCCATACCTTTCCAGATAAAAATATGTTTTCGCCATTTACTAGCGACTTTGTCGATTCGCTACTCCCCCCACCCCCTCCAGCGGGTGTACGAAAAACCATGGTAAACTCCGGGAAACCCCGATAATGACGTCGAGACTAATGCAGATCATGAATATGAATTTTCACGAGTGGAATTCTGAAAGGGCTATTATTTCATGTTACACAGGTAGTAGCTTGTTACTGGTGTCCAAACTAACACCAACGAAAGGCTGTGATCTCACTGTCTCTCTAGAGGTAAGGAGATCAGGGAATTAGAGTTCAAAATTATGTTAACAGTATGGCAAGAAGTACAATCTCAGGATAGAAGTACATCTGTGTATAGAAATTCAAAAAAGAATAGCTGGTTTAAGTTTAGTACTACATGAGAATCTCACTCTCGTGGCCCTTCAGTCTCCAAGCCTAAGTTTGGTTCACTAAGTCTCTATGTGCGGGAGTTTCCAAGCGGATATCACGGAAATTCTAACGTTTTATAAGTGGTAGGTAATAAGTGTATTCATATTGAGTCTATTTAGAAGGCCACTAAAAAAACAAACTTGTTTCTTATCACCAAGCCATGAAAAATATGACGAGGGCGCTTTTTTTTTTTTTTTTTTTGCTAGATCAAAGATGGCAGACATACAGTAAAACCCCGCATAAGCAGACACCCTCCGATCCGGGCCAAAGTGGCTGCTTACTTGGGGTGTCTGCTTATGCGAGGTTACCAGATTTTTACTGGCTATACATTTAATGCATCCCTGACATCAGGAGCTTTAATTTGATACTAAATACACATACCTTTCATAATTTCTATCAAGGTTCATCTATTTAAAAAAAAAAAATCTTCTAAAATCGTTTTTTCTGATGCGCGCGGTGATGAGAAACAAGTGTTTTTTTTGAGTGGCCTAATCAACGAATTTTTTTGATGGTTTGAATTTCATCTTAGGGCCTGGTACTTCACATCATACCCATACCCATACTCTCTCCCCCTCCCACCCTTCATGGTGATGCTATGTATGCTCCACTTGTGGTGCCTATGGCTGTGTTAAAAAAGACCTAATGGATGCAGCATGGAGTATGACACGCATATCCGACCTCTCCGTCTCCTCAGTAATTTACCCAGATCAATATTACTCCGCCCATAACTGTTCGTCGCTCGAGCATAATCAATTTCTCTCTTGTTTGCGGGCCAAATATTTGCCTGTCCCGACCGTGAACCTCCTGAGAGGCTTACCTCCTTGACCTGCCTTTCGCCCCCTCATTTGCATACACCACCGAATTAACCAATCCAAACACGAGTGGCAATAGTCTGCGGAGGCCTACCGCATGTCGGCATATGCGCCGCCATCCGTTAAATGTCGTAAATGTCGTAAATCTGCAGCACGTCCGGCCGTTTTATCGCCCACTCCTCAGTATGCAGCGATGCCACAAGTGCGCCGCGCCGGGGAAAAAGCCATAACGTTGTAATAACTCACGTTAGGTTTGGGATTGTGGAGATGTAACATGATTGTAGATGCCGATAAATTATCAGCTGGGCCACTAGAGATACCGCGTTCTGCTTTCATAGTCTCGGCCTTGTAGAAGCAGAGCAAACAAAATGAAACTTTAAATCACTGATGGGGAATCACTGATTGCCAAATAAGAGATGAGAATTAATTCACTCTAACGGAAATAATTTCTGATAGTATCCTCCAGACCTCAATGACGAGTTCCGAGGGACTTTATAAAATCTGACTCTGATTTGTGGATACCAGCAATGACAACATGGGCCCTATGCGAATTCATGAACTTCTGTCTCTAGTAGTAGTAGGACTTATATAGAATTGGATCGAGAATTGTATAAATACACATTGATCCACTCATTTGGATGGGCCGCAATCGTCATCGTAAAGGCAAAGCCAAGTGATGATTAAGGCACATCCAAATGAGTGGAGTATTGTGTATTCTACAATTCGAGTGCGGATCTGGATTTATCTCACCCCTTTCACTGACATTAAATAGCATCACGATATCACAACAATTAAAATTACTTCACAATTCCAGTTGGTTGATAGCACATAACGTCATCTGGCATTCACTCCGCCATGACCATGGCGTAGTATTGTCACTTTACTGGGGTGGTTGTTGAGTATTTTTTTCTAACGTTATTCCTATGGCTAAACTTGTACCAGGGGTGAGATAATTAGTAGAAACCGAACGAGAGCTAGACTTGTCAGTATTTATGCCAAGATGGGAAGGTCGTGTATTACTATGCAAAGCGTTAGCTGAGCGTAGTGAGGAACAGACCTGACCATAGTGGCATAGACACTGACAAGTCTAACTCGAGTTCAGTTTCGTATTTATCCTACCCCGTCTCCACGACTTTACGATATTAGAAAAGTCCAACTCGATTCCGTCCAAGTTTGACAGCTGTCAGAATTTCAGCTCTGCAGCCAGACCTATTTACACAGGTGAATAATTCCTGATCGCTGATTGGTAATTTTTTTTTATTTCTCTAGGTGCATAGATTTTACTTGATGTCATGGCACGCCAAATAAGGTTTGCCTATGTTAAATCAATGACGGTTTTTTATTAGGGGTGAGATGATATACATTTCACCCTGCTCGTCATCCAAGCATTGCTAGACGTCCCCTGCGTCATGATAAGGTTAAAGGTGACTTAATAACGTCTAATTATTGGCAGACCGACGCGCAGAGGGGAGACCAGGCTGTGTGGGAGGGGAGATCCAGCCTACCAGGATGACCCCAGGATGACCCCAGGATGACCCCAGGATGACCCCAGGATGACCCCAGGATGATTGAATTATGCACCGTGTTCTAACGGCATCATTTACGAGGACACTAGTGTGTACGTGTCACTGTCTATGGAGGTGGGTCTACAGTGTCATGTTCGAGTATTTGTGTATGCGAGTGAAACATGACAAGAGGGCCCCCTTTTACACATATATTTTAATTTACTCAATAGTTAATCGCCAGATAAAATAATGCAAAATCGTTTGTTCTGAACAAGCTACAAAGAAACAATTATAGTGATACATTTGATGTGCATTATGTGCAGCGGTGCTACACATGCGCAAATAAATTATATAATTATATATATATGTATGTGTGGATGTATATATAAGTATGTATATATATTGTATATATATATATATATATATATATATATATATATATATATATATATATTTGTAGAGGTGAGCATCAATAAAGAGACATTAAACATTAAAAGTCTGTATTCAAATGAATTATGTAAAAAGAGAGATGGCAGGTTTAGCAAACTTTCCTCTATCAGTGGAGATGCCACAAATGGGGCTCCTGCGGCATTGATGGAGCCGATCCACACGACAACACCACAGGTTCGCCTGGATGAGGAGAGCATTCAGTTGCCATGGTCATCTTTCTGGTGGTCTTAGTGTGAGAATTAGTAGACGCTGAATGGGAGTTAGTAGTGTAAAGCGCCAGATCCACTAAGGCGATTTTCCATGCGAATTTGGGTTCCCAGACGTTCCCAGACGTCCGCATGGACATGCGAATGCCTTGCGACAATATTCAATATATTGAATATCATCGCATGGGATTCGCACAGTCGCATGGATCGCAGACGCATTCGCTTGGTCGCCTTAGTGGATCTGGCGCTCAGGTGTTCATTGCACGAATTACTATGTGAGGTGTTAGTGAAGCATAGTGAAAAGCAGACCAGACAGGAGTGTCATAACCACTAACACTACTAGCTTGAGTTCAGTTTAGTATTTATCCGACCCCGTCTCCATGATTTAAGAATAATAATTGCCCATTCTAGTTACTTCAAGTTGCTCAGGCAAGTCAAATTTGCGGCTGCCATATTGCCAGAGGTCGTCAACAGTTCATAGACCGCATTAGTGTGACGTCACTGACGTCATTGTTCTGGCTGCTGATTGGTCAATTTCTCTCATTACCCTCGTGCTTCACACTCACCTAATTAGAGTGACCCGATGTTAAGCCCATGGCGTTTTTTATTAGTGGTAGGATAAGGTACCCATGAGAATGATCCGTTAGGTAATGATACAGTCTATGCCGTGGTTTCTAGGTGGACCCACGTTCTGTGTACATCAACTGGGAAGAGAGTCTTGTACTTAATTAATGAACAATGATTAAGGAAGGGCACTGCCTGGAACTGAAGCGTGTAACTTGATCTGTTCTTCAGAACAGCTTTGATAGAAATATGAACTGTTCCCTTTGTGAGTCAGTGAGTCAGTACCATCAGGTGCATTTTACAGATTCATGTTATGAAAATTGTGCCCTCCCCCACCGCAAATAATGAACCTTCCCTTATATATCTGCATGATGAGGGTGTTCGGTATTTCCAGAAGTAACGAGACATAAACAAGGCTAGTACAAAGACTTGGGGACTGTTTCACCTGTAAAGAGCAGCTTCAGGAAGCCTTTGGTTTTGCTGATTTTGGCATGAGACAATTGATGGTCAGTGTCATGCACTTAGGAAATCATATTACAAAGTCTAGAGCCTAGCTTAAGCAAGAGTAGGCCTTAGGAAGCAGAGAGCAGAACTCGCACACAGATTACCTAGGTACTAAGTGTTGGGAGGAGATTTTACTAACAACTGGGGGGTTTATATACAAGCTACAGAAGACATCTCGATGCAGGTTGAGTTCGCAAGCTCTGTGTTTTGATTGGCTGTTGAACTAACAGATTACTCAGAACCCAGCAAGATTTAGCGGGACAACCAAATCGCGCCTAATCTTGCTATATCTGGTGTGTTGGTGGAACCAGCACTTAAGAACATACAATCATCCAAGTCTAGCAATATGAAAGGGTATGCTCGAAGGCACTATCCCTCGTCCCGAGTAACCGACATTGAAATGCATATAGATATTTTCCTCCAAAATTGCTTCTTGTCAGCATTATGTTATTGGGTGTTGTTATTGTAGGGGTCAGGATAGTCGAGCAGCGTTGTTTCACTTTTACGCTAGATGGCGCGAGTGCCGATCCCTGCTGTGCGGTAAGGCCGGCGGACCCGTGGTATGCAAATGGTACGGGATCGCCCGCATTACGTTACTCAGTCAGTATATAAGACTGAGTCCACAGCGGGTTGACAGGACTTCTCGCAGTGCCTCTCTGCAGAGTGAATGCCTGGAGCCTCATGAGTTGGTAAGGTTGCATTGAACACCTTTCAAGGTTGAAGAGACCAGAATCTCTTCCCGCGCTAGTTGGTGCCCCATAGCACCAACGTATTGTAACTGTGTTACCCGAAATAAAGCTGGTACACTGAAACAGTCCGGAGTCTGGTTTTGTCTCCATAGTTAAGCGGTAGGTGGTAGATTCCGCATCTCCCTGCCCTTTCCAGTGGGTAAAGCCGAGCCCACCTGTACTGGCACGGTAAGTACAGGGTAGTGACTGAAGTCTCGGAACCCTTGGTTGGCTGACGATCACGGAAAGTGGCAAGACACTTACAGCGACTAGGGAGTACGCTACATTATTATCATATCTGCCTCAGGGTTTATCCCTTTTCCTGTCTTTCCAAGTAGCTTTATACACTAACCTATCTGTCATCAGAAATATACTTACTTTTTTACAAGCTAAATCCTTTGTGCATCGGCAGAAATTATTTTATGCAAATGACTTAGATATTATGGCTTTCATGGTGGAACTGAAGAGGAAATTAGAGACAGAGAAATATGTATATATGAAGGAAGGTCGCATGCATAAATTTAAGTATTTAGCTCAACTGTGGGAGACAATCCAATAGGGGGTAGTGTGGACCTTTGGGGGGTGGGCAGTACTAACTGCAAATACTGTTTTGATGTGTCTGTCATATTGTCTTGTCGTGTTTTGTCCTGTATGAAAATTTAAAAAAATAAAAAAATCGGAAGAAGAAATAATATTCCATGGGTGAGATGTGACACATGTATTTCGAAAATCTGTAGAAACAGGGTAGATTATTTTACCAGTGCATGACAAACCTATAACATTTAAAAATGTATCTGTTTCTTTATGGCTGCTAGAATAGTTGTGTGTATATATCCTGTACAATTCACATTGAAACATGATTTTCATGACTAGTTGACAATAAAATATTCTCCACAATAAAAAAAAAGAAATATACTTACTAGACTATGACTCAAGCAATGTAGAAAATCTTACTCTATCTATTCAGCGCAGGATACAGCTTGCTGGACAGTCCATTTTTCTTTACACCAGAGACCTAAGTTATCTAAATCATTCTGCATTTTCCTATTACATTGCAATATATCTTTGCTTTCCACAAAAAACACCAAATCGACAGTATACTGTGTATAGCGATAGTCTTGGATACAAGTAGCTATATTATTAAATGCCTGGATTGGGGTAGTTCCTACTAGGAAACGAAACAAGGCTATCAGTAACGACATGCTTACACTTGGCAGACTCCTAACTATGACCATTCCTCTTTCTAAGCTGTTCTCAAGCTGTTATATATGTGAAGGAGGTATGTTTGTGAGTTCGACTTCTCTTCCTCCTGATAAGGGACACTTCAGATAGCACGGAGCCAATACCTGAAGAACCTTCCCCTTTTCCTGATTTAGGAAGCGAGGGTAGATGTAATCCCTTTTATCTCAACCCCTGGTTCAAGTTTAGCCATAGGAATAACGTTAGAAAAAAATACCCAACGATCACCCCCGTAAAGTGACAATACTACGCCATGGTTGTTGCATTGTGAATACGGGATGGCGTCATATGCGATTGACCAATCAGTGGCCAGGATTTCAGAGAGAAGACATGGCAAGAGATTTAAATGTCCCTAACAGTGAAAGGGGTGAGATAAATCCAGCACCACACTCAAATCGTAAAACAAACAATACTCCACTCGTTTGAATGGGCCGTAATCATCACTTTGCTTTGCCTCAATGACGATTGTGGCCCATCCAAAGGTGTGGAGTATCGTGTATTTATACGATTCTCGATGCAGTTCTATATAAGTACTGTGTGTCTCTCCCTCTCTGTTTTCACCAGACTCTCTTCTTTTCCCTGTCTTTCCATCAATTTCTCTCTCTGTCTTTCTCTCTCCTCTCGCTGAAAGCTGATACGTGAAAAGAACTGACCTGTTATATCAAATAAATCGTGATGTCCAATATCAACTTATTTTCTGTTGTTGTCCAAGATATAGTGTCGGGACGAAGGACAATTTCCCTCAATTCTTATATTGCAATCCTAGCACGCTGAAAACTTCTTTTTCAAGTAATTTGATTGAAATTCGACATGCCATTGCTCAGTAGAATCACTGATACCTCCTCCAATATTACATTATCTTTTTACATAATATCTTATATAGCTTTTTATATTTCTCATCGACACCGAATTCTGTTTCTAAACTTTTATTTAATCCTGACCTTACTGGACTTGGTCACAGGTGCACGTCTTTAAGTACAGCATGCATGACATCGGACCAGGTCTTTAGGGAAAGCTTATGTTACAATTTGTTGAGATCATTTTCCCGTACGGGACACTGTTCCGTACAGCATTTTTTTACGTTATGTGGCGAAACGGTGCGTATTTACAGTAAATACGGCATGGGTATAAAGTAATTATATAGAACGTCCTGACCATGCTGTACAAGCTACAAAACGAGATGGTAATTTACGGTTTGTACGGAACGAGGCGTTTACGCCGAGTTTCATACAAACCGTAGATTGTTATCGAGTTTTGTTGCTTGTTATCGAGTTTTGTTGCTTTGTACAAGCATGGCAGGCCATTATATATTTATTATATACCCGAAATTGATACAAATTATTTATTTAATTCAGCCTAACAATTAATATTTTAGTCAACGCGTATGGGAAAGTGTTCCGTATTTCCCCGTACGGAACAGTGTTCCGTACGGTAAATTTACGTTACATGGCAAAACGGTACGTATTTACAGTATATACGGCATGGGTATATAGTACACACTATTACCCCGTTTACGGCTAACCTGGACAGACTCTGGGCCCCGTGTTGGCTGAGTGGTTAAGTCTATGAGATGGAACTAATCCCAGCATGCAGGCGGCACATGCTGATGAGAGGTCTACCATGTTAGCTCCGGCCCTGTCTCCACTCCGCCATCTTTTTTTTAACCGGTGGCGCCACCGACCGGGATGCAGGCTCATACTCTCAAATTACCACTGGGCCAGTGACATGCGCAGATGCCGGTATTGGTGTAGTGAGATCAGCAGAGATCCGACAACAGACCGGCTGGGTTGTGGTCTGGGTGAAGCTCTGGTGTGTCGTCCATTATCATCGTAAAGCCCTGTCTCCACTGTGTGACGGGGGGGGGGGGGGGGGTGCGGTCCTGGGGGCAGTTTCATAATCTAGGATCGTACATGAAGACCCTTTTCTGTACCTCGTACAAGGGTTATCGTCTAATGATATCTAAGTCTGTTGGCTAGGACAGTATTGGCCGTCCATAAGGTCGTCCATAATTGTTGAATGAAATTGACCCACATTGTCCCTGGGTCTCTATGGCGTACAGAAAATGGTTAAGCCCTGTCTCCACTGTGCGATTCTAGGTACATAGGTACGTCCAGTCTGAGACTGGGCGTACCTTCAGGATCACAACGCGGCAAAACGCACAGTGGCGACTGCAAGTTTCCCTTTATGTCTATGAGATGGAACTAATCTGTCTGAGACTGGGAGTACCAAATATCAAACATGTTTGATATTTAAGAACGTTTGTGATCCAGGGTACATGCGGTACCTCCAGTCTGAGACTGGGTATACCGGTACGCCCAGTCTCAGACTGGAGGAAAACTTGCAGTCTCCACTGTGCGTTTTGCCACTTTGCGATACTGAAGTTACCTCCAGTCTCAGAGTGGGCGTACCTATGTACCTTGGATCGCACAGTGGAGACAGGGCTTAAGTCTAGGCTGGGAATGTGTACCAGCCAGCCGGGCATTATGTAAAGTCTGTCACAGGGACCGTAGTGAATTTATTACCCCCTATAGACCATATTGAGGTATCCCATAATTCAGTGTGTTCACAGGGTCTGGTGTTAGCTGGTTCCCGTCGTTGTACTGTAATAGAACCATGATCCATATTCCACAATTATTGCAGTTTCATTATCTACAAATTGAAAACCTGATGCTAGAAAGGGAAATTTCGGATATTTTTATCAGACGTTTGCCAAATTATATTCAGTTTCTCCAGTTAGAAATATGAAAATGACGGTTCATTGGATGACAGGCGGCCATGGTGCAGCCAGTGGGTCGGTAGCATTCCTTTATGTACCTGGGGCGATATCAGGTTTGATAATATCTGGAGGGCGTATATCAGTCTCATATTTCTAAATAACCTATCTATCTAGAACTGCATAGAGAATCATATGAATAGACAATACTCCATGAGTTTGGATGCCCAACAATTGTCACTTGGCTATGCCTCGATGACGATTGTGGAGCATCCAAACTTGTGGAGTATTGTTTAGTCTATGATTTGAGTGCAGTTCTTGCTTTATCTCACCCCATTTACTGACAATAGAATAGCATTGGAATGTCAGAATAATTCAAATTACTTAGCAAGTCCAGTTAGAGACATTTAAATCTCCATGTTGACGTCTTGTCTTCTCTCTAAAATCCTGGGCGCTGATTGGTCAAACGCCTCTGATGTCACCTCATATTCACTCCGCCATGACCATGGCGTAGTATTGTCACTTTACCTGGGTGATCGTTGAGTATATTTTTGTTATTCCTATGGCTAAACTTGTACCTGGGGTGAGATAAAGCAAATAAATAGAGGGGAATTAGCATGCTTATTTGAATGTCCACTTTATTGCCATTAGGCATTCAAATGTGGCCAATAATATATTTTCCGAACATCATGGACAATCTTTTAACCCTATCGAGCCGGGTGCTGGTGGCAGTAGCACGGGCATATTGACGAGTTCTCATTAGGCCGGGCACTGATGGCCGATTGTGAAAATTCTTATCTTTTTATCACGTGACATAACACGTGATCCTTAATTTTATCTTTTATTTCACCTGAAGAAGTCACGTAATATTTGCTCACCTGTGCATACCATAAAACATCAACAAAAGTAGATCCAATAAAAAAAGTGGACTAGTGGTGGCTTTGTGTCTAAACAATTATACATATGAGAGTAATAGATGTGATTTTATGTTTACATTCTGTGAAAGTTTCATGTTTATTAAGCGAATATCTATTTACAATTTTATTTATAAAACTTTTTTTTTAACATGTAAATGATGCCCCGAGGCATCACTCAGCCATTCCCGGTTGATGCCTCAAGGCAGCACCCAGCATGAATGGGTTAAGCCTATTTCCGTTCTTAGATTCCGAAACGTTCACCGTTGTGTCTTCACAGTTGTGTCTGTGTGTGTTTCTCTGGTCGCACTGTTTCTATATTTCTGAATCTTTCGCTTCGTTCAGCGAATGCTAATTGATGCATTTTTGCTTCACGGCTAAAGCACTCAAAGACCCCATGCAGTCATTTAATCTTCAGATAAGAATAATTTCTAATTGCACCACAGATAGGCATGTGATGTGTGTTTCAGCGGACAGGCTTCATGAGGACTACGACTGATGGATTTAAAACACCCGGTGTTGGAAGAGGAATGTCTGACAATAAGAGGGGGCGTCCACCAACCACGACAGGGCTGCGACACGCGCCAACAAGAAAGTTCCAATCGGTGCCTTGCCGCAGTATTGTCGTGAGGAGGGGAGCTGTCGTGACCCCTTGTCGCAGCCTGTCGGGAAGTGCACGCTCCACCTAAATATTCTATCGTAGACCTCTGCGACAACCTCCCGACATGCCACGACATGCCACGACACGGCTCCAAAATTGAACATGTTCGATTTTGTCGTAACCTTGTCGGAAGGCCCCCGACAGGCCCCCGACAAGCTTCATGTCGCAGCCTGTCGTGGCCTTGTCGTAGCCTCTTGTCGGAAACTGTGGTCCACCAACCACGACAAGGCTACGACAAGGCTTCCAATCGTAGAGCTGTCGTGGACCTTGTTGGAAAGCCATTGTCGCAGCCTTGTCGTGGTTGGTGGACGCCCCCTCTATCTCTTTGATTAAGAAAACATGTCCAAGTACAGCCAGTTTTGTGACACTATATATGTATATTTATCTAATCGTGGCAAAAGGTAAAGTAGGGGCATGTTTACCTACATCTGGTTTTTGAGTAGATACACAGGCTAGATTCGGGAAAGCTACACTCCAACCCGATACTGCATGGCGACACAGCCGCAGCTCTCAAAGTCTTTAGGTGGAAATAGAGACATATTTTACATGAAGCAATACCCGTCAGTATATATATGTTTACATTCATAAGTGGATAGCCCAACTACATAGCAATGGACAATAGAAAGTAAACTTCGTTGCAACGCAATCTGAGGTTGAATATTCAGTTATTTAAAGTTATTCATGTTCTACACAAGGAAAAAAAGAAGATAAACTTCAATTAAAAACCACCGGGATTTCCTTGGAATACATTTAAAAAAAAGTCCATCTCTGCTTTAATGAATTTTCGCTGAGCAGGTTGGACTGGCTTCATATTGTCTCTCACGTTGATATCTACATGGCGTGACTGTGTCGTCGGAATGCTTTGTCTCACACAAACACCCTCATTAACAGGAGGTATTAGATGGGGCAGAGAGACAATAGAGATGGGCGGGCGGTGCAGACGGTGAGAGGTGAGGCAGGGTTATCACCCCACACAGGTCATCACAGGTGGAAATCAAGGTCACCTCACAAGTCGCCTGTGGCTACCACCAAAGGGGAGGTTTAAGGGGGGCGTCCACCAACCGCGACAAGGCTACGACAAGCGCCGACAAGAAAATTCCAATCGGCGCTTGTCTCAGCTTTGTCGTGAGAAGGGGGCCTTTACGACTCGGGGCGTGTCGTAGACATCGCTGGTTTCCGTAAAAAAGACGTCCATGGTACCGACACACTACGACAGTGATTTCGAGGAAACCATGCCACTCCTCGACAAGGATCCAGTCGTAGGAAAAATCGAACATGTTCGATGTTGTCGTGGTCTTGTCTGAAGGCTCCCGACAAGCTTCCAGTCACAGCCTGTCGTGGCCTTGTCGTAGACTCTTGTCGGGAACTGGGATCCACCAACCACGACAAGGCTACGACAAGCCTTCCAATCGTAGACCAGTCGTGGACCTTGTCGGGAAGCCATTGTCGTAGCCTTGTTGTGGTTAGTGGACGCCCGCCATAAAGGCCTGTTTCCATTGGCCAACGAAAACTAGAAAGGCCTCCTTTTACCTTGAAGAGACTATTTAAGACATATCGGGAAGGTGCAAAATCGTACGCATATATCTAGACATGCCAATCCACCACGCATTGTATGGGGTTTTTATCGGTGCCTAATCGCAGAAACGTGGTCAACTGCCCCGATATTAGGTAACCTTCCGATGCGATTTTGATTTTCTATCGGGAGGTGCATCGTAGACAAAATCGGTGCCATATCGTAGTAGGTGGACGCCGGGCCTTACGACCATAGTTGTAACATAAGCTGCGGCATTTGTTATAACAGACAAACAATGGAAACGATCTTTATGAAGGAAAGCACGGTAGGGTAGGCACAGGTATGTCGGGGGTAATTATAGGCCCGTTGACCATGACGACTGCCGACACAGGACTGTGGACCACCCGACACATAACCTTGGCTCGTCAAAGGGAGGACTGGGCTCTGACTGGTCGACCTTAGCCGTACTGCTCCAGGGCGGCATTCTTATCTGACAACAGATGGAGACATTGCATGATGTAAATACATTATTGTTGTCATTGTGATAAATGATTGTCCTACAATATAAATACCATATCGCCGTCTATTCAAATATTGACTTAGATCACAAGCTTGCAGTACATGTACATGAGGATGTTAACAATACAACGGGACGTATTAATGTTGACAATTACTAGTACATGTAGTTACACAATTATACCATTTCAACTGCATTGCATTAGAGCTGCACATCTGTATATATATATATATATATATATATATATATATATATATATATATATATAGAGAGAGAGAGAGAGAGAGAGAGAGAGAGAGAGAGAGAGAGAGAGAGAGAGAATTACACTGAAGTAATTGTGAAACAAAACAAATTTGTTTATCTTATATCCTTATCTTCTTCAATGTAGGCCTATATCTAAAGTTAGTGCATCGGATATTATCAAGAGACGTCACGAGTTTGAGTCTGAGTTTATTTATGCCACGCATTTTGTTGGCTCCATAATTTCACGAGTCGAAGACGAGTGACATTACGAGTGGCGTCTAGATTTTATCCTACCCCGTTTCCATATTTTTTCAGTATCAGAAAGTAGTGGCATAAACAACACTTTATGTCACACCTGTGACATAAACAAATCCCATGCTAAGCCTATGGCGTTTTTTATTAGGGGTAGGATAAATACATAATATTGACTAGTTTCAGGTACAAGCGGCCGTATGCTCCGAGGAGTTGACGCGTAGTAACATTCGAGCGTATGTGAGAATATTGCGTAGGGTCAACTCTTCGGAGCATACGACCGCTTTTATCTGAAACCAGTCTATATTGTATTTATTATCAAACTGGTGGCGTGCCGATTTTAGTTCACTTTAGTTATGAAATATTTTCCCCTACGCACCATTTTTCTGTATGCGCCGTTTTCTGCAGCCATGAGCATACAACATATCCATATGCATTGTTATGGGTACACAGAATTCCTATTGGTTTACTATGGACACTTTGTATTAAGTGGATAGTAAATTTGAAGCGCTGCTGTTAATATGCAGTGTCACAATGTCCTTGTCCAAATCGATCTAAAATGCAGGCTTCGACTCCTTTGCGACAATCTAGTTGCGTATCGCTAAGATCTCACGACCCTCAACTATTAAGAAGGCCCTACATCGAGATCTGTAGCTCCTGAACAACCATGAGTTTTGGTTGTAGAGTGATCTCATGAGACAAAGCCGAGTGAGATTACATAGCAATCCAAAATAAAGGGCGTATTTTCAGTGGATCAAATGCGATTCAGATTTTATCTCACCCCTATCACTGACTAATTGGCTAGCGTTTTTCACATCGTTTCTCATTGAATATTCTTTTACAATATTTCATAGGCTTTGGGTACAGGTTCCTAGCACCCCTCTCATAAGATCTCACACCCTGGTATTCTGTACTCTCACTACACTCTATGGGAGAGGAATTCTTAACGAACTAGGCTTAGAGCATTGAGAATCCACTGGCCTGCCTCCCGTGCTAAAGACGCACATCAATGCAACCCAAAGATTTCTATAATCTCAGTGATGCCACTTACCGGGAATACAATGTTCCAGTTTCAGCCTAGTTTGTTAAGAATTCTTCTCCCATAGAGTGTAGTGAGAACCTTGTACAGAATACCACTTAGAGAGTGTGAGATCTTATGAGAGGGGTGCACCTAATGTTAAGTCTATTAAAAAAAGTACCAGTGAGATAATAAAGGTCTTTTGACCCTGATGAGTTTAAACATTCAATATTGTAGTTCCATCGCTGTAAGAAATTTCAGTTAAAAGAAAACGTGGATGCACATTTGAAAGAACCTGTACAAGTTCAGAAAACATCAGCATGTGAGGCAGGAACCTGTGAGTCATGTGAACTTGGCTCAGAGTTAACACCAATCATGTCAAATAGCACGAGTCAGAATTCCTTGTTCAGCTGGGGACTGGGTGGTGGGCGGTAAACCGGCATACGCCGTAAGAATGAGTCCGCGTATTTCCCACTAAACAATATCCGCACACATTAATCATTGAGTGTCCAAGAACGGCAGGCCACAGACACCGTTATTATCGTTAGAGAATGATAATTGTATAGAGGAGACCTATGAAGGTTAACGGTCAGAATTCATATCCATTCGAGTTTGTATTGCGTAGTAATTCACAAGGCGAAGCGATTCAAACGAGATGGGATCGAGCTCTGACCGTAATTTGAATAGGTTTCTGAATTCATCTCACACTTAACATTGATTAATGGGGTAACATTTGTGACATAATCCCCCATTAAATATTTTTTGACACTCCATTGGCGTTGGATACGAGTTCCCAATGTTAATTCTTTTTAAAACATTTATTTATCCTTGGGATACGCACTCAGTCCGATGACTGGTCTCAAAGTGCGCCCAGATATTCCGTGCCAGTTCGTACAGATTGTCATGGGATAATGACCATCGCATTTAGACTATAACAACAAATATGCAAGTGATCCAATAAGATATCAGATTATCTCAATATGATAATATGGTTTCACAGTATGAAATATGAGTTCTATGAGTACGGGTAGCACTCGAGGGCCATACCGCTGGTTCAGTATTCACATAGTGATTGGCGAAATTCAATGTAAATCATATAGTAAAAGGAAAACGGAAAAATAAGTCCACATTTCTATGGGGAAAAACACCAGGGGTAAGATAAAAAAAGACCCCAACTCCATACCACCCCCAGCTACAAAGATCACCGTATATCATAGAAGGGTGAAAAGCTGATGTGATTAATCCATCCTTGTTACTACAAGTACAACATGGGGAAGAAAATGGAAGGCGCCGTTAGAAATGACCCGCGTGCTGCTGAGTGGAAGCAACCTGAGCAAGTTGCGCCACATCCAGAGCGCGGCTTGAGCCGCTCCGAGCCGCCAACACGCACGTAAAAGGGTTCGCAACCCGCCCGCTGAGAGCGCGCGCCGATTGGACAATTTGGCCGAGACGTGGCCGCGCCGCCCACTTACACGGCATTAGAACAACTCGGCCGGCCGCAGTAGGGAGGAGCGTAAACGACCACGGTCATACCATTTTTCAATTCTTAGACGGAAGCGGTCATTAATCTGCTTTTCTGTGGGCATATCAGACTCTCCACGATCCACGTCGCCTGGCCTTGGTCGTATAACAAGCCTGGGCATAGTTAATGCATCGATACGTGTGTGGTGTTTTGTTGTGATTATATATATATATATATTAATATATATATATATATATATATATATATATATATATATATATATATATATATATACAATGTATTATTATCCACCTAATACAAAGTGTCCATAGAAAAGGCATGGGGAGTTTGTATGGACAAACCCGGAGCATATGGATATGTTGTATGCTCCGGGTGGCGCATACGGAAAAATAGTGCGTACGGAAAAATAGTGCATAACTAAAATGAACTGATATTGACATACCACTTGCCCAGAAAAGGTGGATAATAAATACAATATAGACTGGTTTCAGATAAAAGCAGTTGTATGCTCCTCGGAGTTGCCTCTGCGCAATATCCTCGCATACGCTCGGATATTACTACGCGTCAACTCCTCGGAGCATAAGGCCGCTTGTATCTGAAACCAGTCAATATTGTGTATTTATCCTACAAAAAAATACATACATATCGATACATTAGCTATGCCAAGGCTTAAGTTCCAAAGTTTTAAACTAGATATATGTATGTGTATATATGGTTACTGGAGAACTCGACCCGAAAAGAACTCGACCCATTGTTTTCGGGAGAACTCGACCCGTTTTGGAGAAATCGGTTGGAGAACTTGACCCGTTCCAGATACTTATGAATAAGACAATTTCATATAAAGGTAAAGTGTTGATTATTAATCAGACAACACACCAGCGCATATAGAAAATAAATCCAGTTAGGTTTAGGTTAAGGTTTAGCTCCGGCGTCCACCTACTACGAAACGTGGTCAACTGCCCCGATATTAGGTAACCTTCCGACCTTTTGTTGTTGTTGCTATATCAAAGATGGCAGACATACAGTAAAACCCCACATAAGCGGACACCCTCCGATCAGGGCCAAAGTGGCTGCTTACGTGGGGTGTCTGCTTACGCGGGGTTTCCAGATTTTTACTGGCTATACATTTAATGCATCCCTGACATCAGGAGCTGTAATTTGATACCAAATACACATACCTTTCATGATTTCTATCAAGGTTCATCTATTTAAAAAAAAAAAAATCTCCTAAAATCATTTTTTCTGATGCGCGCGGTGATGAGAAACAAGTTTTTTTTGAGTGGCCTGAACGAAAGTGCATTGGTGGCTTTATATAAAACTATAGTTCTCTTTTCTTGTCTGGGGAAATGTGTTGGCGTAAGACCAATTCCTTTGTATTTTCTTCCTTTCCCTTTGTCATCTCAATTTGCAATATTATCAAAATAATTCCTTTACTTATCTTACATTCGGCTTTTCATTTATCGCGTAGTTAATTTGCAAAGAACGCTATGGATTTACACCCACACTCTGAGCAGCCTGTAAGATGTGTTATTTTCGTCCCTATTTATCTCGCCTGACCTCCCCTCACCTCTCATTTCCATTCTGAGTCTCCTTTCACTACAAAAAATAACTGTCCCTTTTCAGCATACACTCTTTGATAACCACCATGTCTGCTTCAACTCCCATCCTCAACTTCTATCTACACTCATGCCCATTCAATATGGCTATAAATACGTTTGATTACTGCTACAAAATTTCTGCGAAACCGAAACCTAAACATCCTATGTATTCTACTGCATCTCCAGATACAATATACTGTTTCTTTAAAGCCTCTCCAACCTTTATCGGTCGTATTTTATCAACACATCATGACCTACTCCTTTCCGCGATCTACTAATCTGCTTATCTAACATATCACCTCAGAATTACTAGGGGACCGTTGAATGATAATTCTACTATAAATAAGTATCGTACAAGTCTCTTTGGTGACAAAACATAACATAAAAAATATATCGTAGGCGAACGAGCTTTTGATGATACGAGGGACTGAAATGTCGTAGCTATTGTGGCATAAGAAATCGTTCATTTTGGAAATGTCGTTCATTTTATCGTCCATTTGTCGTCCCGGAAGACACCTCTAGAGCTGTAGTAGCCGACGGCAAACTCGTGTTTCATGCACTAAATCTAATTCAGATTAAAAAATATTTTCAACAGGGAATTCAATTCATATGTGATATATATATATACCAAATATTATCATTTGTTAACGATTAAATCCTTTTGAAAAATGTTTGACCATTCACACTGATTTACCGGGACTGCACCACTCGGCCTGCTCGTCTGAGACATACCACTGCGTCCCTCGATGTGTGTCGGTGTGGATCAGAGTTTATTACCAACTATATCTCAAAAACTATGATTCTGGAAGGATCCGCTTGGAGTGTATCCCGCACATAGAGACAGAGTGAAACAGACCTAGGCATGGAGACTGAAGAGCCACGAGAGTGATATTCTGCTATATCCTTTTGTTTTTCTCTACACAGATGTACTTCTATTCTTATGATATGTTTCTAGCTGTACTGAAAACATAATTTGGAAGTGTAGTTTCCCTATCTCCTATCCTTGAGACAATGCAATGAGATCTCACCCTTTCGCTGGTGTCAATCCATAGAGTTCTGAGTGCCGATGATCAGCTCAAGCACCTGTGTCATACGAAATGATAACCACGAGTTTACGATGGTTTTCCGTTCACCCTCTAGGGGGAGGGGGTAGGTAGTAGCTAAATACGAATCGGTGAAGTCGCTAGTTTGGAAATGTATAAACACTTGGAAATAGGTCAATTTTACGACATTTTTGCCACATTTTGTGCGGACGACAGTGCTGATGCTGAGGACAAGTGTCATGCTACCAGAATGGAAAAGGTCGCCCAGGATGTCGTTCATCGTTGGATATGTCGTATCGTCCAGCCTCACCAACGACATAGACAATAATCGATGGTTTTGTGGACAGGCGGCCGTAAACCACGAGAGGTTGACGTGTAGTAATACACGAGCGCTAGCGAGTGTATTACGACGTCAACCTCGAGTGGTTTACAGAGCTGCCTGTCCACAAAATCATCGTTTGTTGCATTTATTATCCATCTTTTCGAATAAATTAAACCTTGTAATTGCCATATTAAAGGGTATGACAATACGGACTATTTCTTTGCTCTACAGCAAAAGGGACTATTTTCCCCGTATACCATGGTTTTGAGGCCGTATACCACAGGTTTGAATCCGTATACCACAGTTATGGAATCTGACAGGTTTTATACAATGGGTCGTGGTTTACTGAGTCTCTATATATTTTCAATGGGGGCTTTGTATACGATGGATAATAAAACATATTATTCAACGGTCCCCAGATTTCTCCTCCTCTCCTCCCACTTCATGCAGAACTGTTCTGCTAGGTTTGTTCCGCCTCTTCTAAGTAAATATCCACGGGAAACTCTACCATACGCAATGTAGCTCTGTCAAAACTTTAATCCCCGCAGCCAGGGTTTACCACACTGTTAATGAGAATCGTAATGGGACGTGATGACCGCTTAAGACCATAGGCGACCGTAGGCAGCCGTGCAGGGAACCGTGGACTGAAGTCGATGGACGTGAGAGACCGTAGGTGACCGTAGGCGTCCGTGCCTGGCACCATGGTCGAAATGGGGGCCTCAAAACCACCACAGAAACCTGCGTATTCATGGGACACTGTCCTTATGGTTGTACAGGATAAAATCGAAGGTGAAGGTCACTCAGTGCACTTCCGGTTTTTGTGTAAGAATCATGCTGATTGGTTCCCACGAATTTTGGCTCTCAAAGAGTGACTGCTGGAGTCATGGTGTAAATACAGATTTATGCACCTGTGTCATTTCCAACTGTCCCCCACGTTTTGGTGTAATCTCAGCCGCTGGAGTTGTCGGCGGGTGTCGCAGGCATGGTGTAAACCTTGCCCAATGTTTTGTGTGTCCGATATAGTTTGGGAACCAACCGAAAATTATTGAATCCTGAAGACCTAGATTGAATGAGATCAAAAGATCCAGTGATGTGACCGATCAAAAGATCGCTTGTATGTGTACATCTAGTCCTTGTGTGTCGGGTTTGTCTTGTCTTTGTGTATTGTTCTGTACTGTATTTCTTGTGACTTTGCTATGGAAGATCGCCAACCTATGTGGGCAAATAACGCTGTCGTAAATTTTATTGACTGAATAAAAAAACCAACCCAAAACCACAACCCTTCTACGATATGGGGGTTGGTCGGGTTAAATCACACACGGGATCGCTCGGGGTGCGCCTCAAACCAGGTATTTTTGTTCTATGTAGGCTCTAAAAGCAGAAATAGTCAATAGGAAGTATAGATAGCTTAACAAATGAATAAGGAAACCTAACATTATTTTTATTGTATCTAAAAATGACACATAAAAGTAAATAACAAAATAGTAAATTGGCTTTGAGGTTATGAAATAACACACTCTCCAAGCAATACAAAAGGTCTGACAGGAGAGGAAAGCCTGGCGTCCACCTATTACGATAGAAATTTAGACCTACCGATATGGCACCAATACAAAAACCAAATATCGGAGACATATCGGGAAGGTGCAAAATCGTAGACATATGTCTAGACATGCCAATCCACCACGCATTGTATGGGTTTTTTATCGGTGTCTAATCTTAGAAACGTGGTCAACTGCCCCGATATTAGGCGATCCACCGACGCGATTTTGATTTTTTATCGGAAGGTGCATCGTAGACCATTTCGGAGCCATATCGTAGTAGGTGGACGCCGGGCCTAACAGACATTTCCTACCATGTAGTACGGCCAAGATTCACTACTGCACAGGCGGGAAGCAGCCAAGGGTCAAGGCGGCCTTTGGATTTAACCCGACCAGACTAACTTTGTGTAGCTCTGGTTGCCAGTGTATGTCCGATACTGCCCAAAACGTTTTCCACTAGGTGTCTAAAATGCTGGTTTCTCCAGGGACCTGTTTCACTAGTTTCGTGACATGTCTGTGACACCATACAGACATTGGGGTTGTCTAGTTTCGTGACAACACAAGTAGCTGCCCTTAGGAAATGACAGACCTCAGACATAAGAATTAGACAAATCTACACATCATGGACCTGTTTCACTAGTTTCGTGACATGTCTGTGACACCATATAGACATTGGGGTTGTCTAGTTTCGTGACAACACAAGTAGCTGCCCTTAGGAAATGACAGACCTCGGACATAAGAATTAGACAAATCTACACATCATGGACCTGTTTCACTAGTTTCGTGACATGTCTGTGACACCATATAGACATTGGGGTTGTCTAGTTTCGTGACAACACAAGTAGCTGCCCTTAGGAAATGACAGACCTCGGACATAAGAATTAGACAAATCTACACATCATGGACCTGTTTCACTAGTTTCATGACATGTCTGTGACACCATATAGACATTGGGGTTGTCTAGTTTCGTGACAACACAAGTAGCTGCCCTTAGGAAATGACAGACCTCGGACATAAGAATTAGACAAATCTACACATCATGGACCTGTTTCACTAGTTTCGTGACATGTCTGTGACACCATATAGACATTGGGGTTGTCTAGTTTCGTGACAACACAAGTAGCTGCCCTTAGGAAATGACAGACCTCGGACATAAGAATTAGACAAATCTACACATCATGGACCTGTTTCACTAGTTTCGTGGCAAAAGTGGCACCAACAGTGCAAGCAAGAACAGACAAAACGAAGTCTAATATCTAGTTCTTATGAAACCGCACAAACCGGACACGCTATCTAGACATGTCACGAAACTAGTGAAACAGGTCCCAGGTGGGGTCTGATGGGTACAACTTCACAACACAATGACCTTGACCCTAGAGCCCCCATTCAGAGTGATTGTTTGATGGTAGGTTGTGTTTTGTGATGATTAAACATTGTCTGTAATCATTACTCTGAAAAATTACACAACTGAAACTGTAATCATGTTATATTACATTATACACAGCCGAAATTATGGGAACTCGGGCGATTGGGAGGATTGGGAGGGGTATTTTAACTTGAATTGTAGAAATAGGGGGTCGGATGCGGGACAGATGACACCAGTTGTTGTCAGTGTGGCAATTTGAAGTCGGTCTTCACCAGAATTGACCAGGAACCAATAAAGGATTGTTGCCAGCACTGCCCGGACTATCGTCCCAATGTTTAGAGGTCAAATTCTTTGGGACAAGTTGACACAACCAATACAGCTTAGTGAAACGTATTGTATGTTTAAAAAGGAGATAAAAACAATGTACTCCGAATTTGATTGGCGATAGTGTATACTGCCAACTCACATCTCATCTCATTATTTGTCATTTTCCTTACCATTACTCATTATTATCTATCCCAAACGACACCTGTATTCTATTTGTATATGACTGTGTAAACTGGAATGTAACCATCGCAGTGGAAGATCTAACCTCGAATTAGAACTGCTTATTTATGAATAATAAAAAAAAAATCGTGTACCAGGCCAACAGGCATTGAGGTTTGATGGAGCACCCCCTTTAGTTGCATATTGCAATAAACAATCAATCATATAACGATATGCAATTGAATGACCGCCACACACCCTCTGTCTTCCTGACAGATTTCACAATGTCTGTTCTCCATAAGAGGATGAAAATACGAGACACAATCATCGAAAACAATATTGTTTTCAAAAGACGCCAGAACCAGCTTCATGAAACTCCTTGTAAAAATAAAACTCTTTTGTATTTGCTGTATTACCTCCAATTAACGTTTAAATACCCTCTCCGAAACAGTCACTTTTATTTCTTCTCCATTAGGGGGACTTTTTTACGGGGAAAGTGGAAGCGTGTGGTCCTTCATTGTTCCGGACATTAGATTTTGTTTTGAGTAGTTACGTTCACGTTTTTTATTTGTCATGCCTGCATGAAGTACATCAGAGAAAGTTGTCGCATTTTGGCGTCATTTTTGCAGTGGTCTAGACTCGCTTTGATCCATCGGCTGTTCGCTTTTTTAAAGACACTCTTGTTTTTAGTTCTATCGTTTGTAGCATATTCCATTCCCGTGGCCTTTCAGAACGTGTGACCGAAGAAAAAACCGTTATCTTTGAGATGTAGGCCTTTGTCTGTGCTTCAGTGTCCTTTGACAATGTTCATCTAAGCAACTTTCTGATAAAAACCACCAACAATCAAATTTCGACATTGAAGATGGTCCAAGAAACATGTGAAGCATGGAACGATGTAACCGAATCGTCAGTCAACATCAAGAGAATACAGCGCTCCCGACAAGGCTGTTTGCAAATTTAACACTAATGGGCATTTGCATTAACTTGTCATTAACACGGGCATCTTTGGGCCTTTTCCGTGTCCAAATTACTGCAAACTGATGCCAAGTGCAGGGATTATCGTAAAACTGGATGAGATTTAGTCTTGGCCACCGTATGCCACGACTGGAGTTTGGCAAAGTGACTTCATGAGGCGAAGCCGAGTGAAGTCCGGAGCCAAATCTCCAGAAGTGGAAAGCGGTGGCCACGATTAAAACGAATCAGGTTTTGATTTTATCCTACCCTGTCTCCTCAATTTTCGAATATTACTTGATAACAATTCTGTATGCTACTAGTGGCATATAAAACTCCGTATGCCAGGCAGCGTGGCATATGGAAACTCAATGTTAAGCCTATGGGATTTTATATTAGCTAATTAGGGGTAGGATAAAGATACTTACCTCAGAGGCAACTATGTGGACATACCCACAAAGACCTATTATTCGCCTAAGTTTATACTTAACCTGATGCTACGGACTCAGCACAGTAGACTTTATAATTTGATCAACGTGGACCACGCCTGTACTGTGGACATAAGACGCTCAAAACTTTCTCAAAACCATTTACCTATAAGTGCTGAAGATTGTCCCAATGAAAATGAAGAATTAAAAAAAACTAAACACAAAAAGACCAAATGGAACTGGGACTTTGAAATTGGTAAAACTACCTGAATCCCAATTTTCGGTCAATGCATTTTTAAAAAAAGCCCACATCAACCAAAGTGAATATCAAACTCCATCATTTTGTTAAATAATGATACTAGTATTTTTGAGAGTACCTACTCCCCAACAACAACAAAAATGATATCAGAACTTCCCAATGAATGGTTTCTTTCTTAAACACATAGTGTACTTACAAGCGAATGGCTGTATTAGTAAATACACATTGCTAGACGAGGATTAATGTAGTGAAATCTCCTCAGATAAATCTGTTTCTGAGTAACAGATCATCAGAGGGTGGTGCTCTATGTCATTGGTCATTGCGTGGGTAGTAAGATATCAATCGTAATAATCTTTTTGTGTTACTTACAGTTTAAGAATATTATAACATAACATCAGAACCCTTCTGCATGGATAAGAAGTGAGAAGGTTATAGGAAATATGTCTGAATATATACGCATACATGTACGTACCTTCACCCTACTACCCCTCATGTAAATCTCCATGAGACTTAACATGGTGTGACTGTATGCCACGGTTATTATCCTACCCCTCATATAAATCTCCATATACTTAACATGGTGTGACTGTATGCCACGGTTATTATCCTACCCCTCATAGAAATCTCCATATACCTAACATGGTGTGACTGTATGCCACGGTTATTTCCCTACCCCTCATATAAATCTCCATAGACTTAACATGATGTGACTGTATGCCACGGTTATTATCCTACCCCTCATAGAAATCTCCATAGACTTAACATGGTGTGACTGTATGCCACGGTTATTATCCTACCCCTCATATAAATCTCCATAGACTTAACATGGTGTGACTGTATGCCCCAGTTATTATCCTACCCCTCATATGAATCTCCATAGACTTCACATGTGTGACTGTATGCCATGGTTATTATCCTGCCCCTCATAGAAATCTCCATATACTTAACATGGTGTGACTATGTCACGGTTATTATCCTACCCCTCATATAAATCTCCATATACTTAACATGGTGTGACTGTATGCCACGGTTATGCCATAAGATATTTCTATGCCATGCAAGACATATATGAAGTTAAAAGCATGTGACGGGGTAGGACACAATCTAAACGTCGCTAAATTTCATATAATTGTTTCCATGGCTTTCGTTGTCTTCAACTACAGATATCACTCAGCTCTGCTTCGTGATATCATTCTGTTTGAATCTCATGCCATAGAAACAATCTTATGAAATTACATGACGCTTTTTGATGGTATATACGGTGTTTCATATGATGATAAAATAGCTGGTGATGCAACTGGTTGACAAGATGACACTTGATTAGACTTTGACTTTCACATTTGAAATGTAATGACAAAGAAGTAGATGCCAAAAAGTTGAAAGTGAAACTGAACTGAGATAAAACCGAATGGTACATGTGTGAATGGAAATAGACTAAACAGAAAACGAAAGTTTATTACATTTAGCAAAGGATTCCAGGTCCTTCCTATGAACTATCTATAGCCATTACCCGTCCCTCAAGCTCATTCTCAAATATGGGTGGGAACAAAGAGCTTTGACTACGCCTGAAGAGATTTTCATAATCGAAACTACTGAGTCACTGATAAATTACATGAAAGTAATTAACAGAAATGGATCACATTCTGAAACTAGCCCCTGCTAACTCCCAGACACAGTAACACTAGATGTTCTGTTTAGGAAGACAGGGTGCCAATACCAGAAATCCCCACAAGGTTGCACCACACTACCCACTGGTACCCATGCCACCCAAACAGCCATAACAACATGATACACTGTGTTGGATTGGTTTGACCACAATTCGCGCCATGACACGATGTGCAGAAACCAATCAGGGTATGGGATACAGATTTTGTTATGACAGAACCCAATCAGATCCACGGAAAAACCGGGTACCGGGGTGCGCCTGAAGGTGCAGTCACTTGCTCAGTAGTCGCCGAGGTCAACGCCACGTCCACATAATCATTCTCAAATATGTCCTTAATTATCCCTCCAACCTACAACGTCCGTTGGACATACTAATATGAAGTCACAAAACAAATATTACAGGTAATAATATTGCTCATACATCCTCAACTGATATCTAGAGTTTACACTGGGGAAGAAGGCTAATTAATATGGGCTACATAACTAATGTCTTATGGAAGCAGCCATCTTGCACACCGACGCCAAACAAAACACCAGGTGGAGGATCTAGATGGATTATACTAAAAATATTTTTGTTGGCTTGCCATAGCGGGGTTTTAGCCTCATCTCGTGATTATGTATAGAATGTAACAACTGATAAAAGAGTTGTCCCCCCAACTACAGTGGCTCTATCTTACAACTTCCTGGCATATTATGGAGAAACCAAACAAGAGTTAGTCGTGTTGTTGTTTATCGCACGACGGCAAGATCACATATTACTGCACGAGGCGAAGCCGAGAGCAGTAATACGCGATCTTGCCGGAGTGCGATGAACAATAACACGACTAACTCGAGTTTGGTTTAGAATTTATCCTACCTGGCCCATTTAAATCACTTCTACATTAACAAATTACGTCATTTGTCAAGTGTATCCCACTAGAGCCATATTTTTCATTTTTCTGAACTCCAGACCGAATACAGTGACCCAATGTTAAGCCTACGGTGTTTTTTATTAGGGGTAGGATAAGATGGCGGAACTGTCCATCATCCTGTGTTCTATACGCTTATGTTGTAATTAGACGAACATAATGGAGCTGAACTGGTGAAGTGTAACGAAGGAGTGGACGAACTGTCGTGCGTGTCCCAGGACTCGCTCACGTGTCTAGTCGACCCCCACCCACCCCCGTGGGTTTTGAACTTTCAACACGCTTTTTTTCCGCCCACCCACCCTACAGTTAAAAGAATTAAGAAGAAACCAACATGGTTTGGTCAATGTTGTCCATCTCCACAAGTTAGCTTGCGCTCGTGTATTACTACGCGTCAACCTGCCCGTGGTTTACGGCCGCCTGTCCATATGATGGATAATTATCCGACGCCTCTGGCCGCCTTAAATAACAATATAGAAAATATTGGGTACTCGTGTATTATGTCTCAATGTAATGTGTTCAGAGTGCTTGCTACTTAGGGATACAACCAACCAATAGATCCCAAAGAGAACTGCAACTAAAAAAGGGTTACTAGCCTTCATCCCCATAATCATACATGTAGACCTCATATTACAGGTGAACTATCCACAAACTGTCATTGATGATGTGACTGGATTTTGTAATAAGAATTTGGCCTCAGAACAGCCTCCAGCTACAAATGAATCTACACGTAATACTCCTGTTTATAACATTGATTAACAAGCTCTCATCAAATTGAAACCAGCGATCTGCTAATGATTGTGCGATATAAATAAAGAAATAATATTTTAAAAAAAACACGAAAATGTACAAGCTTGGAATATGAGATGGAATTATATATCACAGAAGAAATAAAAAACTGACTGCAATAAAAAGTCTCTACAAAATTGCCTTGAATGAAATACTAACTGTTTCTAATTCCTTTTATCAGGACAGGAATTTCCACCCCACACCTGCATTGAATTTGAAGAATCGATGAACCTGGATGAGGAAGTACCAAATGAGGTCCATTTCAAAATCAATTTAAATCTCAACCTATCAAATGTTGAGAAGGGAATATATATTTAGCCTTCAAAGCCGACGAGCCAGTACGCTCAGTTTAAACAATCAGTCACTAATGCTTGGTAGATCAAGTCGCTATTGATAATGACAGAAAGTTTTCAAGAACTCACCTTTCTTTCCGAAAATGAACTTGGTCCTTTCCCGTTAGTAGAAAACGTCTCCGAAGTCGCGTTGTAATCCCGCGGAGGACGAGACTAATGGCGTCACGCGTGGAGATACCCGGATGTCTCGCGGGGACGACGAGAATCTACGTGACCGCGTCTCTGACGAAGAACACTCTCCCAGCATAGACTCCCACATTCCGACACTATAACATGTGACCTGTGCTGGGAGAGTGATACCGGGGCAATGTACGCATGACCAGCGTCTCTGTGACCGTTTCCGGTGTCGTCTGCTTGGTTCGTCATTCGAACATCCTTGTTGGCATAATTACCAACCATAGATAAAAAAACTAGAATTCTGTCGGATCCGCTTTGAGTTTCTCCCCACTTAGAGCCAGAGTGAACCAGGTCTAGGGTTGGAGACGGACTTGCCATGAGAGTAAAAAAAATTAACCTGCTATTCCTTTTTGTAGCTCTACACTTTTTTCTTTTTTTTTCTTTTTTTTTGGTTTCTTTGTTGTTTCGTCAGTGGGCGTCGTGTGATCATAGTTGTACAAAGTTACTTATACCCTATTGAGTCACAAGGAGGAACTGGTGTATTCCAGAATTTGATAAATAAAGCTCAAATAATAATTTTTAAAAATCCTCCGGTCCAAATAACCGTCACTGGTACCCCATCTACAGCTTGGGACACCGCCACCGCTTTGAATATTCACTAGCGACTTCGTCGATTCGTATTTGGCTGCCACCTACCCCCACCCCCTACCTTCTTTCCGTTTGAGAGCCTGTATGCCCTGCCCCTGGCGGGAGGTTCTATAGTCTGCAGTCTACAGTCACCTAGCGAGTGAACGGGAAACCATCGTAAACTTGTGTTTATTATTCCGCATGACACAGGTGTTTGAGCTGATCATCAGTGATGAGAACCCTTTGGATCGATACCAGCGAGAGTTGGGATCTCATTGGTTTCTCACAAGAAAAGTAGATCAGAAAACTACAATACTAAACTTTGTTTTTGGCATGGCTTGAAATGAATTATAAGAGAAAACATATGTCTAAGTATAGAAATACAAAAAACAATAGCGGGATTACGTTTAGCAATACACGAGAATCTCACTCTCGTGGCCTTTCAGTCTCCAGGCCTAGGTCTGGTTCACTCTGTTTCTATCTGCGGGAGAATCTCCAAGCGGATCCGACCAAAATTTACACGTTTTATATGTGGTAGGTAATGATCTGCAAACCCAACCCTGACTAAGGACAAGTATACGAGTATAAGTCAGCGAGGGCGCGGCGGCAAAACCGGGTAACGCAGCCGGCCCCACCTCTCGACGCAACCGCAAACTAACATCTATGACGTGTGCTTCTGACGTCACGCCGCACGCGCGCCGCTGGACTTGAAAGGAACTTTGACACGCCCACCCACACCAAAAACTTAAATGACTGTCGTTCCTCCAGCCTAATTTCTGGACACGTTTTACCTCCTTGTATTTAGGTATAAAGTATACCCTGTTATACTACGTGTTTGTATACCCTGTTATACCCATATCAAGTTTCACCTTGAATAAATTTCCTAAACTGCCGTCGCGCCTCTCTTCTTATTTAGTGTTTACAGGAGCATCCAAAGTGTTAAAGAAGAAAGTTTTGGTCAAGTTCATCCCACAAGTATGATGCGGAGTGATAGGATCAAGGTGACAGCATCACATAGCTGCATCACGTAACATTCAAACGAGATGGTGAATAACTTCTTTGACAAAACGAGTTGGTTTCTATATTCATCTCACCCCTGTACACAATAAAACAATGAACAACACACAGGACATAGACCATGGAGACCGGACTGCAATACTTGTAGAGGCATGGAGAACGAGTACCCAATGTTAAGCCTATGGAACACAAATACCAGGGGTGAGATAATATTATAGTCGAGGGCTAATGAGTGCAAATAACGCTACTTCATTCTGCCCTCGCTCAGGAATCTGTTATCATCAGATAGAAGTGTATCATGCATCTAACTTAGTGTATCATATTGAGAGTTTTGGAGTTGATTAATCACAAGAAAATGAAGTGAGAAGTTGTGAGGAACTCAAGCTCCTGGTCGGGTCTTTATTCAAGTGTCAACATTCACCGCGACACCGCTATCGGTGTACTTCCGGTTTTGGTACGAAAACGTAAATAAACGTTAAAGATAGATACACAGCACATATCAACAGAAGTAATCCGTTACCTAATCTAAAAGATCTATATTTCATGAGATGATATCAAACATACAAAATCAGGGGGAAAAAATCATTTTTCCTAATATTCCTGTCGATTGCTAGAGGCAAAAGAAAGTATTTGATAATTCATCCTGATAGTGTTTCTAATAAAGTAAAGGAAGATTGATTGCCTTAGGGAAGTATCCTTTTATAGAATTATAGATGGGGACATGGTCTTCATTTCACAACGTCGATCAGTTTCTATCAATATTGGCCAACATCATTCACAGGCTAATTAAATGTCCATCCAGCTGTTATCTTCTCCGTGGATATACGTAGAGTGATACTTCATCATTGTTATGTTTTAGTTCAAATGGCTTGCCATAGGGAGCCCAGGTGAACCCGTTGCAACCACAGATAGCCGGTCACAAAATACTATTTCCGGGTATAGGCGCTCAGTACTTTGACTATGTAGGTTCAAGATTATGTGTCTCATTCACCAATCTTTTAGATCCAAATTTTTAATAAACTTAACAACTGTCATCGTAGTTTTGAAACAAAGTTATTCAGAGACGATAGTTATAAACTTCACTTCAAAAGTAACAAACGAGACCAAAAACATAAGTCTAGCCTCAAACCCCCATAGCTTTAGCACTAAGCCTCGTTCTTACTGGCCACCGGAAATGGTGTTTTGTAGGTGGGTATCTGTGGTTTCAGCAGGCTCACTTTGGCTCCCTATACTTTCACCATGGAAACCTGTGTATTCGTTGGACACTGTCCTTTTGGTTGTATAGGAAGCCAAAATGAACCCGCTGCAACATCAGATACTCGTTCTTACTGGCCTCCGGAAATGGTGCTTTGAACACGGGTATCTGCCGTTTTAGCGGGTTCACTTTAGCTCAGTGTAGGGTAAAATTGAAGGTGAAGGTCACCCAGAGCACTTCCGGTTTTTGTGTAAGAATCATGCTGATTGGTTCTCACAGTTCCGGTTTTGTGTAAGAATCACGCTGATTGGTTTCCATAGTTCCAGTTTTGTGTAAGAATCATGCTGATTGGTTCCCACAGTTCCTGTTTTGTGTAAGAATCATGCTGATTGGTTCCCACACACACTACGTCCATACTTTGTTGTACCCATTAACGCATGCGCATCGACACTTCCGCCCAGCATCACGGTGAATGTAGACATCGAGCAATAAATGAAGATTGGAATAACAGAATTACACTCGTCGTAATCAATGAGACAAAAGACATAACAATCATCACCTCTTTATTGTCAGGAATTTCTACAGTGAAAAAAACCCTGAGGTGCAAGGAGTAAAAAATATGATCATAAGTAAACTTCATTTTCTTCTGGAAATGTTCTGATTTTACTTTTTTGTTAATCTTATAGCTCTCATTTTCCCTACAAAATGAATTGATAAAAATAGATCACAAAGGCCCATTTTTTAAAGTGTAACATGCTGTCCGTTTAGATATACAATAAACCTGGCACCATTTGGTTCCTAGAGCACCCGAAGAAAAGCCAACCAATGGCTGACGGCTGCTCATTTATATTGTAAATGATTATGTATACAAGACAAACTGTTTTATTGTCAAACCTTAGCGAACCAATAAAGATTTACAAAAAACATAAAGAAAAATATCCAGCCAATCCTATATGGTAATCAGTGAATTTCACTGTGAGTCGTGTGGCGCCATCATTGGAGACACCCGCATCCTACAGTGAATCAGACTGGAGATTAGAAGTGGAATCCTGATGCCCGCATCACGTACCTACCCCTCCTCCTCTCCCTCTGTTAGTCGGTGGCCAACTCCCTTCAAATAGACGCAATATGTCACACAGTCTTGCGGTTGTCCATTCTCAAGAAATAATTATTAGTTGATTAGTCACGAGCAACGGTTGACAAAATAAAACAATAAAGCAATACATATATGTGTTGATAACGTACTTCAGTACGCATTTACACGGAATTTACTAAATGAGGCAGAAAGAGAGGAACGGAGAGATAGAGGGATGGATAGAGAGAGAAAGAGGGGGAAGTGAGAGAGGAGAGAGGAGAGAAATTGATAAGAGAGGGAAGGAATCAAAGAGAGGGAGAGATAGGGAGAGAGGGGAGGAGAGAGGGAGAGAAAATGAGAGGAAAGACAGAGGGGGAGAAAAGGAGAGGGAGGGAGAGAGAGAGGGGGAGAAAAGGAGACAGGCAGAGAGGGACAGAGCGAGGGAGAGAGAGAAAAAAGTAAGGGAAAGAGAAAGGAGATAAAGAGGAAGGGAGAGGGTGAGAAAAGGAGAGAGGGGAAGGACGAGGGAGAGAGAGAGGGGGGAAAGGAGAGAGAGGGAAGAGACAGATGAGAGGAGATTAGAGGGGGGATGAGAGGGAGAGAGATCGAGGGAGAGAGAGGAAAAAGGAGAGGGTGGAAGAGAGAGAGAAAGGCAGAGAGGAAGAAAGGAGATAGAGAGGGGATAGGGAGAAAGGGGAGGAGAGAGAGAGAGAGGCAGAGAGGGAGAAAGGAGAGAGAGGATAGGGAGAAGGGTAGGGGAGAGAGAAGGAAACGTGTAACGATGTAGAAGCAGAGAGAGAAATTAAACCATTAATGCACAGAGAGAGAGGGAGAGAGAGAGGGAGAGCGAGAGAGAGAGAGAGAGAGAGATAGTAGAGAGAGACAGAGATAGACAGAGAGAGATAGAGATAGACAGAGATAGAGACCGAGGGAGGGAAACAGACCAAACGAGAAACCATTGGAGAACTCGGAAAGAGGAAGAGAAAAAAAACAACATGCGGAAATATGTAATCACAGAGAAAAAGTAGTTGGAAGACGACACAGGAACTCAGAAGAAAGAGCTATCAAATGCGGGACAAAAAGGTGAAGTGGAGAAATGCCCCCCTCCCCCGCCTCCACCCGTCCGCGCCCGTGGACACCATACTGACGAGCGCAGAGAAGAACAAAGGGAACAAAGCCCGGACGGCAGGCTAGATCCTCGCCCTGACTGGGGTCAGTAAATAGCTGCTTTTTGCGGCGGGTTATCGCTGGAGCCGAGTGCTGTGTGTAGGAAGCACCACGAGATGGCGCTGCGACTCTTCGTACTTGGCACCTTTTATTGTTAGAGCATGCTCATATGCTCTTTATACATTGCCTAAAGGTTACACCGGAGACACACCAAGCGAGTCAAGGCCGCGATCTCTAGAATCGCCAACACAAAATGACATGTATGTGAGATAATATTTCATAGATATATCTCCTTATGATAATTTTGCGCCTCGGGAGCAAAAATTAGGTGAAGTATGAAATAATAGCTCACATATAGGCCAGTTTGTGTTGGCGATTTCGGAAATCGCTGCCTTTATCGCTTAATGTGTCTGCAGCTTTGGCATGGTCACATACAGCAAAACCCCGCTTCTGGGACATCTCGCTTAAGTGGGCATCCCCCTTAAGGGGACAGTTTTCTCGGAACAGAAATTCTTATTAGTTTATTTTAACCCTGCTTAAGGGGACACCCCACTTAAGGGGAACTTTGCTCAGAATGGAGGATGTCCCCTTAAGCGGGGTTTTACTGTATACATTTTCAAGTGCTTTCTGAAAGATATCCCTTCACTATCTGGTGCTATTCACTGTGATAGTGGGAAAGGAGCAGGGTGCCAGTGTCTCAGGGTCTTAGAGGCATGCCGAGCTGACCATGACCAATCACTAGAGACCGAAATACCTCAAGACTCACTGTTGCTTGATATGTTTGGATCCTAAGGTCAGGCAGTTAGAGAAACGGCAAGTTGACTGGGTGCAAGTAGGTTACAGAGAACTTTCCATAGACTGAATGTAACCCAAACCTTTTAGTTGTTATTCATTTAGAATTGCACGCTCATTCTCTATCGGTGGCTGTCCTGACTGCAAATCGGTGCAGAATAATCGGTCAATGGAAAGGGGCTTTTTTTTTTTTTTTTTTTTTTTGAATTCTTTATTTATCCTGGAAAACGATCGGTTGTTAGCCGGTTTGATTTCGGTTCCAGCCTTACATCACTCACATGGCTGTTTACCTGGTTTTGCTTGACATAGTCATCCTTTCTCTACAAAAATACATGTTATGTACAGATCCGTGAATAAAGAAATATCAGAAATAATATAAGGTTTCGCATTATTTAGTGATTGTTCATCATCCTAGTATGCCTCCTGTGTCATCCAATTGCCATTAGCTCTTCGTAGTTGGTTCGCAGGCGCTTCATCACTGTTCGGAAAGTTTTCCAATTCTACGTCACTATGTAATGGCGATAATTTAGTCGCATGTCATTTTTGCTTGGTACAGTACTGTATCTATAAGCCCATTTCCATTAGCCGACTATTTGGCACTGATCTGCAGTCGAGAACCACTTTTGGGTACACCAACAAGTATACTCACCGGGTACACTGACACGAGATTGGTGAATGGTATAACGAGACCTGCGGAAAATGCTCACAGATTAATTTTGCATAGGTTATGTAACAGTTTCTACCCCAGAAATACAGTAGTGCATACAATTCATCGATAAGTTGATAGTGATATACAGTCAGTGGCACCACTGACAGACTCTTTTGGAAACTCAACAAAGTCTCCGTCGTTTGAAACAGGCTTTATATAAAGGCCCGTTTCCATTGGCTGATTTCCCATCACCAATCTAGAGTCAGGAACCACTGACGGACTTTTGGCACTGCTGACCCGAAATCGGTCAATGGAAATGACCCAGCTCGTGAAATGACCCACGACTATTTTTGCTTCTTCTGCTACCCACACTAATTTTTCGATACCGATGCACAGTCGGTGGCACCACCGACAGACTTTCTGGGTAATTAAAAAAATCGCCACCCAATGGAAACAGGCTTTGTAAGGCCCGTTTCTATTGGCCGACCAAAACGGTGTCGATTTTTAAAATTCTCCTAAAAGCCCATTTCCTTTGTCCATCACTGATATGCAGTCAGGAACCACCGACGGACCTTTCGCGCTGCTGACGCAAAATGTAAATGGGCTTTTAGGAGAACTAAAAAATTCTCCGTCGTTTTTGTCGGCCAATGGTAAGAGGCCTCATAAGTCCACATCGAGCAGGCAGATTATTGTTGACGGGACCCGGGCCGGTCCCAGGCCGACGCCCCGTCTGTACACGAGTCTGACCCCGGTGACCCGGAGAGGTCACGGCCGTCAACGCAGAACGTTATACACTGCGCCACTCTGCGGTCAACCACCGCCCTGCAACTAACTACAGCCAGACCTCCATATATATACAGACTCAGAACACTCACCATCTGCCGATAAGCGCAGGAAAAACGCAATTCTTTTTTTCTTTTCATAATTTGTAATTTTCGGTTAGGGTAGGACGGGAAGGATACATACATATATATATATATATATATATATATATATATATATATATATATATACAAGCCGCCTATTATCCTGTAAAATACAATTATATACATATACATATATGTATATATATATATGTATATATATATATATATATATATATATACATATATGTATATGTATATATATATCTAATATATATCATATATATATCATATATATATCATATATATATATCATATATATATATTATATATATATATTGTTTGTGGCGGAGGGCTTGCAGGATACACCCATACCTTTTCAAATATGATCAAATGAGCAAAAACCACATGAATGTTATTGCATGGGGAAAAAAATGCAGATTATGATACAGCTTATATCTAGCCCTCTCCCGAATACTGATTGCCTCCCAGCCAACAATCCCCTACACCCCTGAGACCCCGTACTATACCATCACCGCCACTCTGTGTGGACCATCACAATACAATGAATTAGGAAGAGGACAGAAAAAACTGAGCCAGGGACAAACAGAGGGAGTTAGTAAAGGTGACCCGTATAAACCCCAAATATATTAGAAAATAATAATCAACAAACAAAAATACCACGAGAAGAATGGCGAGTTGAGAAAAGATGGGTGTGAATGTAGCGTTCCCTCTATTCGCTGAAAGTGTATTACCACTTTCCGCGATCGACAGCTGACTGGAGGTTCCGAGACTTTAGTCGCTACCCTGTACTTACCGTGCTAGTACAGGTGGGTTCAGCTTTACTCACTGGAAAGGGGAGGGAGACACTAGATCTACCAACTACCGCTTAACCACGAAGACAAAACCAGACTCCGGACTGTTTTAGTTAACCTTTCTTTATTGCGGATAGACTTTACAATACGTTAGTGCTCCAGGGCACTAACTAGCGTGGGAAGAGATACTGGTCTCTTCAACGTTGAAAGGCGTTACAACACAACCTAACCAACACGTGAGGCTTCAGACGTTCACTCCGTAAAGAGGTACCGCGAGAAGTCCTGTCAACCCGCTGTGGACTCAGCCTTATATAGTGGCTGAGTTACGTAATGCGGGCGAACCCGTAGTATTTGCATACCGCGGGTCCACCGGCCATGCCACACAGCAGGGATCGGCACTCGCGCCACCTAGTTCTAAAGTGAAACAACGCTGCTCGACTGCCCTGACCCCTACATTAATAATAAAAAATTTAATAAGATGCCACAGCAAAAAGGAAAATCAAGAGGACAAATGTTGAGAAAATTCAGCAAATTAGCATAAAACATATAAGATACTTTACATAAATATCCGTACACCTCCTACAAAAGATCATCTGTAATGTTTCAAAACAAGTGAAATATGCGATATCGAGAGGGATCTTTGTCGCTAATGCTATAACACGCAGGTGACTCCAGTCTCTCATGAATAAATGCTTTTGGCAACCATCCACACAGCTCCACCCTAAAACGTTGGAGAAAGTCTCGTGCAAGTGGACCAATCAGAGAACGGCTCTGATATGCCCTGTGGCGCCATTGGCCAATAGGAGACGAGAGTCTTCCTGGCGGGAAGTATAGTTTGGGATCTTGGTAGTGGTTGCGTTACACTTAAACTTTGACACTAAAACCTCCAAAGACTCGGGCTAGATGGGTAACTGGATGCTGATATTGGCGGTTGGTACTAAAGAAAAAACCAACAAGTTTTGGTCAAAGTCATTGTTCTTCACTAGTTTGATGGGGAGTGATATGAACGAGGCGACAGCGGAGTGAATATCACATAGTGTTCAAACGAGCAGGAGAACAACGACTTTGACCAAAACGAGCAGCTTTCTGTATTTATCTCACCCCTGTACACGCTTAACAGAATGTACGATACACAGGATATAGACCATGGTGAACGGACTCTAATACTCGTAGAGGCATGGAGAACGAGTTTTAAGCCTATGGGTCAAAGATACCAAAGATGAAATAAATACACAATATTACCATGATTTCGATCTGAGTGGCCGTATTCTCCGCGTAGTTGACACGTAGAAAAACTCCGAGCGATAGCGAGTAGTATTACGTAGTGTCCAATACAAGGAGAATACGACCACCCAGATCGAAATCGTGGTAATGTTCTATTTATTACTAACCTTTCGAGTAATTATTAGGAAAAAAATCTTGTAAATAATTAGAAATTCGACCCTAGCGCTGTGCTTTGTTTGTATGAATTAGTTCCTACAATGCCCTTTAGGTGGCCGAAAAAGCCGGAGGTCCGTATTCTACTCAGTAGCGATCTGTTAGCTCCATAAGCTTAGCATGAAGACTCCGTACTAGGTGGGTAATAAAGACCAATATCTCTAGCATCCCCGAATGTAAGTGGCTTACAATTTCCAGGCGGATAATGGCGGTACTAGCAATGACTCAGTGCCTTATACATGTATACAATGAGAGAGAAAGAGAGGGAGGCTTCATTGTCTTGTGTTCCGAGGGAAATCCCCAGGTTGAGTGTAGTTGGCTGGAAATACGACTGAAAGGCGTGGGACATCGGAATTATCTCTTCATGCTTACACAAAAACACACCCATATTTCTCTCACCGTGTGGCTGGCCTTTGTCGACTGAACTGATGGATTCAGTAGTACGCGGTTTCAGCATAGGGTATGATATCACCACTGAAGGTAGATTTTCCTCGAATTACCATTGTGGGATATCCAATAAAGTCTAATTTCTGTGGGATTCCAGAGAAGATGACTATCACCAAATGATTTCGGGTGAATGTGTATGTAAAAGTCCGTTTCCATTGGCCAACGATAACGGCAGAGCTCTTTTTGAATTACCCAGAAAGTGCGTCTGTGATGCCACCAAATGTGTGTCGGTATCGAAAAATCGATCTCACATTGCATAATCTAAGCAGAAAAAGTAGTGGGTCATTTCACGAGCTGGTTCGTTTCCATTGACCGATTTTGGGTCAGCAGTGCCGAAAGTCCGTCGGTGGTTCCTGACTGTAGATCGGTGACGGGAAATCGGCAAATGGAAACAGGCCTTAATAGTTATGCATTATTTCCTATTTGTTTTGATGGAATTGAGGCACCAGATATGTGGGATTGGGTGGCTGGATATGGAGGTTATATAGCGACAGCGGAACATGAGGCAATACAGGCAAAAACAATAACAATCACTAATTCTCTTCTCCACTCTCCTCCCAGATCTTTCGCGGCGCTAGCGCTACTGATCTCTGCCTCAACCCGGTGACGTCACATAGAGAAACTACATTTCAGATTCAAAGAAGGGTAACTGTCAAAAGGTATGAATTTTAAACAACTCATATATCATGATTTGGGGAATACTGGATTTGTTAAATGAGCTTCACAGGCAATGATGTTTTCTGTTTTTTTTAGATTTAGACCACTGTATAATGTGAATCCACAGTTAATTAGACTGCCCATTCGATTAACCACATATGTCATGTTATTAAACAAAAAACCCTGCAACACATGTGGTGCTATCCACTAAAGAAAGTAATCACACAGTCTATACCTGATTTGACATCACAAATTACAGAGATGAATGTATATCATTTACCATGAACACAAAGTACTCTCAGAATATGCCCAGAATTTAGGATATTTGAAAAGCTGGCGTATGGGACAGATTTTGCTCCAACAAAGGTAGGTAGGTGCATAGACTGGTTCCCTTTCCCAATGAAACATGGGACTGGTAACGACTTGCTACGTAATGCTAGCACACGACTTAAGGGGGGCGTCCACCAACCACGACAAGGCTACGACAATGGCTTTCCGACAAGGTCCACGACAGGCCTACAATCGGAAAGCGTGTCGTAGCCTTGTCGTGGTTGGTGGACCCTAGTTCCCGACAAGAGTCTACGACAAGGCCACGACAGGCTGTGACTGGAAGCTTGTCAGGGGCCTGTCGGGGGCCTTCCGACAAGGCTTCGACAATATTGAAAATGTTCGATTTTTGCTACGACTAGACCTTTGTCGTGGAGTGTTGTGGTTTCCTCGATATCACTGTCATAGTGTGTCCGTACCATGAACGCCTTTTTTACGGCAACCACCGACCTCTACGACACGCCCCGACAGCGCTGTCGCAGAGCTGCCCTTCTCACGACAAGGCTGCGACAAGGCTGCGATTGGAACTTTCTTGTCGGCACTTGTCGTAGCCTTGTCGTGGTTGGTGGACGCCCCCCCTTTAGACCTTTTACTGGTTCTCCACTTATTTGGAGTTCCAAGGACGACCAGCACAACCTTTCTCACACTCTCCCAGCAGGATCTCTGCTAGGAGATTGCCCCTCTCCCTCACGATGTTTCCCACATACTTTATTTCTACTTCTTTATAATAAAGCATGATAAAAAATGAAGTAATAGCAACCTTTCAAAAGAGAAAAGATAATTTATTAGAATGTTTCTCTAAAAACCAGCGTAGTACTAGCTGAATACTGTTACCCATGATGCACCAGAAAAATGGAAAACATTACCTGGCCTATAATGTGAATAAGCACATCAAGCCAGGCTTAAGCCCAATACACATCTACCGATTCTGGAACATTTAGGTACCTTTGCCGGTGCTAAAAGAACGGTTATTTGTCTCAGGCTAGGCATCCTTATGGAGTCGGCCATAGTCTGTAGATGTTGCACAGCTAGGCAAGGGTCAGGCAATGATTAGTGAACCACCTGCTTCAGATGTTATTTTGACTTAGACAAGTTGTGGTTTCTATGTTTCTAAATCATTGGCCGGAAGTTTATCAACATATTGATAAATCTAGTCACCAACAATGGAACGTTGGTAAATGGCGCTTGATTGGGTGGCTCTCATAGGCCGAGGTATTACTTAATTCACCTGGGACAAGTTCACCGACTCCTATACGATTTGGGAACTAATCGTTCAATTCTGAATTGGTAGATCTATGTGTATTAGAGGGAAACTATGTTCCGGTGAAAGGAAGTCAAAGTTACGAGGTAAGGCTTGGAAAAATTACTGCCCAAGGCCCTGGCCGCGGGCAGTAATTTTTCCAAGCCTTACCGAGTAATTTTGACTTCCTTTCACTGGTACTTGGTTTCCCTATTCCTATATACCTTCAAATGTGGTTTAATAAGAGACAATCTGATTGGTCTAAATGTCAACCTTGGGTAGTATACAGCAACCTTGGGTAGTATACCAACCTTGGGTAGTATCAGATAGTTACTCCACCCCCCAGAGCGTGGTGTAAGCATAGAGTGTACAGCCATAGGTATATAGGAATGGGCTTTACAGGCTAGTCGGTGCAGAGATACAAGCAGGGCAGGAAGTAAGGCGCAGGATCTATGCTGGGAGAGTGTCTCTGCACCTAATTCCCGCTATGAGAGGGCGATGGTGTTCGCAAAGTATCAGCTCATTTTTCGACCTGTTGATATCTTATTTGTTATTCACAAAGGACACCATTATGTCTGTCATATTTGGTCCTGATCTAAGGAGGGTAGTTGTTTTGTTGCCGATACATTTGTTAGCAATGTTTTCCCTTTACATACATATATGTACATACTCATGGGCTTATCATATGAGAAGTGCGATCTCCTAGCAGAGAACCCGAACCGCTGGGAGTGAGCCACGAACGATCTGCTTGGAGACTAATGAGTATAGTATAGACAGTATAGGGCAATATCTGCTGTGATGCTTACATTCAGAATTATAGATAGCGATTCCTAAAGGTCTAAATTCCGAGAAGCTCACACAGTCAAGGGGGTAAGCTGTATATTATACTATCAGAGGAGGTATATTCTTTTTATTATCCACCTAATACAAAGTGTCTGTAGAAAACACATAGGGAGTGTGTATCACCATACCCTGAGCATACAGATATATCCACCTAATACACAGTGTCCATAGTAAACACATAGGGAGTGTGTGTCACCATACCCGGAGCATACAGATATATCCACCTACTACAAAGTGTCCATAGTAAACACATAGGGAGCGTGTATCACCATACCCGGAGCATACAGATATATCCACCTACTACAAAGTGTCCATAGTAAACACATAGGGAGCGTGTATCACCATACCCGGAGCATACAGATACAATGTATATCCACCTACTACAAAGTGTCCATAGTAAACACATAGGGAGTGTGTGTCACCATACCCGGAGCATACGGATATATGCACCTAATACAAAGTGTCCATATAAAACACATAGGGAGTGTGTGTCACCATACAAGGACCAGACAGATATGTTGTATGCTCCGGGTTCAGATAAAGCATGCACATTGAAAAATAGTGTGTACTGAAAAATAGTGCGTACCTAAATGAATTAATATCGGTACGCCACTTGTCAGGAATAGATGGATAATAGATACAATATAGACTGGTTTCAGATAAAAGCGGTTGTATAGTCCTCGGGATTGCCGTTGCGCAATATCCTCGCACGTGCTCGGATATTACTACGCGTCAACTCGTCGGATCATACGGCTGCTTGTATCTGAAGCCTGTGAATATTGTGTATGTATGATAATGTTGGGTATATATATATATATATATATATATATATATATATATATATATATATATATATATATATATATACATGTATATATATATATATATATATATATATATATATACAGTGCTCAATACCATCCATCCATAGCGGGATATGATATGCTAAGTTTATTGTTATAATTCCATGTTAAAGTTAAAGAAAGTTATGTTACTTCGTCTTAATTCCGAATATCAATCTCAGTGAAATTATGTTATAAATACAACCTTTAAGATAAAAAAAGTACACTCAAAAAGGGTATCAGATCACCCTGACATTAGTTGCTTTTTAAGTGCAACAACCACATCAGTCTTCTCATGAAGGCACAGCTTTGATTGGATAATTACCTAACCAATGAATGTCAAATGTAGTAAATATATCATCTTTTTGCTGATGTACCAGCGTATGCATTTATCTCACCCCTAATATATTTGTCCATAGACTTAACATTGGGAACTCGTATCCAACGCTAATGAGATATTTAGGAAAAATATTCAATGGGGGATCATGTCAAAAAATCTTAGCCCATTACTTAATGCGAAGGGTGAGATAAATTCATAATCCCATTCAAGTTTAAGGTCAGAGCTCGATCTCATAGATCTACGTAATTCACGCGGCTTCGCGTTGTGAATTACTACGCGATTCAAACTCGATGGGATACGAGCTCTGATCCTAAACTTTTATAGATTTCTTCTATAGTAAGCTTGATCCTCATGTGGTTCCACTTGTTTTGAGAAACTCCATAACTAGCACCTTGTCATGTCACAAGAGTCATACACCAGTCCAATGATCTATAAGTATTTACCTAGTTGATATGACATAGACACGGATATTTACTGGAACTAGAAGTTAATCGTTCGGTCAAGAAACGCAAGAGAAGATACCACCCAATCCAGACACAGCCAGCTCTTTGTTCCCCGGAGAAAACAAGATAAAACTAAGGCCACTCCAAAAAACAAACTTGTTTCTCATCACCGCGCGCATCAGAAAAAACGATTTTAGAAGAATTTTTTTTTTTTTTTAATAGGTGAACCTTGATAGAAATTATGAAAGGTATGTGTATTTAGTATCAGATTAAAGCTCCTGATGTCAAGGATGTATAAATGTATAGCCAAAAAAGATCTGGAAACCCTTTGTAAGCAGACACCCTGCGTAAGCGGCCACTTTGGCCCGGATCGGAGGGTGTCCGCTTATGCGGGGTTTTACTGTATGTCTGAAGAAGCCATCTTTACTATAGCAAAAAAAGAAAAAAAAAAAGAAGAAAAAAAAAGCGTCCTCATCATTTTTTTCATGGCTTGGTGATGAGAAACAAGTTTGTTTTTGAGTGGCCTAATATTTACTTAAGATATAAAGAGGAAGTAGAAACAGAAAGCCAAATGCCGCAAATATGTAAGGTACATTTTAGAGGACAGGGAGGGGGAATATAGCGGACAGCAGCGTGGGTGTAGAGGATAATCTATGATGAGAGCCCTGTTGCTTAGTCAGACACCATCAAGGATACACCGAGTCTATGTAAATAGTGCGTGATGTATTAATTTATGGAGTCAGGCATCTTCTAAAAGGGATACGATAGAATATTCAGAGACCAGTAAATGGTCGACATTCCAGAGAGGCATATTATAAAGAGACGTCACGAGTTTGAGTCTGAGTTTATTTATGCCACGCATTTTGTTGGCTCCATAATTTCACGAGTCGAAGACGAGTGACATTATGGAGCCAACAAAATGCGTAAATGCATAAATAAGCTCAAACTCAAACGAGTGGCGTCTAGATTTTAGCCTAACCCTAATAAAAAACTCCATAGGCTTATCATTGGGTCACTGTATTCGGTCTGGAGTTCAGAAAAATGAAAAATATTGCACTAGTGGGATACACTTCACAAATGACGTTATTTGTTAATGTAGAAGTAATTTAGACAGGCGGGGTAGGATAAATTCTAAACCAAACTCGAGTTAGTCGTGTTATTGTTCATTGCACTCCGGCAAGATCGCGTATTACTGCTCTCGGCTTCGCCTCGCGCAGCAATACATGATCTTGCCATCGTGCGATAAACAACATGACTAACTCTTGTTTGGTTTCTCCATATTATCCTACCCCGTTTCCATATTTTTTCTGTATCAGAAAGAAGTGGCATAAACAACACTTTATGTCACTACCCATGACATAAACAAATCCCATGTTAAGCCTATAGCGTTTTTATTAGGGGTAGGATAAAAAAGGCATATCGGATATTTGCATTGAAAAGTAAAACCCATTTCAATTTCCTGGAAGTGGCATGTATGTGATCTCAAGGTGTTGTTGAACACACATATACTACACATTCAAGTTTTAAAGAGTATAGGTCACCGTAATTGTATTTGAACGATTTCAAGAAAACCATATTATTCAGTACATTTCATATTTAGATCAAATAAATGGGCCTAGTCTACCTATTGGATCAGGTCAAATCAGACAAAACATAAATTTTGCTCATTTGGTTTTGAATATGCAAACATAATTTGGCTTGAAAATTAAAGCCATGTCTATTTCCTGAAATTTGAATATGATGATCTCCAAGTGTTCTAGTGCACATATAAAACTTAGAAATCGGCGTGTTGAAAATCACGGTACTAGTTTTTGATTTAGAGCACAATATTATGATCATTTTGTAATAGAATATATAGAAATTCTAATAAGTTGCTTTTCACATAGTAAAACCCATGTCATTTTACGCAAACTTTCATAGAATATGATAGCTGTATGATAATACACATTTAAGTTTTGAAATTCATATGACACCGTATCTGTTTTTATTACCCACCAAATACGTAGTCTCCATAGGAAATACATAGAGCACCTGGAAACAGCTACCAGGAGATTTCTGACATGTCAGAATCTCCCGCAGAATATTCCGGAGTAAAAAGTTCCATTCACGATAAAGTCAAATCATCATTTACTTCGAAACAAGTTTCATGGATATTCATTCAATATAAATTATTTACAATAAGTCCTAGCAATCTCATTTACCATCAGATCTCACTGTCATAAAACGTTTTACATGCTAAAATCACAGCTGGTTAATGCGGAACTATATTATTGGTGTAAGTCTACACCGAATTACTGCCACGCTTGACAGTGCTGTGGTGTCTGGAACTAAATGGCTTAAAATTTGTTATCAATCTTGTAGGTGGGTAATAAATACAATAACGACTGGTTTTGTATACGAATGACTGTAATCTCCTCGTAGTTGACGACGTAATATCCGAGCGATTACGGCCACTCGTACACAAAACCAGTCATTATTGTGTATTTATTTGGATTGGATAAACTGGACAAAACGTTAAATTTGCTTATTTGGCATTAGAATGAATCCTATTGAACCAGTTTTGACTGATAACTGACAAGATTTAAAACCCCCCAGGTGGCGCCAGTGTGAAGTATCTCACCCCATCTCCATAGACTTAGGAACGTTAGGAACCCATACTCCGCGGCCGTGAAGGTAGTGAACCCAATACTCTATGGCTAATTTTGGTGAGTTATTTCATCAATAATTGATGTTATACGGGGTGAGATAAAATCAGAAACACACTCGATGAGAATAACTTGGTCTGTACTCCACCTCGTTTGATGCTACGTGATTACTCTGCAGTCAAACTCGGCGGGGGTACGGGCCAAGTTATTTTCATCTCGTGAGTTTCCTTCTAAATGTCCGATATGCCTTTAAAGCCCATCTTAGGGGCCTTCCTGTACCACACAGACAAACAGTGATTGTAGGGCTACTGTAGCGCCAGTTCTGCACCTACTGGCGCCGAATGCCAGCGTACTTAACACATAATAATACTCTACCCTCTGCTTATTGTTTGAGGAGGAACCGGCTTCAGCCAGATCCAATTCTAACAAATGAGTCATTTTCTCATTTTCCTAGGATGTAGTAATACTAGTAATAATACAACACACAGATAACTGGTCCACTTAGAAAGAGGGTCAAGGGGAGGAGTACGAGGGGAGGCCATTGATCCGTACACATGTGTATGGAACAATGTTTTACTCTTGCACCCTTGGTTTTTATTACCCACCCAATACGGAGTCTCCATACTATACTAAGCCTATGGAGCCTCCAGATCGCTACTGAGTAGAATATAGAAAGCCGTATACTCCCAGGAGAATACGGTTTTTTCGGCCACTTGACAGGCATTCTAAAAACTATTTTATATAAACAATGTACAGCGCTTGCGTCGAATTTCTAATTATATTCAAGATTTTTTCCTAATAATTAGTTGAAAGGTTTAATAAATGCAACATTTCAGTTAATGCTACGCAATACTCCTTGCTATCGCTTGGAGCTTTACTTTGCGTCAACTACGCGGAGAATACGGCCACTCGGATCGAAATCATGGTTATTTTGTGTACATAGCACATATTTCAGCATAGGGGTGCTGGCGCAACACTCTGATTTTCCTGACATTGCAATTCTTTGCACTTTAGATATAATTTTCAAACTGGGATGGTTTAACCTGAAGAACAATTTGGGAAAGCTCAACACAGATTTACCTACTTCCTTACACCTATATTCATAGTACTTGCCTCCTCTTCAAAGTCTCCACTATCCTCTATAAAAGGAGGACTTAAAACCACTTACACTTTCTTCAGAAATAAATCACATCAAACATAAATAGTTACATTATTGTAAAGTTCTGGTCTCTACATTACCATCATGAACAATCTTATTGGTTTCTATGAGACGAAATTAGTCATCTTCATTGCCTTATTCATTAGTACCAAAATGACTGCAATAAGACAGTCCCCATGTTGTAACAGATTCTCCCTGTCTTGATGTTGACCATATGGCAGCCATGTAGTGAATGGCAAGTTTGTGGGCAAGTCTGCAAGTCTGCCCACATAGGATTAGGGTGACATGACACCTGAGTTGTCTTTGACATAAGCAGCCCTCTTCGCATGTGAAACATACCGGAACAAGACTGGTCAATTCTCATTGACTGTTGCTTTAGCAGCCAATCAGAGTAAAGCTCATGTAAGCTCACCCTGAAGCAAAATGCCACCTGCTGACTGTATATAAGCTGAACGATCTGTCAATAAAATCAGTTAAGTTCTTGATTCATTGTAGTACCTAGTACATCTGTGTTTGAATTCTTACTCCCTTACTCCTACCGTCTACACCTGGCTAGTTTAGGCCTTTATCTTTGCCTTGTATAAACGTCCATAGGCTTAACATGCAGAACTCGTATTTAACAGGCTTGCGAGTACGGTAACTCATACTTAAAGTGCGATAACCAGATAAATATTTCCAGGCTAATATATATTCATGTTTGGTTTGAGTCCCGGTTTGCCATCTAATTTGGAGCACTTCGTAATATACACTCGGCTATCATCTCGTTCATATCATTATATACCTGTGTCCGAATGTCTATGAAATACTGCCTGCTGCTAGGGGTGCAGTAATAATATTGTTCGTGCCCGCTGTGAGAATGACCTAATAAGTCATTAAAATGTCGTTTTTCCATTAATTTAAGGTATATAATAATAAGCAAACATCCTTACTGTAGACGAAACGATTTTCGTTCTCGGTCAGTCGTCGATTTCACACAGCCTTCCGCCTATGGCGTCAGGCAGTATGATATCGGCGACTGACTGACCTCGAACAGGAACCGTTTCGTCCACAGTGAGGGCGTTTCCTAATATTACTGCACAATCCAAACTCGTGCCAAACGGGGACACAGACCAAACACTCATCCCTCTCTTTCTTACCAGGCTTTACACTATGACACATACTTGTACAACTTTTAACTGGTGCAGTTTGACTGGTGGTGCCCTTTACACTGCAGACGGGGCACAGAGCACTCAATGCCCCGCCGTCTGCAGAGGGTAAAGAGGGGCACTTGGCGCTGTTAGCCTCGTCAGGAGGCCACAGCGTACGCGCACACACCCTCCTCCGATTCACGTAAGAGACTAGGAGCCAAAAGTTTGTTCATCACAGATGAATGAGCGTGCAATGATAAATAAATAATAGTTAAAAGGTTTGAGTCAGATTTAGTAATATGGATAGTTTTCTGTAATCCACCTGCACCCAGTCAACTTGTCATTTCTCTAACTGCCTGAGTCTAGGATCAAACCATATCAAGCAACAGTGGGTCAATGAGGTATTGGTCTTCAGTGATTGGTCATGGTCAGCTGGGCACACCTCTAAGACCCTGAGACACTGGCTCCCTGCTCTGTTCTCACTATCACAGTGAACAGCATGCAGATAGTAAAGGGAAAGTTTTCTAGAAGCACACTGAAGTTCAATGTGACCACTCTAGCTCAGACTCTCAACTCTAGATGATGAATTTAGTACGTGCAAGCACGCTCTAAAAACCATGGACAAAGTTTTCGACCTGTTCACATTCCCAGATGTGAACAATTTCCAACATTGATATATGGAATATGGAATATACCTGCACTGACTCATATTGTAGAGATTTACTTACTATAGAGGAAACCTATGAAAAGTTTAGGGTCAGGGCTCATATCCCATCGAGTTTGAATCGCGTAGTAATTCACAAGTTGAAGCCGGGTAAAATACATAGCGATTAAGACAAGATAGGATCGAGCTCTGACCCTAAACTTGAATAGGTTTCTGAATTTATCTCACCCTTCACATTGACTAATGGGCTAACATTTGTGACATAATCGTCCATTGGATATTTTTCCTAAATATCTAATGGGCGTTGGATACGAGTTACCAATTTAAAGTCTATGGAGAAAAAATACCAGGGGTGAGATAAATGGATTATATTTACACTGACTCATTTTGCAGAGACTTAGATACAAAAACATGTAATGCTACTCAAGTGAGATACGATGCTAAAAGGTCCTCAGTGCACTTTTTCTGACTGAAGACTTATCCAAACATTGCCAAAAACGTCTGGCGGTCACTCAGCTTTAGGGGACAGAGCTATTGTTAGTTCATGAAGCAGTAACTAGGTGGCCAGCAGAATGGCAGACCCCTATGGGGGGACAGAACCTGTATTCTGGCTCTTTGTTCTTACAAAATTAAACTGCCTTTCAATGTTTTGCCATGGTTCTCTTGACTCTCGACACCCAGCTTAGAGCAGGATGACATAACGATCAAACCCAGAACATGAGGTTTTTCACATGGAACACTTTATATACATATTTCAGCAAGGCTAGAGTTGTGACACTTCCCAATTATCACTCACTTCTTTCCCACCTCCTTTAGTGAAGAACACCTACTCGGGGGCGTCATGGCAGTCCCCATGGATCATAGGCTATATGCCGTATACAACTAATCGATGTTCTGGTTTTCAACGATACCAGAGAAAATTACCGTATACTAGGTGCATGTTTAGCTTGACAACAGCTCATGATGTGATCGAGCTGTATTTTAGGATTTAAAATTCACCCGAATTTAACCAGACAAACCACATTTCCCACCATATGACCCCGCGTGAACTTGATTCTACCCAGGGACATCTTGAGCTCAATGTTGGTATGTGATCTTTATTTGCATGATTAAATTGAGATGGAGACTTCATCAAATTCTATTGGCCATCACTGCACTACTTTATGGAGACATAGTTAGTGTGACTGAATGGATTCTGTCCAGAGATATTTTTGTCAGAATATCGCGCAGAACATCGCGCAGTAATATCCAGGCGAATCTTGTAGCATATTCTTCTGTGCAATCTGCATGGATCATATATATATATATATATATATATATATATATATATATATATATATATATACCGAACTGAAGGGCACACCAAGACGAAATTAAATTTGAAAACTCTTTCCTCATACTTAACATTCCTACTTTTCTATATAGAATTTCAATAAGTGAGACCAGTGCGGCCTCCGACCCCAGCCTGAGGATGACAGGGGACCACTGCTCCTCATTTACGCTACGTAATTCAAAACGCTTCGTAATTCACGTGGCTTCGTCTTGTGAAATACTACTATACAATTCAAACTCAACGGGACACGAGCTCTAACCGTAAACCACCACCGGTTTCCTCTATTGTATCCCCCTGTCACTGGCCATGACAGTACCTATACATCCCCACGTCAATGCCCAGTGACATTTACTCCCCTGCCTTGCTGGGTCAGGTTTGTGGTCTTTGTATAAAGGGATTAACATTTAAATCCGTTTCCACGTGCAGCAGGAGGAGCCTCCCAGCGCCCGTTAAGCCCGACCACAGCTGTCACGCGGAATGACCGCCGCCGCTTAAACACCCAGCCTGGGCCCCATTACTCCACGTTTACGACAGAGTTGCGGATCGCAGATTGGCGATCTGAGGGCCTAAACGTTGCTCCTGAAATTTTGCGGATCACGTCGTAATTGCATAGGCGCATCGACGCGTAAAATACTGCTTTTTGCGATATTTTTTACACGGACCTTCACAGCACTGCGGATCGTATCGCTGTGGGTTAAATACAGCCTTATCTGATATTTCAAATAACGATCCATGGTGGCACCACCAACCCCCGCCATTTGTTCTTCTACCTATAGGAAATAGCAATCCACACCACCAGGTATCAGATCAGTTTTGATTGTGATGCAATCTGTATTTAATTAAAGAACTAATTAATTTCCCCCTGTCTCATTCAATATGTGCCCCTAAATTGTTGTATCGTCATCGCATCGTAAAAATAGCGATACCGCGGGAATATAGGGATACGATCCGATATTACTGGAGCAATGCTTTATTAGTCGGATCGTTAAAGTAATCGTAAAAATTAAATTGCGATCCGATTATAGCTAGCGATACCACAAAAACAGAAGCAACGGGGCCCTGGTGCACAAAAATGTAAGGCCGTAAGTAAAAATCTAACTATAAGAAACAGGTAGATTTATCTGGATGCGGCATACTGATAAGTTTCATGGTCGAAGGCTTGGTCCTAGTAGAATTAAGCCCGGGGTCCACCTACTACGATAGAAATTTAGACCTACCGATATGTCAACGATACAAAAGGCAAATTCGGAGACACATCGGGAAGGTGCAAAATCGTAGACATTTGTCTAGACATGCCAATCCACCACGCATTATAAGGGTTTTTTTCGGTGCCTAATCGCAGAAAAGTGGTCAACTGCCCCAATATTAGGTGACCTTCTGACGCGATTTTGATTTTGTATCAGGAGGTCCATCGTAGACCATATCGGAGCCGTATCATAGTAGGTGGACGCCAGGCCATACGCTTTCATGGTATGACGATAGAAATGAAACATGTTGAAATTAAGGCTAAAACAATGTCAGGCATGGATGACTGTTTAAGGGAATTCCATCAGGTGATTTTACCTTTTATTTTATGCCTTATCTTTGGAAATGCTGTTAAATTCTGATATGTTAGTTTCTGTTTCCTTTCTTGACTGCGTTAGTATTTATGTGTTGATAAGCCCCGTTTCCATTGACCGAATATTCAACACCGATCTACGGTCAGAAACCACCGATAGATTTTTTTAGTATACAGACGTCAGATCGGTGAATGGAAACAAGACTTGCGGAGAATGCTCACGGATTCATTATGCATACAATGCACCCTCAATGATAAATTGATACTGGCATACAATATGTAGCACCACCGACAGACTTTCATGGTACCTAAAAAAATGCTCTTTTTTTCGTCGGTCAATGGAAAATGTCTTATAACATTGTTTCCATTGGCGACAAAAACGGCACAGATTATATGGTTTCTCCATAGACCTTTTTTGTTTCCATTGGCATTGACATTTACTCAGTTACCCTGAAAGTCTGTCGATTCACAGAAGTTCATGATATCGTAGAAGTTCTCACCATTCTTTTCCCATATACTTAACATTGGGAACTCATACTCAACGCCCATGGAGTATCATAAAATGATACGTAATGGGAGATGATGTCACAAATGTTAACCAATTAGTCAGTGATAGGGGTGAGATAAAATCTGAACCGCACTCGATCCATAGCTACTGACAATATGCCATTCATTTTGGTTTTCTACATAAGCTCCCTCAGCTTTTTCTGTGAGATTACTCCGCGACCAAAACTCATAGCATATTTTCAGTGGCTATTGATCCCTATGTAGTTCCCTCTTGTTTAAACTCCCTTTCCCCTCGGGCGATGCGTACTTTGATACCTGCTATCACGGCATGACCCTTATCACTTTCTTTTACGTTTTACTGAGGATATGGAGAGTTGCAGTCATATCAGGGGCTTTGGGGTTGTCACTTTTCTAATGAAAGTTTATCTAACGGCATACAGCGCAATCACTTGTTGCCAAGCTATCCTCCATCTATGTGCCACATATAAATACATAAATAAACGGACATCAAGTACTTTTGTTCTATGTATACTCTGAAAGTAGACATAGTTAATATGAAATATTCATAGCTAAAAAGTTGATAAAGAAACCAAGATTTATGTCCATTATATTTAGAAAAAAAAATATACAGGAAAATAAGAAAATGGAAAATTGGCTTCCAGGTTATGACATAACACACTCTCCAAGCAGTACGAAAGATCTGGTAGGAGAGCAACAAACAGTTCCCGCCACTGGGTCAAGGCGGCCGCTTATTTAACCCGACCAGAGCTAACTTTGTGAAGCTGTGGTTGCCAGTTTAGGGAGGTTGGCGGAACTATTGTGTTGGTGTCGTTTGACATCCGTTAAAGCTCAGTCCGTCTGGCGGCACACACGGGTGAGATAACCCCAGCCTCGCCTCACCTGTCCACGACACGGGCCAGGATTAGTGTGGACAATACGGACACCCCACGGAGAGGCAGGTTCAGTGTGGTCAAGGCGACCCGCCAGTCAACGTGGGGGTGAGGCGACACTACTATAGAGTGCCTTCAGCCCCACCCTACAGCTGTTACCCACTTGAGATGACGTAACCACTTGAGGGGGTACTTGAGGGGGTACTCGAGTAGGTACTTGAGAGGGTGCTTGACAATAGATCAAATGAAGTTCATTCAGGAGGGTACTCAAGTAGTGTATTGTTAGTAAACAGTGGACAATGGGGGAGTGTACTTGATGATCTGAAATTAATAAAGATCATTCATCATGGTACTGGAGTGGTTCATTGTTAGTAAACAGTGGACAATATGGGATTGTATTTTGAAGGGGTACTTGATGATCTGAAATTAATAAAGATCATTCATCATGGTACTTGAGTGGTGTATTGTTAGTAAGCAGTGGAAAATAGGGGATTGTAATTTGAAGGGGTACTTGATGATACATTGTAATCTATTGTGATCATTTATCATGGTACTGGAGTGGTGTATTGTTAGTAAACAGTGGACAATATGGGATTTTGAAGGGGTACTTGATGATCTGAAATTAATAAAAATCATTCAACATGGTACTTGAGTGCTACATTATTAGTAAACAGTGGACCATATTTGAATGGGATACATGATGATATGAATGGCAACAAATTTAATTAATTTCATTCAATATGATACTAGAGTGCTTCATTGTTAGTAAATAGTGGACCATATGGTGGTTGTGTTTGAATGGTACTTGATAAGATGACAACAGATTTAATTAAATTTTCACTGTGAGTATAAAGCTGCACATGGAGGGAAAGCTGTCAGTCCTACACAACCATGGCAACAAGCAGGATCACATCAGCAGAGCAGGTCTCCAGAATGGAAAAGATGAGACTAAGTGTCAAAGTTGAGCTGACTATCTCTGATAGTTCAGTTCAATTGATCAGAAGGAGAAGGGACAAAACATGCATGGTAACTGTTTTCCCAAGATCTATTGTAGAGCTAAGTATACAACATAGCTTTGCATTTTCCAGGCTGACTGGAACTGAAGAAAAGGAAGTTCTTCTTTCTCGCAAGGATGACTGGCTCCTGTCTTTGACCACCATAAAGGGGAAACCATGCTTCTGCTACAACAAGGTGGAGGCTCACCAAAACAATATCCAGTAAGTATTATTTTCATATAATTATTTTATGTCATGTATAGCTTAAGGATATCAGTAATTTATAATTAATTAAATAAGTCCAATTGTAGGGGTGGGGGACAAAAAAGGTTGTATATTTATGTGTAATTCAATAGTTTTTTCCTTCATTTATTCCAGTTGGATTGAGACGTTTGTTGAAAAAGATATTTATCTTGAAATGGTCAATCAGTTTGTTGGGTTTAATCCCAGTGACTGGGCCGAGGAGGAGGATGACAGTATGATGATGATGGATGTTGGCGTACACTTAATGAGTATATATTATGGTGTTTTGGAAGATGTCTCGACAGGAAAGCGGAGAGTGTTCTCCCAGTAGTACTTGGACCGTGGAGTGTGTGAATTGAACACTTTCACTAATCAAGACAAGGACAGAATCCAAAGGGTGATAATCAAATCACTCTCAATTCCAATCCCAAAGACGTCAGACATATTAGCAGACACTTACTATCACTTGTTGCATGCAAGTTACGATACTATGGTGAAGGCTAACTGCTTTGGCTGTGTGAATGACAAGGACAGTCAAAGGGATCACATGGAGTTTGGCTGTTTAGATGAAAAAGATGTGTTGATAGAAATGTATGGAAACAGCTGCCATAAGGCATTGAGAGTTGCACAGTTTAAGCATGCACTCCACACCATGTGTTTAGAGTTTAAAGTTGCCAATGATCAATCAGCAGAGTCCATTGCTGACTTTTTGAAGGAAGTTAGTTATGTAGATGTGCTGTACATGGACAAACCATTGGTATATGAATATAACAAGATAAATGGATTGTGATATATAATAAATTACACAAAATGTACATTTGAACAAACATTTATTGCTAATAAAACAGTGAAAATGATAAACTCTTGTCTTTTGAAATATAAATCATCATAAAAAAATGGATACAATTACTGTGTAGCAAATCCTATGTCTCACATTAACAGAGATATAGCCCAAAGTGTAAATACCCCTTTTAGTCTGGTACCAGGCCGGTTTCACACCAGCTTATCATGAATAGCACGTCTCCATTAGTATACGTTTAAAATCTGGTGCAGATCTGACCATTATTAACCGAGATATAGCCAAAAGTGTAAATACCCCTATACCCCACAGTGTAAATACCCTTTTGTCTGGTTCCAGGCCGGTTTCACACCAGTTTATCATGAAGAGCACGTCTTCATTAGTATATGTCTAAAATCTGGTTCAGATCGGACCATTATTAACCGAGATATAGCCAAAAAGAGATTTATTAGTTCCAACTTCTGCCACCAGAGGACATCACAATCTGATTTTAAATAACTTTGATGAAAGGTGAGACAAACCTGTGAAAAACATCAATTAAAAACGATTGAAAATTATAAAACCTTTATAGATCATTGTAAAAAGTTTATGTAGTTATATCTTATTTGTTTGGAATTTAAGACAGTATTATTTTCAAAAATATCATGTAAACACCACTTTGTAGTGCATTATGTTATTCATAAAGGTATGGGTAAATATGCTCCAAAATATGAAGAAAGAAGAGGTGTGTTCACTACGTATGTGGTCGGGTCTATCACATAGCTGATAGGCCCCTGAACAAAGGGAAAAATTTTCAGTTTTTTCTGAACCAATGCCAGGTACTGCTCATGTGAGGGATGATGCTCATGCATTGCACCTAGATTACTTCTAGATTACTTCTAGAACCATCTAGAGACATGACATCAGAAGAACCACATTACTGAATCAGTCTTAAACCAAGCCGCCCCTTGGTACACGGATTGTGATGGTTTAATAGAGGATGGTTCCTTGCATGGTTCTCTAAGGGCGGAATACAGTAAGTACAATTTTCTACAACTCTTTGTTCTACAATGCACTAACAGGTCTACAACACATTAGAAAGTCTACAATACACTATACATTTCTATCTATGTAGTATCCACCTCTATGTATACACCTCTATGTACCGTTATACATCTCACATGACTCTATGTAGTTTACATGGCTATGAATCGGTATCCCATGCTAGGGAGTGTACAGCTGTTAGTACAACAGTACGCTGTTAAAGATTATATAGCTATAGAAGACGCTATACAGATTAAACTCAATATACTCATAACTCACCTAAACGTGGCTCTGTATACACTGTCACTCTCACCCCGCACGTGGGTTACTAACCCGGAAGTCAGATTCACTCTCCTAGCATACTTGCTTAGTACAGAGACTATGATTTGGAGAGTGAAGCATATATGACATCATAATTGGGATTTCCCAGCAAAGGGAAGCCCTGATAATGACGTCACATACAAGTAAATTGTACAAGGTGCATGTCCCTAGGCTGGGTGGAGTTTGTGCGAGTTTATATATATATATATATATATATGTATATAGGTATATAACAATAAACCAACACTATGTCGCAGGTGGGCATAACTATGAATCTGGTTCCTATACTAGTGAGTATACACCTTAACTTATATCGAAAAATCACATGAAAGGGCTAAACACGGAATCTCTACATGTTCTGAACGGTACAAAGTTATTACTTACTTCTCTTCTTCTTTGCTTTAACAGTCTTTCTCTTCATCTTCCTCTTTTTTTCCGGATGACCATGGGTAGCTGTAGAAGGGCGCAACCTTTCAGGGAGCTCATAAGGACTCTTCTTGTGAAGTCTCTTAAGCCCCCCTACTCGGTACCCATGGTCGCGGTTGTTTCTTGTTGACACCTGTGGTGGTGGCAGTGTCAGCGGTCGCTGAGAAAATGTGGCAGTGGGCGTAATCGCGTCATCACTATAGCCGGCAGGTGTAGTTTGGACACTTGCTGTTATAAACAGCGGCAAGGAAAATCTGTGAAGTAATCCCTTTTATCTAACCCCGGTATTAATGTCCATAGGCTTAACATTGGGAAGTCGAACTCCACAGCTACGCTAATAACATGGTAAATACTTAACGTTATGACGTCAAACTCGTTAACCAATCAGCTAGCAGGACCTCCGGGGTGAAATAGTTCCGTCACACTCGCGAGTTTGTCAACGGGGTTGCCGAGTTGGCTTTCGGGGATGTTTTCTCAAATTATGAAGCAAGAAGATGGGAAATGTTTTTTATAATATACAGCAATATTCTAGATCGCATGTCCGGGATTAGATAAAATCTGAAACCCACTCGATGAAAATATCTTGGTCAATGTCCATATCTACCACCTCTCCTGTGTCCTGTGGCGGCGGCGTAGATGGAAGGGCCACTTTGTTGTCTTCCGGTGACGATGTCTGGGGGGTGCTGGTAATTAGTAGAAACCGTCCTAGAGTTAGACTTGACAAGGTTTATGCCACGACGGGAAGGTCGCGTATTACTACACGAGGCATAGCAGTACCTGGCATTGGTTCAGAGAAAATTGAAAATTTTTCCCTTTTTTCAGGGGTCTATCAGCTATGTGATAGACCCGACCACATACGTAGTGAACACACTTCTTCTTTCTTCATAATGTGAAGCATATTTACCCATACCTTTATGAATAACATAATACACTACAAAGTGGTGTTTACATGATATTTTTGAAAATAATACTGTCTTAAATTCCAAACAAATAAGATATAACCACATAAACTTTTACCAATGATCTATAAAGGTTTTATAATTTTCAATCGTTTTTAATTGATGTTTTTCACAGGTTTGTCTCACCTTTCATCAAAGTTATTTAAAATCAGATTGTGATGTCCTCTGGTGGCAGAAGTTGGAACTAATAAATCTCTTTTTGGCTATATCTCGGTTAATAATGGTCCGATCTGCACCAGATTTTGGACATATACTAATGAAGACGTGCTCTTCATGATAAACTGGTGTGAAACCGGCCTGGAACCAGACAAAAGGGTATTTACACTGTGGGGTATAGGGGTATAGGGGTATTTACACTTTTGGCTATATCTCGGTTAATAATGGTCAGATCTGCACCAGATTTTAAACGTATACTAATGGAGACGTGCTCTTCATGATAAACTGGTGTGAAACCGGCCTGGTACCAGACTAAAAGGGGTATTTACACTTTGGGCTATATCTCTGTTAATGTGAGACATAGGATTTGCTACACAGTAATTGTATCCATTTTTTTATGATGATTGATAATTCAAAAGACAAGAGTTTATCATGTTCACTGTTTTATTAGCAATAAATGTTTGTTCAAATGTACATTTTGTGTAATTTATTATATATCACAATCCATTTATCTTGTTATATTCATATACCAATGGTTTGTCCATGTACAGCACATCTACATAACTAACTTCCTTCAAAAAGTCAGCAATGGACTCTGCTGATTGATCATTGGCAACTTTAAACTCTAAACACATGGTGTGGAGTGCATGCTTAAACTGCGCAACTCTCAATGCCTTATGGCAGCTGTTTCCATACATTTCTATCAACACATCTTTTTCATCTAAACAGCCAAACTCCATGTGATCCCTTTGACTGTCCTTGTCATTCACACAGCCAAAGCAGTTAGCCTTCACCATAGAATCTATGGCGGTTTTTTATTAGGGGTAGGATAAAGAAACATTGGAGCTGGTAATACTATCCCTGTCTTCATAACGTGCCCTCTTCTTTACATATATACCAATGCAAATAGAGGCAAACACAGCAAGTCCAACAACACCAGATACACTGGATATAGCTACAGTGATTATGGGTGTAGAATCTACTGATGGCGCTGATGGTGGATAAAGTATAGGTAATACAGATTCCTTTACATGTTTCCTGTTTGCACTACCAGGGTTTGTTACTCCAGTAGTATTAAAGCCTATGTCATCATCTAAAGCACAAGAGTCCTGTATGACAACCCTTCTTAATATGGGCTGTTATGTTTGTACAGCTTAAGGGATTAGCACGGAGATCAATGTAGGCAAACTGTCTAAGCTGTTCCACACCAGGGTACTGTGTAATCCGATTATAGGACAAATCCAGCCTTGTGAACACAGGGTCCTTAGGGAAGTGGGGAAATGTCCGTCAATTCCTATAGGCACAAGTAATAAGGTGCCTTTCCCTGATACACTCACAGTTTCCTCCACACTTGTATCCATCACAGGTCAGGAACAAACAGGGTAAAAGGATGAAGAGACAAAACCACATGATGCTTCAGTGGAGGCCGTGTCTTTAGTGACAGCTCCCCTCCACTCACCTACCCCCCACCCCCCCCCTACCCCTACCCCTTGCACACCGTACCAATGTCCACCTAACCCTCCACCCCCATGCATGGTGAACACATGTGCTATGTCGGCGCACACACACACCCACCCACCCACTTCCACCAGTTTTAATTAAAAGTAGTGGGTATGTAAATGGGGCTATGTATCTCTAAATGTTTCACTGACCTTTATAATAATGATTATGAGCAACATACTGATACATGGAACAATCCAGTATAAACAGTATTGGTAATACAGATTCCTTTACATGCTAAACAGGGGGGTAGTATTGGGTGATTATTATTATTTAATAGTGTTAAAATGTACTTACGTTAGAGGTTCTTGTTTGTGATGAAGTCCTCCCAGGGTTCTTGATGTTCATTTTCTCTTGCAAACCATTCAATAATGAGGTATATCGGTCATGGGAGTTGCAATCTATACTCATATGAAGGACGTTTCAGGTATTCCTTCAGTGTATGTGGGATCTCTAGATGGTTCACATTGAACCTGGCTTGGGAGGACATTATGAAGCAATGTGAACTTTCCTGAGCCTTCTTGCATGCAACATTTTCTAGTTGTGTGCATATTACTTTCTTGCACATCCTAGATAGACCCAGTTGGAACGCACGCACATGATGTTTTTTCAATATCTTTCTTGCCGTTTTCTTCTCCCAGTCTTAAGCAACATAAATAATGCCGTAATCTCTTTCCAAAGTGTCATAGTACCTTAAAATGCTCTTCATGGATTTACAGTAAATATTAAGCTGCTCGATATGCAGATCCACTTCATCGAACCAAAAGCCAAATACATTGATTTTTGGTGAATATTTCAGGAAGAATCCAATTTTAAGCCGCAAAACTTCACACTTATTGTGTTCACATTCCTCATTGAACAACCCAAGTTCAGTTATCCATTGACAGAAAGGGCGAACCCATTCTTCAAATGCCAATGTGGTGAAAGGGGCATTAAGATCGTCATAAAATATACATGCCATGTTGATAGTGGAGATGGAAATGAAGTTGCTTGTGCTGGAGATGGAAATGAAGTTGCTGGTGCTGTAGATGGAAATGAAGCAGGGAAAGAGAGAGGCGCCTCTTAAGGCATATATAGGGGTAGGGGATTAGTGTCAGTGTCACTTTTTTGATCCCTCATATCAAATTAATATAAAAAGTTCGGTTTTAATACACAGAAAAAAAGTAAGAAATAATATCAGTGTTCTAAATTCAGTTTAAATCAGTCAAACAAAATTAACATATTGAAGAAACACCAACTGTCACATCAGCTTCAATTTAATCCCCCTTACTCCCTGTGTATGGGATGAGTGTAGACCGACAGTATGGCGTTTCTGTACTCAAGTACTCTGTACTCAAGTACTCTGTAGTTTATCTGATATTAATTAAAAAAAACAGAATTTCAGACAGACAATATGGCATTTCTGTACTCAAGTACTCTGTGAGATGATACTGGATTCTGTAGGTTGTCTAATGTTAATCAAAAAACGGATTTGCTACACATTGACAAGTGTACTGTGTTGTCATAATCAATACTGATGGGGAAGATGAAAGGACACAGATGTCACAACATGATTGGTTTGGGAGGGTACAAAAGGGGGTACAGGTCAGAGGACAGTCATCAGTTCAGACCAGGATTGCATACAGAGCACACTGCTGGTAGACTGAATACTCACCACTGTGTGTGTGTGTGTGTGGATAGATTGAGGATTTTCTGCTGTAGCTGTGAATCAGGTGAGGAGTCTATTTATCTCTTTTTTCTGACCTATTAAATGTCATTGCTGTTATTTCCATACATGTATGCTCAGTCAGCCTCTATTTATTTATATCCTTGTCATTTTCTAGATGGCTTATATGGATAATGACGCCTTGAGACAGTTGTTGCAGGACATAGAAAATGATGAAGTAAGTAAGGTTTATAAAGACATAATAAGGTTAAACTATCCAGATTCTAAGGTTGGGGATATGTATATATATATATATAAATTCATATATTTATAAATAGACCGTAGATGGTGATGCCATTAACACAGTGTTTTCATGTATTTAGTTGCCTATGGTGAGTCCTGACGAGGTGCAAAGCATTCTAAATGCTACAGAATGGCCTGCCCAGCAAACCGCTCAGCCAGGACCCAATGGGCTACAACAAGCAACCTCCAGTCAGAGCCCTGTAAGTATTTGAGTTATTTACAAAAAATTGTAGGAATGTGTGAGTCTAATGTAATATGTATATCTGAATTTGTACATACAATTACAGCACAACCTTTTCTCCTTAGAGTCTATGAAAAGAAGCAGTTCCCTGGACGAAGTTGCTGTTAAGCGACAAAAGATGTACCATCCTATACAATGGCAAGCTGATGTGAGTATTTTTGTTTTTTTATTATAATAATGTCTCATTTTTATAACAACACTATGTCTCATCATTTTTATAGCAACACTAAGTCTCATCATTTTTATAATTAATGCTTAATTGTCTAATCATTGTAGGATGCGGAGGACGTGGTGGACTATTTTCTCAATGGTGCTGATGAGGAGCCAGCCCAGCCCGGTCCAGCCCAAGTCGGTCCACAGCAGCCAGGTCCGGCCAGGGGGGATCAGGCACAACCGGGTCTAGCAGAGAGGGATCAGGCACAGCCGGATCCAGCGCAACAACAACAACAACAAGGTGAGAACCCCTATAGATTTCATATACGGAGTGTGAGAGAGTTTAGAACCAGGGCGGTTGACACCACTTACGAGGTGAATTTCAACGAACAATGGCAAGGGAGAAGGGTTGGTGATTTGTATAGGGCATTTTTTGAAATGTTTGAAGATCTTTTGGAAAATATGACAGCTGGAATGCAGCCTGATGATCTGGGACGTGTTGTTATACACCATCGTAGCCTTCATCATCCAATCATCATATCTCTTGTCAAATTACGAGACTTGACACCCCAAAGAATTATGGAGAAAATAGAAACATTAAATAGCAATGAAAATTTAGGGATAGATGACACTTTTGAAAAAGACATTGGTGTAATTCAGGTTCCTCGTGGGGGGAGTAAGGCCTACTTGAATGTCCTCTTTGGGGACAACAATAGCCTTCAGACAAAGAGATTGATCATCCAAATTGTAAACGCGGATGATTTGTGTTTAGCCAGACAATATCTATGGGATGAGCAAAAGTAAATGTGGTAGAAACAGATAGATACAATAGATTAGAAGAATCTCTACCCCACATACCCAGAGAGCATGAAGACAGATTATTGGCTGTAGGAAAGGTGTCAGAATCATATTATAACAAGATGCGAGATCGTTCTAGGAACAACCAAAAGTCATTGGCAGTTGCCATTTGCAAGTTAGCGGGTGTCCCCACATATCGCCCAGGCAGTTTGTTGGATATTCCAGCTTTCGAAGAGGTCTTGAAAGTAAACATATCAGTTATCGGTTCCAGACATCAGACCAGATTCATAAGGGTAGGTAAAAACAAAAATTGGCCTCACTTGTATCTGTATCTGATAGAATCAGAACATATGGAAAACATTGGACACTTTCACACTATAGGAAGTATAACTGGTTTTCTTTCCGTCACCTACTTTTGTCACACTTGTAAAAAGGCATACAGTTCTAAAAGCAAACATATGTGTGCCTATTACTGCAACATTTGCAAAACAGACGGATGCCTGATGGGTAGAGAAAAGTTTTGTACTAATTGCCACATGCCATGTAGAAACGAGCATTGTTTCCAGCGACACTTGGTACAGACCCCTAGGAGAAACTTGGCTAATGTCATGAGGTCAGAGTGTCAATTGTGGTGGAAATGTCGGGAATGTTCACGAGTCCTAGAACGGTCGAAAAGAGAGCCAGAGAAACATCGTTGTGGTGAGTGGTATTGCAATACCTGTAGGACATATGTCCTTGACCAGAACCACCTTTGTTATCAAAGATCAAAGCCTCACACAAATACTGGTAGGTTTTCCTATGTGTTCTTTGATTACGAGATAACACAATGTGAAACTTACACTTGTGATCAAGGTTATACACCACATAACGAAAGGTGTAGAAAGTGTTTGGGTATGGACGATCCGTGTATCACATGTCGCAAGTGTCTTAACTGCAATAGAAATTCTTGTGGTTCCAAGGAACACAGGGCTAACTTTGCAGTAGCTCAAACCGCTTGTGATCAATGCCACGAGTTACCTATTGCCGAAGACTGTGAGGGGTGTGGCACTCGTTGTTCTGACTGTGGTAAGAAGGACAAGAAATCTGGCCGCTACATTCAGAAGCCCTGTCATGGTTGTGGTAAACGGCAGAAAGTATTTGAAGGCATAAACACCAACAACGACTTTTGTCAGTGGTTGTTTAGTGTATATCACAAGAATGTGACTGTCTTTGCACATAATATGAGATCGTTCGACGGGTATTTCCTCATGGCCTACTTGATTAAACAGGGTGTGACTCCGCAAAACATCATATACAACGGAGCAAAGATCATGTCTATGAGAGTGGCCAAAGGTTTGAAAATCACTGTGTTGGATTCTTTAAACTCTCTGCCCATGGCATTGGCGGCACTACCAAAAGCTTTTGGTCTCAGAGAGCTGAAGAAGGGTTATTTTCCTCATTTCTTTAATTCAGAGGAGAATCAAAATTATGTGGGACCACTACTGGACATGCAATATTACGGGGTAGATTCCATGTCCATCAAAGGGAGGGTAGAGTTTTTGAAATGGTACGAGGAGTAAATTACTTCAGGGGTTCAATTTGATTTTCGTAGGGAAATGGGAGATTACTGTAAGTCAGACGTTACCATTTTGAGAGAGGCATATTTATCCTTTAGAAAGATTGGACTAGAGGTCACAATGAAACCTGAAAACGAGATTGTAGATTCAGTTGAGGAAGAGCAGGAGGAGGTAGAAGAAGAAGAAAAAGAAGACAGGGAACAGGGAGTGAAAACAAAGCTTAATGGTGTTGACCCCTTTAAATGCTGCACTATCGCCTCCATGTGTATGCAAATCTATGAGGCCAAATACTATAACTAAATGTTATAACATACTGCACACATAGTGCACTCTTCTGGCTTAACCAAGACAATTGCTGCTACTCGGGTAGATGGGACTACATCTTTCGATTTAGATGGGGAATGGGTTTCTGAAGGGGAATTAAACAACAAATCCTGGGAAATGCAGTCTCTGAAATTTGTGTCCTCTCCCATAGGCAAAGTTCCAACCACGGGTTATGCGTCTGGGAGGAACTATTCAAAATTAGCTATTCAGTGGTTGGAATGGCTCATGCACAACAGGGGTCAACCCATTCAACACGCGTTAAATACTGAGACAGGGGAATTTAGAATTGGTAGGTACAGTGCTGATGGATACTGTCACGCATCGAAAACAGTCTTTGAAATGTTGGGGTGCATCCATCACGGATGTCAGGAATGTTTCAACTCACATCATCCCGAAGCCAGTAAATGTAAGCCAGTGGTCCACCCATACACCAAACAGACAATGGGAGAGCTCCTCGAGCTCACCTTAAAGAGAGAGCAAGAGATTAGACGTAGGGGTTTTAATTACCAGTCGATTTGGGAATGTAAATTCAGAGCGGAATTGAAGACCAACCTAAAGGGTGTGAAGGATTTCGTCCAGAGCTTAGAGATTCCTGAGAGACTGAATCCTCGGGACTCTTTCTTTGGAGGGAGAACCAATGCAGCCAAGCTGTATAGTAAAACAGCTGAAGGGGAGAAAATCTCCTATGTGGATTTCACCTCACTTTACCCTTACGTGAACAAGTACGGCAAGTATCCAGTAGGTCATCCCGAAATAATACTGGGTGACTTTAAAGACTTGGATCAGTACTTTGGCTTGGCTAAAGTCAGCATTCTCCCTCCCCAGGCTTTGTATCACCCTGTACTCCCTTATAGATCCAATGGGAAGTTGAAATTTCCACTCTGTCGTGAGTGTGCGGATAGGGAGCAAACCACTCCTTGCACCTGTACCGATGGTAAGAGAGCTCTCGAGGGGACGTGGTGCACACCCGAGGTAACAAAAGCTCTAGAGAAGGGATACCAGCTTCTAAGGATATACGAAGTTTACCATTGGGACACAGTGAGCGAGTATAACAAGGAGGATGGGAAATCAGGCCTGTTTTCCAATTACATTAATGCGTTTCTGAAACTAAAGCAGCAGGCTAGTGGGTGGCCCAGTTGGTGTGAGACGGAGCAGGACCGTCAGAAATACATTAGTGATTATTTCGAAAGGGAGGGGATTCTTTTGGATTACGACAAGATAGAAAGGAACCCTGGCTTGCGTTCCCTGAGTAAGCTTGCCCTAAACAGTTTTTGGGGTAAGTGGGCTCAACGTCTTGATTATCATCAGAGTACATTCGTCAATGCGTCGGAACCAAAACGGTTCTTTGATATCATTACCGACGTTTCAAAGGAAGTCTGTGATTTCAACATTCTCGCCAAAGACATAATGCATCTCACTTGGCGGTACAAGTGGGAGTTTACTCAGGCTGATAACAAGACAAACATATTTCTGGCAACCTTCACGACCTGTTGGGCTCGATTAAAACTATATGACCTGTTGGATACTTTGCAACAAAGAGTCTTGTATTATATATACACTACGAAGCCCAACAAGTCTGAAGTGGTTCTGGGTGACCTTTTAGGGGATCTGACAGACGAGTTGAGTGGGGAACACATAGTCGAGTTTGTATCAGGGGGCCCCAAAAACTATGCCTACCGTACAAGTTTGGGTAAAGAAACATGTAAGGTAAGGGGATTCACACTAAATTATACAAATTCTAGGGTTATCAATTTCGAATCTGTAAAAGAGATTATTCAAAACTTTAACCCGATAATCATTTAGAAATTAGAAACCAGAAAATTTTAAGAGACAAAACACAACACAGGTTGTACAATGCCCTAGAATCCAAAAAGTACAAGATGGTATATACAAAGCGAGTAATCCAACCAAACTTTGATACCTTGCCGTACGGTTTCTAGGCTCTCTCTCTCTCTCACCAATCCATAGGGGTTCTCACATGTGATAATGTTGTGCTTATTGTAAATGCTTAATTGTAAATATTGTGCATATTGTATACTGATTGTAAATATTGTGCCTGTTGTAAATAAAATGCTTCATTGTATATTTGTTTGTAAATAAAAGTTACATCTGATTGTAAATATTGCCTTGTAAATGTTTTCAATTGTAAATAGTGTCTTGTAAATAGTGTCTTGTAAATAGTGTCTTGTAAATAGTGTCTTGTAAATAGTGTCTTGTAAATAGTCAATTGTAAATAGTCAATTGTATATATCTAATTGTATATATCTAATTGTAAATAGTGTCTTGTATAAATGTAAATAAAAGTTATATCTAATTGTAAATAGTGTCTTGTATAATTGTAAATAAAAGTTATATCTGATTGTAAATAGTGTCTTGTAAATATTGTGTGGAATATATTTGATTGTAAATAAAAGTTGTATCTGTATATAGTGTCTTGTAATATATTCAAATGTTTTATTTATTATATATCGAGTCATAAATAACGAGAACGAGCTATATATCTTTTCATTCATTTTATTCAAACACAAATTACATTAACGAATCTGAATGTTACGATTTTCATCAATTTCTATGACTCCTGGAAATAATGCATAGACTACAACTGTAGCCGGTTCTGCCAATGCCTCGGAAAGTTTAATCTCTAAATGTGTGTGGCCTTTTTGCACTTGCCCACCAACATTTTCACAACTGGTCTGGTTAATGTCAAACACGTATAGGCAATATCCATTGGGATATTCACTACGAGTAATGGTATTACCAGCCTTGTAATCATTAGGAAACAGTAATTTTTTATACTTGTTGGATATCGGTATGTTTCCGTACAAGATGTTGGCTGCCAATTCACTAGTGGTATCTACTTGATCTTTAGACAAAGTCCTTAGTATAGATTTTAACTGGACTAGCGTAATGTTATCTAACAACAGGTTAATGAGGCTAAAGTTGTTCTTTAGACGTTTACTCATCGTAGACAATTTAAGTAATGACTCTGTGTCAGCTTGCAACATTGGTTTTATACTCTGGGCACATAGACTAACGAATCTTTGTTGGGAAATATTCTAGTGCGTAATCTGTATTTGAGATCACAATGAGGAGAATTGTCAATGACCAAGTAGCCATAGGGTTTTGCAGTTGCATGTTGGTATGCCTCTTGCAGAATGTCCGAACGTCCGGGAAACATTTGCCGACCTAAAGTACTGACTGATCCTGTGCAAACATGCCTTTTACATTTTTCAACAGCTTATACACCCACTGCGTTTTACCACACCCCGTAGTACCACTTACACATATGCTACTACATGGCTTAAACGGTAATAAACTGTTATTCTCCCACCAGGGTATACTGTTGAGGTTACTTTTGCTCCATTCCGTAGAAGATTGCACAGGTTGTATTTGCAACGACATCTCGTCCATGAATGAGTGTGAACTGTATTGTATTCATGTTGATATACCCAGGTGCAGCACAAAAGACAGGTGGCAGCACAAAAGACACAAGAAGGAAATTTTTTTTTCCTTTATTCATATATATAGACAGGTTTACTCGAGTTGGAATATATATATATATATTAGTCCTCTGGTCTCAATAATCTATACAGTCCTCCGATATTGGCGAATCTACAGTGTCCACATCTTCCCCAGGTTCGTAAGCAGTCAAAGACTTTCTCATTCTGATTAAATTCAGCTTCTTCCAGATTAAGCGACTTGCACCTGCAAAAAAATAATATATATATATATATAGTACATACAGAAAATGACTATAGCTTACTAAATGAATAAAACTGAAAATGAAATTGCAATAAATAAAAGTGAAATAGCTTACCTCACTGTAATTCCAAAGTGATTCAATTTTGTGAAGCACATGTATCCCCTTCCTTTGAAGCAGGACACGGACACTATCCAGTTATCACATGTGCATAGCACAATTTCGTCTGGCTTGTTCTTATTCAAATCTCCCAATAGATTTGAGTGAATGAAACTAGAGTTGACAACATGCCTTGGAATGTATACTGTCCGCTTATAAATTCCATTTGTCCGAATAAATTTCAACACCTTTGGACTCGTCTCCATGTGTAGCCTGTTACTCAGTGATACTTGGTGTGTTGATTCTGCCATGGCTGCCTTGTACTGAATAGACTGAAAATCACTCCCTCTTTATATGACTAGCACTCCCCCCCACATCAATGGAAACTTGATATAGGGGGCAGTTCTCAAGTGAGAGACCACAATAGTGAGTATTGATCACAAGAGGGGTGGGGGTTTACTCAACACAATAGGTCGTTGTAATTAAAAAGTGCCCCACTGCTTAATTAAATCTGCTGTCATTCAGATCATCAAGTACCCCTTCAAATATTGTTCACTGCTTACTAACAATACACCACTCCAGTACCATGATGAATGATCTTTATTAAATCCATTGTCATCAAACACAATCCCCCATTGTCCAATGTTTAGTAACAATAAACCACTCAAGTACCCTCCTGAATGAACTTCAATAGATCCATTGTCAAACACCCTCTCAAGTACCTACTCGAGTACCCCCCTCAAGTGGTTACGTCATCTCAAGTGGGTAACAGCTGTAGGGTGGGGCTGAAGGCACTCCTTAGTAGTGGCGACACCTGTGGCCCGTTTAGAGACAAATGCTGGTAGTTGGGTGATTTTTAAATTCTATTGGGTTTTGCAAATATCTCAGGAAACTCAGAATTTTACGCGCCTATGCGATTACGACGCGATCCGCAAAATTTCTGGAGCAACGTTTAGGCCCTCAGCGATACGCAGGTCTGTCATTATCCTGGAGCAACGGGGCCCTGACTCGTCCTACGTCCTGATTATTATCTTGTCATCCATTCACGTGTCTTATTAACTTACACGCTGACATGTTCATCAAAACCGCCCTTAACCGCATTCAACCAGTTCCTGCAAAAGCACACGTTGAATGTGAAAGTACTCACTCTTCATTTTGGAAAAACAATACTCTCTTGAGATATATTGTTTAGAATAACTTCGAGGGAACACATTTTAAGTTATAATATATTTATACCATTACTAGTTACCTGTATATAAAAGTCTTTCTTCCCAAGGATCTATCATGAATCTTCATATTATTCCTAGAAAAGATAGCATAACTTGTATCTTTCTCGCATTGTGTATCCCATCAGAATCTTTCAACGTGATGATTAATTTGATCCAGTGCTTATCAATTATTGCTAAATCAAAGACTTGAGCAAGTCTAGCATGCAGGCATTCAGCTGAGTAGGAGAAAGTACTTCCCCAAGGGGACACCTGGCGTGCAGAACGTTAACTACAAGCACTAGTGCGTTTCTGAAACACCAGGTGGCAGCACCTACAGCTGGTTGATAACACCAAGTTCTGAAGAGGCAAGCTGGCGAACAGCGGAACAATAGAATACCTAGAATATCGTAAAACTGAATGAGGTTTAATTTTGGCCACTGTATGCCACGACTGGAGTTTGGCATAGTGACTATGCGAGGTGGCCAAAACTCCAGGAGTGGTATGCGGTGGTCATGATTAAAACGAATCAGGTTTTGATTTTATCCTACCTAGTCTCCTCGATTTTGGAATATTACCTGATAACAATTTGGTATGCCACTAGTGGCATATAAAACTCCGTATGCCAGTCAGCGTTGCATACGGAAACTCAATGTTAAGCCTATGGGGTTTTATATTAGGGGTAGGATAATGGGTTATAGGCCATTTCCCACTAGCCGAGTAAACGGCACCGCGCTGAAGAAAAGCTGGTATTTGAAATTAATATTACCATGATCTCGATCTCGATCCCAATTTTAAATCAGATATGTGTTCTACAACACAAGGACTCATCATATACAATTTTCAGGATATTGACATGGGTTCTGATTCTGAAGATAAATTGTTAGATATGCCTTTAACAGAACTGACCCACATCATCCATACCCTCCTCCACATACAGTCAAGTGTTTCAGCGGAGGAAATCCCCTGAGGTCTCATAGGTGGATCAAACTGACAAGAGCAGCCTTCTTTATCAAATCAACCAACAGAAATATGTTTAACCCTTTAAGGACAGGTGCCTGGGGTTGAGCTACCCCCTGAAGGACGAATGCTGGTGGCAGTCTGTCCCGCTAGAGGACTGCCACATAATGGTTAAAACTCATAATCTAATGTTTAAGCAAGTGGTACGAAACATAATCCACTGCACGAAAACCACCATTTTACATATACCAGGCGCCAGGCGTATATATGATACCAAAAAAAAAAAAAATTGCGGCCTGCGGCCCGCCCCGTCCTGTGGGTGTTGGTAGAGGTTGCACCAACACTGACCCGCCACCCGCGACCTCCCAACCCCACCCCCTGCCGTCGGAGTCGGAGTCGGGAGTATGACTTCAGGTGCACAGAGACACTGGGGGGAGGCGATTATATAGTAAGCCTGACTGTCCATACATTGAAATGGTGTTTTAAAGTTAAAAACGTTAAAAAAACGTTAAAAAAACAAAAAAAGCCAGGTGTAATATACATGTTAAATGAAAAGATGATAAATATATCAAAATTGATAATATAACATTGGATTTTCCATATACAAAGGACTTAATGGCTAATGACATATGAAATATGATACAGTGGTGTCCCCAAGTAGCAGGGACTGGAACTATCAGAATCAGGCGTATATATATATGTGCGGCGTATATATGAATGAGACGCCACTAGATAAGGCGTCTACGAGACGGATAACAGGTTTGAATTTCTAGACGCAAAATCCTATTTTTAGACGTGTCTCGCATACATATGTAAATCGGTATGTTTCGTGCAGTGATCCTAAATAATCCATTTTTTTCTGAACAGAAATAGAAATTGTGGTGTTAGACCTATGGCCTGTAAATTTGAATAATATTGCTCCATTATTTCCTTGTTAAAAACGAATTTGTGTGTTTTTGAGAAATGATGTCTCAAGGCCTGCATCATTCGCCCTGGGCTGGTTGATGCCTCAAGGCATCATTCGTCCAGGGCCAGTTGATGCCTTGAGGCATCATTAGCTCTGTGCCGGATGATGCCTCAAGGCATCATTCGCCCTTAAAGGGCTAATATAGTCTCCAATACAAAACGGCAAGATTCGAACTCCGAATATTTTCGACCAAAACAACTCGGATCAGATTTCATTCAGGCATACTCACCATGTCTTCATATGATATTGATCGGAATAGCTTACAATATCACATGACAAAAAGTATAAGCAATTCGAATTCACGCGACCAAAGGGGTATGTATGTACAATAAAAGAGACCTTATACATTGTCCACATGGGTGGACAAATGTTGAGAACGAGAAAAACATGGTCTCCTAGGTTTCTTCATGAATTAGACATCACAATCGACGTTTTTTTAAACCGCTCAAGGGACCAAATGAATCTGAGAAATGATGACATAGGATAGAGTTACCAGGGCCTTGCGGATCACCAAGGAAACGCGCAAACGGCTCATCTTCAATTGATGGTCCGCGTATTTGGGTAATGTGTATTTAGTAAACTTTGAGAAGCTCTGGGAAGCATTGCCAGCGTAACCTTCATTGTGTCTCCATGTTGAGCAGGTTGGTGAAAGCTCTGTGGAGGAGAATGAGACTGAAAATCTCCTAAATACTGGAGCAGTCCGTGTTGTACTGAAACAGTGTGGGAACAACTGGGACCTGTTTCAGTAGGCTCGTGACATTAGGCCTAGACAGACATCAACAGCGGCACCAACAGTGCAAGCAACAGCGGAAAAAGACTAGCAAATATCAGAAGATCGAAGCGCCCAATCTTCTTCATATTTGGAACGATTATAGGTTATATGTATCCCCTACTCATGTTAAAGTGTCATTGCTTAATTCCTACGAGAAGTGAGTGAGACTCCGGGTGTCATCGACTGCAATCTTGTGATCTGTCCGTATGGTGTCACAGACGCCATCTAGACATGTCACGAAACTACTGAAACAGGTCCCTGGTGCATCCAGTCTCAGATTCACTGAGATTCACTTTTGGAAGAGCTTGTGTTTCTGCCTGAGTAACGTGGCATCACGTCACTATTTGGACTTCATGTACGTTCACCTTCTGAGACTGAAGTTGGACTTGACAAGAAACCTCCTGGAGTCTACGCTATGATCTTCTCAGGGCCGGAGACTTATGATTTATAATTATCTTGTTTCCACTGAGGGAGTAGGTTTGACTGACCATCACGACGTTTCAGCAAGTAGGCTGTGAGTGGGAGTTCATAGGAAAGCAACACTTCTTAAATCTGAGTGAATATTCAGGATTTTTTGTTTTTTGTTTTGTTAAGACGTTTATTTATCCTGGGGTTGCTCAGTCCCATTGGACTGGTCTCAACGCGCTCCCAGCGTTTTCATATTCCATTCCATTTCACTTCCTTTTTGTATCAGGGCATGTTGATCATGCAACATATTTACACCAAACATTATATAACAGGGTTGGTTGACTTAAAGTTGACATCACATGCTTCATGAATTACTGGATTTACCAGTGCAATAACGCCAGTTTCTGTTCAGGTAACTAATACAGTACCTGAAATTTGAAACATGAAATTTCTGCTGAATGCTTGGACCTACCCTCATCATAACCCATTCTTCAGCAAAGTGGATTTCTTGTGATAGATGAATTTATATTTTCTATTCAGAAAGTAAGTGTGGATCTAAGAGAAAAAATCCTACAGAAGGATCGAGTAGAAGCCATCAAGAGGACAACTCCTATTTCCATTTCCCAAAGGGTCTGCAGACTGAATAGGCATTACCAACGGGAGCAGCATCCGTTAATGCTCACTAAATAGGACCTGGCTCAGACTGACTCCTATCTCTATCGAGTTCGTGAATGGTTTTCATCATGCCGACTCGCCGTATTGATACTCAATGCCAAGTGGACCTGCAGGGACATAACGAAGAGCAATCCATCTGGAACTCAATGAGAAGACTCTCCAAGCTTTTCCTCATCGTTGGTGTTTACACGAAAGATGAACGGAGGAGTAAATGTTTTGACGTGATTGTGAAGCTCTACTGCTGCATTATCCTGGTCATGATCCTCTCCCTGCTCTGCATAGAGGCTGTAGATCTGTACATGACTCGTGCCTGCATCCCTATCATAGCCTATAAGACGATGAGACTTATCAGCGTAGTCCATGGACTTCTCATGGTGGTTATTTGGATGAAAATCTCACAGAATCTCTCGCGTTACTGCTCCTGCCTTGAGGAGGTGTATCTTGTGTTAAACGTTGATTTACATCTCAGACTCGTCCGTGTTGCACGCATTCTATCAGGTCTACTACGGATCGCCATTGTGCTTATTGCAGTTCTGGTCACTGCCTTTCTGTACACTCGTTTTCTGGACTTGATCAATAACAGCCGCCATCTACCCAAACATTTCTTCTTCAACATCTCCATTGTGGTATTACTTGTCAGAGCATTCCTGAACGGGCTATTTATGTTTCATTGGTTGTCAGGAGTTTTCCTTCAACTGACGTTGTTGGTTCTCTGGTGTTATTTATTGCATATCATGTTGAAAACATTCAATTCAAGTCTCACCTCAGTGGTTAAGAGTGTGGACAATGTGACTGTGGAAGCTGTTGAGAAACTAAGGTCTACTTATGAGAGAGGTGTCACTGTGGTACAGAGCCTGGATGAGTACTTGAAGTGGTACATCATTCTCAGTGTCTCTCACTCCTTTCTCCTTTATTGTTTGCTGATCTATCTTGCCGCCAGTTCAAACGACTCGGTGTTGGATTCTACACGCTATATTTACCTCGGCCTGGTTCCGTTGGCTTTTACAACAGCAAGTCCATTGCTTGTAAACAGACAGGTGGGTAGGTCAATAAGATCTCTATTTATCCTACCCCTAATAAAAAACGCCATAGGCTTAACATGGGATTTGTTTACTTCACGGGTAGTGACATAAAGTGTTGTTTATGCCACTACTTTCTGATACTGAAAAAATATGGAAACGGGGTAGAATAAAATCTAGACGCCACTCGTTTCAGTTTGAGCTTATTTATGCCACTCATTTTGTTGGCTCCGTAATGTCACTCGTCTTCGACTCATGAAATTATGGAGCCAACAAAATGCGTGGCATAAATAAACTCAGACTCAAACTCGTGACGTCTCTTGATAATATCATCAGATTAAAAAGATTTTCTAATATGACTAAGTTAAGATAAATATGTTGGGCGTTTGATAATTGGGGACAGTAAGGAGGATAAGGACAATGATTGGAGAGTCAAGGGAGGACAATGACAAGGATTGGAGAGTGATCACGTAAGATATAAGTGTTGCCTGTACAAGCACGCGCTATATACATTGCCCCAACGTTAGAGTAGTCACATATAGACTTCCAGCTTGCTGTAAAAAACATACCCCTTCACTATCTGAGTGCTATTCACTGTGATATTGGGAAAGGAGCATTGTCCCAGTGTCTCAGGTTCTTAGAGGCATGCCCAGCCGACCATGAACAAACACACATCCACTAGTGCTTGGTATGTTAAGCCCAATGCCCATCTACCAATTTCGGTAGGACGCTAGTTTGTCTCAGACAAGGCATCCTAATGAAGTCGGCCATAGTCGGTAGATGTAGGACAGCTAGGTAAGCGTGAGCCACCGATCAGTGAAACACCTCCTTCAGATGTCCTTTTATTGCGGACAAGTTGTGGTAAATAGGGGTTGATTTGGTTACGTAATTTGCCTGCGACAAGTTTGCCGACTCCTATATGATTTGCGAACTAATCGTTCAAGCCTTAATCGGTAGATAGAGATTGGGCTTTCGAGTCCGAGTCTCAGGCAGTTGCAGAAATGACAATTTGACTGTCAGTGGTCACCAAGCTGAGAAATGGACATGCTAGCCCCGCTCTGCGCACGCTCACGGGCGTGGTGAGCGGGGTTACTCTTTTGGATTCGTTAATTGAGCCCAATTGGTGTAATCCATCTTTAACTGGAGCTAGTCCTCGTTTTCTATAACAGGGTTTGTAGGGATGTGCATTGGAAGACCTAAAGCAGGATTCACAGAGACCTGAGACAGGTGTACTACACACCTTACCCCTAGTCTCAACACTAACCCTGGGAATCAAATAACCTAGAAATGTTGGGTGCGAAAAACATGTGATTCTGCTTGCTGGCTTCCTATTGGGTACTTAGTCGGCGACTTAGCAGTTGGTACAGTTGTCTCACCAAAATGCCGCTATAAATTTTAAACGTGTTAAAAATCAGAATCCCATGAGATTCTGCGCCTGGTTTGGGGTAATTATAGCCCACAGTTGCAGGGAAATATATTTGTCTGAGGGAAATGGAAACCTATAATTCAGACAAGGAGATTCAATACAGAATCTAAGCAGATAATATTGTATACATTTACATTTGTATCCATGGATATTAACCTACCTTTCAGTTGTACTCCTGTCGCGATATGCTCTACCAGATTGACCTCAAAGCAGCTGGGGATGAATGCAGACAACTTGTAAAGTATCCCGTTTACTTATAACATTACTTACCTCAATTATAAAAAGTATCATCAGGTGTAATTAGTAGCATTTACAATTCTAATAAGGTCAATAAAGATAGTTTTCATATATCGACGAAAGCTTTTCCATGAAATGATTAATTCTGGGAACCTTTCCTAATTAAACCCAAGGCTGACGTTTACTAACCAAGGTTGACGTTTAGACCAATCAGATCGTCTCTTACATAGTTCATATCAAGAGTGCAGTGGGAGAAAACATAGAGTGTGAAGTTACTTGATAAGGTTGGATCTGACTACTTTTGAAGGAATATAAGAATAGGGAAACCAAGTTTTCTGGTGAGAGAAAAGACCAAAGTTCCTCGGTAAGGCTCGGAAAAATTACTTCCCGCGGCCAAGGCCTTTTATTTGGGCAGTAATGTTTCCGAACCTTACCTCGTAACTTGGACTTTCTGTCACCTGAACATAGTTTCCCTCTATTATTCACTTTGATAGATCCAACTGTTCCTGAGTCGTCTCAATGGACCGCCCATCGGTCTAACTGTCGGCGGGGTGGTAATATCCGATGAAGGCTTCTTACTGACTGTAAGTAACATCTTTATGAATGTTTCTGAATTCATTTTCCATAGTATTCCAAGTGCCAAATGAGAATGTATTGGGACTCCGCTATCCATTATTTAAATAAACTGTTAGATACTATAACCATGGTATACAATAGCCTATTTACATTTTGCGTCAGCAGTGCTAAGGTCCGTCGGTGGTTCCTGAATTTTTTTATTTATTCTTTTAAACTTTTATTTATTGACAATCTCTTTCACGCATTACAAAGCGATAGTCGCAGGACTATATTACAACAATATCAATGCATTACTCAGTAATTTTCACAATATTTACTCTCTCGGTATAGTCAACCAGTTACTTACTCGCTACCTTATAAAACACAATGTTTTGTTCACAATCTATAGTGAGGTATTAGAGTGTGTCCTACCTTTACATTTACAGTATTGGGCAAAAATACTATACGCTAATCCATCAACTGATATGTTGAATCCATATCGGTGATGACCAATGGAAATAGGCTATTAGGAGAACACAAAAAATCTACACCGTGTTTGTTGGCCAATGGAAAAGGGTTTTAACAGTGATCTAATAAATCGTGATAATCACAAGCCAGCAGTGATTGGGTCTATGCAACATCATGTAGTAGTTATCACTAAAACGGTCTCCCAGTCACTCATTCTTTTTCCACGATCACTAATAAAGGTGTCACTGTCTATAAAAGACCCTCCAGACTTGAGCATTATAATTATACATTCTTGTTTTATTACAGATTTTCGGGACCCTGCTCAGTTATACCGTTGTGGTGTATCAGTTCCGATCTAGATCTACTTGCAGTGCGGATTTTCTAGTCGGCAACGTCACTCAAAGTCCGATCATTTCAACGGCAGGAGCATTCACTATTGAATAGGAACATAAGCGGTCTAGAAAGCTAATACTACACAACCTCACTAGAGTTTTTTTCCCGATTGGACAAAGGCTTTGATTCTGGAACACACTGCTTGGATTTCTTCAAGTCTGGATTAAAGAAGAAACCAACAAGTTTTAGTCACATTCGTCAGTCTCCATGAATTTGATGTGGAGTGATATGAACGAGGCGACAGCCAAGTGAATATCAGACAGCATTCAAAAGAGATCAAGAACGACTTCTTTGGCCAAAATGAGTTGCTTTCTGTATTTATCTCACCCCTGTACACACTAAAAGAAAGGACGATGCACAGGATATAGAACATGGAGAACGAGTTCCCAATGTTAAGCCCATGGGACAAGAATACCAGGAGTGAGATAATTGTTTTTGTCTCACCCCAGATATTTTTCTCCATAGACTTAACATTGGGAACTCGTATCTAACGCCTATTAGATATTTATGAAAAATATCCAATGGGGGATAATGTCACAAATGTTAGCCCATTAGTCAATGTGAAGGGTGAGATAAATTCAGAAAGCCATTTAAGTTTAGGGTTAGAGCTCGTTCCCATCTCATTTGAATCACGTAGTAATTCACTCGGCTTCGCCTTGTAAATTACTACATGATTCAAACTCGATGGGATACGGGCTCAGACCTTAAACTTTCATGGGTTTCCTCTATAGAAACTCATCAAAACAGGTGGGACTTCATAACAGATCGTTGTCTGGAAATAGACATGCAGAGAAGTGTTAACCGATTAATTATGTATAGATTATGCAATAAGGCCATCACAGACTGAGATGGTCGACGACTGAAAAGAATCAAAGGGGTTGGAAATCGATGGTGATGGTCATTGTGTTTGGATGAGAGTGCTAACGGTATGGACCTGTTAAGCCCAATGCCCATCTACCGATTTCGGAACATTCATGTACCTTTGTCGGCGACAAACGGACGGTAATTTGTCTCAGCCAAGGCATCCTAATGGAGTCGGCCGTAGTCGGTAGATGTAGGACAGCTAGGCAAGGGTGAGCCACCGATTAGTAGACAGATTTGCTTAGGACTAATATCCACTACCCCATCTCCTCAATGTCCAGCGGTCGAGCGAAGAGTTACGTAATTTGCCTGCGACAAGTTCACTGACTCCTACAAGATTTGGGAACTAATCGCTCAACCCTGAATCGGTAGATGGGCATCAGGCTTTAAATGTGCCAGAAACAAGGCATACACAGCACCCTCACTGATGTTTAGACACTGACGTGCAGTCATTGGCCACCATCAACCGACTTTCAGGAAAACTCAATAGATCGGTGCCGGTTTTGTTGGCCAAAGAAAAATAGCTTAGACCAATAGTTTTTCTTGTTGATACAATGGCTTGATACATGTACAGCATATTATATTGAACCGAAACTTCGTTACTTAGCAAATATATTGTAATATTACGACGTTGGGTCGTCTTACAGAGTAACGGAAAGCAGATTCATTTTGGAGTCCCTTAAGGCTCGATCCCTGGCGTTTTCCTCTTTTTGATTTATATCAATGACATCGGCAGTGCTATTCACAAATGCCACTGCCGCTTGTATGCTTACGATATTGTCATTTATGGTTTTGGAGATTGTGTTCATTTACTTACAAACCTAGAAATCAGTCTGGTTTTGTTTGTAACTCATTTGTAACTGATCATACCTGACCAGTCAGGACTTTATAGTAGCTTATTGTTAGCGGAGTTTGCTTCTTTTTTTTTATAGTTTTTTTTTTTTTTTTAAAGAGAGCTGAACTTTATTAATCCTAAAAAGCATAGTCAAAGTAGTAACTTGTCTATTCTGTACGAACATGTGAACAATCCATCGATGCACAATTGTATATCCAATAAACCACACTTGCTCACTCCAACGATGAACAATAACTGGAAAAAGAAAACATACCAGAACCTCGCACCAGAGAAACAAATATAGAATGTTCCCACATAGTTCTTGCACATAGATCTTGAAAAACTTGGAAATAAATGCATAATAGATGCCTAAAATGCAGCACCAAAAACATCTATCCACAGGATGAACATTACAGGTCTGCATGGAAGTTGGATGTACACAGAAGAAATACATACTGTTTTCATAGTCGCTTTTAGAGGTTTTCTATTTATGCTGGAGGTAAAGAGTGGGCCCTGATGTGCCTATTTCCAAAATGCTCCAGGCTGGAAATTTACATGCACATTGGAGTCCTAGCAGAGTAGCATAGTCTTACAGATTTACAATAAAGTACAGGAAACAGTGTCACCATCCCGGTGGACAAAAAAAACATAGGTCCAAGATCAAAAGAGAAGGACTCTATCACTTCCCCAAGAAAAAGGTCCATTGATAACTGGAGCCGCCACCTGGTGTTTTGTTTAGCGTCGGGTGCAAGATGGCCGCCTCCATAAAGCAATAGCTGTGTACCCTATAAGAAAAGCCAATTGTATTCACAACTATATAGAACATGTTAACAAAAGAAATATAGCATACTGAATCTATATTGCAATGTAAACAACAAATTAAACTAAAATGTATTGAGTGGACGAAGAATCAATATACATAGGTGTGGTACTACCTCATCTCATCATTACTACAATCACAATATGATGTGTAATTACTCATCACCGCACATTATGAGACTTGTACCTATAACTTGGTCATGAAACTCAACTTTTATAGTTGAGACCAATGCCCTCTTTATTGTTTCCGCTGGATGAACCTATTCTTTGTAAATTCAAGAAAATTGTACTCTGATCTGGAAAGAAAAAAAAAACCAAGAAAAAAAAAACCAAGAAAAAAAAACCAAGCGATGAAAATCTGCAAATTGCCTAAAGTGTGCTGATCGTACTTGCTGTATTGTGTATCCTTTTTGTGGAAATACAAAAAGAACCTAAAATAAATACCCACATTGTATCATAGCGGGTTACTATAGAGAAAACCTATGAAAGTTTGGGGTCAGAGCTTGTATCCCATCAAGTTTGAATCGCGTAGTAATTCACAAGGGGAAGCCCCATGAATAACGTAGTGATTCAAACTAGATGGGATCGAACTCTGACCCTAAACTTTCATAGGTTTTTAAATTTATCTCACCCTTCACATTGACTAATGGGCTAACATTTCTGACATAATCCCCCATTGGATATTTTTTCCTAAATACTCAATGGGTGTTGGATATGAGCTCCAAATGTTAAGTCTATGGCAATAAAATACCAGGGATGAGATAATTAGAAGGAAACCCACGAGATGAGAATAACTTGGTCCGTACTCCACCGAGTTTGACTGCGGAGTAATTCACGAAGCGAAGCTGAGTGAATTACCTAGCAGTCAAACAAGGGTTTCTGATTTTATCTCACCCTGTATAACATCATTTATTGCTGGAATAACTCACCAAATTAGCCATTGAGTATACAGGTATTGCCGTTCAACGCCACCTAATGGCCCATTCTCTAGTTACACGGCCGCTCGGACAAACACGGCCGAGTAAGGCGGCTTGTATATAGAGACACACAGCAATCACACCTAGAGTGTGAACGGTCGGTGTAATTGCAGGAGTGTTATTTTTTTGACAGATTAAATTACTGGAACAAATTATGGTATTGTCTTAATGGGTCTGAGCTGTCTAAACTTTATAGTTGATAATTATCATGGTTTTAACTTGGAAAAAGATAAGCATATTATAGCTAGGCCTGCCAATGTATTAATGCATATATACAGTTTCGGGGTCCCTGTGTTATCTAAGGTATATCTAAGGCATCATTGAGTTGATATGCATGTATCATACATAAAATTGGAGCTGAAATACCATAGAATTTGATGCGATCGCTTTTATTTCTATGGAAATAATGTGCATGGGTATTATAAACGTTTTACCCTCATATACCCAGTGCTCCAATGCTAAAGAATACGTTGTCAGGAGCTTGTTTGGCTGCAGACATTGTGTAACCAACCAGATAAGGTGCGACACCGGCCTATGGAAAAAGGCCTATTGGGTACAATACTTTCACGGCCGTGGAGTACGAGTTCCTAGCGTTAAGCCTATGGAGATAAAATACCAAGAATGAGATAATGATAAGAAGGTCACATGCAGTCCACTTCTGCAGAACACAGAAATAAACTATTAGTTACTCCGATTGCCTGCTACTGTGATAGGTGTCTATGTCTGATAAGATAGGGGTTATCTCCTCTAGCTGCTATCCATTCTACCAAGTCACCACCGCGACCTCCCCGTCCACACCAAGGCTCCCCACAGAGGGGCAGAAGTTGTGATATTATTATAATTTAACGCACAGAATTAGAAACATGTCGGATGAAGGTGAGAAGACGAAGCCCTCGTGGGAACTTGACGCTGCGTTACGACATATTGGACCGATGGGAAGATGGCAGATCATGGTGTTTCTTCTTCATGGGCTGATGTATATGACGCTGGCTTTCCATTTCGTTGCCTTCGTGTTCCTTGGTAAGTCTGTTCTGATATACAAGCAGTGGTGAGTGGAAGTGACTCGAGATAGGACTATACGGAAACTGGCTTACTGTCATCGTACGTCAAAAATACGCGGTGAAATTATTCATCACATACGTCCCAATGCTGTAGGCAGAGGGATGTATGATCAAGTATTTTGACGTACGGAGACAGTCATCCTGTTCTCGTAATTATATACCTAAAATGGCCAAATTTTACCTAGTCACATGATCACATACCCCCTACGCCACAATGTGGCATACAGGTATAAATAGGTAGGAGCGGGTAGTTTATTACCCACCGATTACGGAGTCTCCATACTAAGCCTATGAAGCTTACAGATCGCTACTCAGCCTACTGAGTAGAATACGGACCTCCGGAATCTCCTAGGAGAATACGGCTTTTTCAGCCACCTGACGGGCATTATAGGAACTAATTCATATAAACAATGCACAGCGCTTGCATCAAATTTACAAGATTTCTACCTAATAATTACTCGAAAGGTGAGTAATAAATACAACATTACCATGATTTCGATCTGCGTGGCCGTATTCTCCTTGTAGTTGATACTATGTAATACTCCTCGCTGTCGCTCGGAGTTTTACTTCGCGTCAACTACGCGGAGAATACGGCCACTCATATCGAAATCATGGTAACATTGTGTATTTATCTCACCCCTGGTACAAGCTTCGCCATAGAAATAACATTAGGAAAAGATACTCAACGATCACCCTTGTGAAGTGACAATACTAAGCCACGGCTGTGGCGTAAGAATGTGAGATGACGTCATTTGGATTGGCTAGGTATATTAGAACTATTCTGATATTCTGATACTATCTAATGTTATATAGAGGGGTGAGATAAACCCAGAACTGCACTCAAATCGTAAAAAAGACAATATTCCACTTGTTTGGATGTGTGATAATCGTCACTTGGCTTCGCCTCGATGACGATTCGGGCACATCCAATCTCTTGGAGTATTGTCTATTTATACGATTCTCGATGCAGTTCTATATAAATACATAGCTCATATAGCCACAGGTATATAATAATAAGTTTCACGTGTCATGGAATTGTTTCACAATGGCGTTGGTCAGCTGCAGTGGTGTAACGGATTCATGAGATAGGACTTGCCCGGTGTTTACACTAAACGATTCTGGCCGGCGATTTTGGCATTAAGCACCTCCTGACAACTTTCAGCAGTAAAAGGCTAGAAATCGTCCAAACTAAAAGCCAAGCGTGTGGCGACTGCAGATCGTATCAGATTAATCAATTTGGCACCACCTGATGACTATTGGACATGCTCTGATGCCTGCGACTATTTCTAGCCAGCTTAACAGTTGATAATATTTTTGTCCTTTTCATAGGGAAGGATTGGCTTGGTCTTGTATCTCTACCACCCGTGTGTCTTTTTTCTAAATGGGTATTATATACATATTATGCGCAAACACTCAGTCATCCAATGCTAAAGAATACGTTGCCACGTGTTTGTTTGACTGCAGGCATTGCGTAACCAAGCGGATAAGGTGAGACAACGGCCTGTGGAAAAACAGAAAAACATGAGGTTCCCAACTGAGGAACAGTGTCGAATAATCGTCCATTAGAAACGGGCTTTAGAGGGCACTTCATACTTGCACTTACTGACCCTTGCTCATTGTAGCGGATATATATATATATATATATATATATATATATATATATATATATATATATATATATATATTTATCTCACCCCTGGTATTATTTCTCCATAGACTTAACATTGGGAACTCGTATCTAACGCCCATGAGATATTTAGGGAACATATCCAATGGGGGATTATATCACAAATATTAGCCACTTAGTCAATGTGAAGGGTGAGATCAATTCAGAAACCTATTCAAGTTTAGCGTCAAAGCTGGATCCCATCTCGTTGGAATCACTACGTCATTCACGCGGCTTTGCCTTGTGATTACTACGTGATTCAAACTCGATGGGATACAAGCTCTGACCATGAACTCTCATGGGTTTCCTCTATAATATATATATATATATATATATATATATATATATATATATATATATATATATATATATATATATATAAATATCGAATGGCTATTCATGGCATTTCCAGGCATTCTTTCTAATATACCTGATTATGAACCGTATTTCGCACTGATCATCAGCTGTGTTGTTTATTTTTGTAAATGTTATTATTTCAGATTTCAAAAATGCAATTTCTTTATATAAAACTAAAAAGATATTATCACAAAATGTTGATTGTGACAAAATGACATACTTAATGTTAGATTCGTAGATGAAAATAGATGTTTTTTTAGTGATTAAGCAATCAAGTGCAATATCTGTATCATACTTCTGCTATCAGTAACAGTAGAGAGTCTATAGGGAGTGAGTGAGATTGAGAGGGATGAATGGATGAGTAGTTGAGAGGAGGTACTTGAACTGTAGGGATAGATGACCCGTTCAGAAATAGCCCATATGATCACTGAAGATCTAAATATATATATGATTTATCAGATTCATTATTGTTAAAACATATATGTCTGTTTTTTTGTGTGTGTGATTATACCTCCCATATATACGTTTCTTTTATCACGCTAAGTATGATCTGAATTAGTTGATTCGCATATCAGCGATCTATCTTTGAGAAATCATACAGGGTCAATGTCCATATCATTTATGAACAGCGGAGAATATATGCAATGTGCAGGAAGTTCTACTACAAGAAAGCTATGAAGGTTTAAAGCCTGCCCCCACCTACCACGATTCTGGTCCCGATTGGCCTTACGACAGCCTTCCCGACACCATTCCGATTGTAGCGTGAGGTCTGGCAAAATCGTGGTAGGTGGAACAGGTTTCTGCGATTCCGTCTACGATAGCTCACGATAGGCTGCGATGAAACGCCAATCGTAGAGGTCCCGATAATTTCCAGCATGTTGGAAATTTTGTAGCCTGTCGTAGGGTATCGTAGCAGCTGCTGGTTTCGTCGTGGAGCTATCATGACCATAGCTTATGTTATTGGTCCTCCCAAGGCGTTGCCACGCTCTACGATTTCAATCTGTTGGACCTATCGGGGACCTCCCGATAGGTCACGATTTCCCCATTTAAAATCGTAGCAATCGGGAAGCATGTCATGGCCTATCGTGGTAGGTGGGGGTCCCCTCTTATGGTCTGAGCTCGTATCCCATCGAGTTTTAATCGAAGCCGCTTGAATTATGTAGTGATTCTAACGAGATGGGATGTAGCTCTAACACTGAATTTATCTCACCCTTCACATTGACTAATAGGCTATCATTTATGATATAATCCCCCATTGATATCTAATGGGCATTAGGTACGAGTTCCCAATGTTAAATTTATTGAGAAAATATACCAGGGGTGAGATAAATATTTATATTTAGTCGTGCAAATGTCATAATAACCCGTCACTTATCAAATGCCATAGACCGTCATAAGCACCCTTCATGATACAACAGACATCATTAACTTATCTAATCACAGATAATGACCACAGAGAAGTGAATGCTACACCTTCCCAGCAGTATTACATCCATTGTTGTATACCTACGGCTGAATGTCAATGAAATACTTCCTGCTGCTAGGGATGCAGTAGACCTATTATTAATTACTGTGAATTTGATGTAAATGTATATATTTTGTGGTGTGGAAAATATGGTATGAAACACAGAACTCTACTGCGATGAAGTTATCTCCCAGACATGAACAAATGAACCTGACTGATTCAAGTGACTTCTGACTCTGAAAAAGGTGAAACAACCTGTGATGATGGAAACTTACTTCAAGATAGTTGAGGCTATCAAAACTTACACACATTACATGTTGTCAATTTCACTATGGACTGATAGTTGAAAATATCCTAACTACATACTTTTTATTTTATAATCTATGCTTGAATACCAATACAGGTGTTGCCATTGAGTTGATATACATGTATGACATACCAAATCGGAGCTGGGATACCGTAGAATACAATGCAATCACTTTTATCTCTAGGAAATGATGTGCATGGGTATTATAGACGTATTATACTAGTACACTCAGTCACCCAATGATAAAGAATACGTTGCCAGGGCTATGTTTCGCCACAGTCATTGCGTACCCAAGTAGATAAGGCGCATCGCCGGCCAGTGGAAAAAGGTCTATTTGTTGACTATGGTACAGTCCTTGATGTATAATCAGCGAAAAGGGTGCATTAATACAGGTGTTGCCGTTCAGCGCCACCAAACGGTCCACTGTCTAGTTACGCGGCCGCTCGGACAAACACCGCGAGTCCGGCGGTATTCATATAGAGATATACAACATTCACAGCTAGAGCGTGAACGGCGGGTGTGATTGCAGGAGTGTTGTTTTTGAGAGATTAGAATTCGGGAACAATCTTTGGCATTGTATTAACAAGTCTGAGCTGTCTAAACATCATAGTTGATAATTGTCTTGGTTTTAACTTGGAAAAAGATAAGCATATTATAGATAGGCCTGCCAATGCATTAGTGTATATCCAGTTTAGGTGTCCCTGTGTTATCTAGGGAATATCTATAGTATAATTCAGGTGATATGCATGTATGATACACCAAATTGGAGCTGGAATACCATAGAATATGATGCAATCGCTTTTATGTCTATGGAATTAATGTGCATGGGTATTATAAACGTATTACACTAATACACTCAGTGATCCAATGCTAAAGAATACGTTGCCAGGGGAATGTTTGGCTTGAGCCGTGCCTTAACTAAGCAGATAACGTGCGACACCGGCCTATGGAAAAAGGCCTATTACTGGGAGGGCATTCATACTGGCGAGAACTGACGCCTTTGCAGTATAAATACCTCAAATAATGAAAAAATTAAAAATTAACATACGGGCACACTGTGCCTGTAGTCAGTGCCTCAAGTCAACAGGCTGTAATCGATGACTTCATAAGTACACAAAATGACGTTTTTAAAGTATGTTTTAATAGGAAACGTAGTGACTGAGTCTGTTGTGATGCCATTCTCAGCCTTTGTTCCATAAAATATGTCCTCCGCCTCCGGTATTAGGACACATTTTATGGGCTAAGAAACCTCAAATGTCATCCCTACAGACTGAATAACCACGTTTTCTCTTACTACAGTCCATTTATATCATCAGACTGTTTGGCAGAGCAGCATGTGGCAGTCGATGTACTTCTAATTTATGTATTAGGATATGTAAATTAATTCTCTTAGTATCATATATACATCATCCAGGCTGTCCCCTAGGAAATAGATCGAGTGTGTGCTTATCTCTTGATATAACGAGATCCTCATTGTCAATACCAGAAGGGTAGTGATCTGGAAAAACTGGTCTAAATGACAAGTCAGTTAGGAATAGCATAGCTTAGATAAATCTTTTTTTCCCCTTTTTTTTCATCTTTCTTTATTGTAGTCCATAAGTAAGTACATTTCCTTCCATACAGTATGTAGTTGGACATTTTGGGAGAACAATAAAGAGGGCGAAGGTCTCAACTGTATAAGTTGATTTTCATGACCTTGCCTTACCCTGTGATGGTATTCCACTTAATATATGATTGAGTATAGTAGTAACTAATAAAAAAGAAAAAATATACTTGTTTAATACGTGGTCGTTGACACTATAGGTATTTGTTTGTCACATTCATGTACCTAATAACACTATATCTCAATGTTGTGATCTGATACCCAGTTAATCCATCATACTTTCATTCCTAGACAAGTATTTCACAGCAACACAAGACTATTCTGCAATTTCGTTTTTGTTAACGAGATACACAAATACCTAAAATTCAAACATTAAAATCTAAAAATAGGGGTGCAGAAGAATATGACCACACCGGGACAGGTGCGTCTTTCTGTGCCCTTGGAACGTTTACTATATACCCATGCCGTATATACTCTTAATACGCTCTGTTTCGCCATATAACGTAAAAATACTGTACGGACCACTGGTCCGTACAGTAAAATACGGACCACCTACCCATACTCGTCTATTAAATATTGATTGTTAAGCCAAATGAAATTATTATTTCTTTTTTAAATTTCGGGTATATAGTAAATATAGAATGACCTACCATGCTTGTACAAGCCACAAAACTCGATGATAATTCATGGTTTGTACGGAACTCGGTGTAAACGCCTCGTTCCGTATGAACCGTGAATTATCATCTCGTTTGTAGCTTGTACAGCATGATCAGGACGTTCTATATAAGTACTACAATGAGGTATTTTGGTCTTGAGTGATTGGTCATGGTCAGCTGGGCATGTATCTAAGACCCTGAGACACTGGCTCCCTGCTCTCTTCTCACTATCACAGTGAATAGCATGCAGATAGTGAAGGGATAGTTTTCTGGAAGCACTTCGGAAGTTCAATGTGACCACTCTAACCTCTAGGTGATGTATATAGTGTGTACAAGCATGCTCTAAAAAGAAGACAACCTCGCACAATTCACTTATACCTCTACCACCTATTATCGTAAAACTGGATGAGTTTTAATCTTGGCCACCATATGCCACGACTGGAGTTTGGCATAGTGACTTCATGAGGCGAATATTACGTGATAACAATTCCGCATGCCACTAGTAGCATATAAAACTCCATATGCCAGTCAGCGTGGCATACGGAAAATCAATGTTAAGCCTATGGGATTTTATATTAGGGGTAGGATAAACTTATATATCCCAACGGCAGTCACCACCTTCCACACATCATGCTGTATGATCGAGCGACATTCCTGTCACCAACATAGATAACTTAATCATCTCCAATCTATCCTAAAGAATCCTAATCTCACCAACAATTTCAATTGCAAAACACCATCAAGATATCAACGACTCTATCATTTTATCTCTGTGGAAAGATTTGATAAAATGTATTTCGCAATCTTGCCGTTTTGTTATCTGTCAGCTAGGAAACGATACAATTGCACCACAATGATTGCTGTGATTTTCCTCGTGAAGTTAATAACACCAGGGAGGTGTTTTTAAAACTGAGAATGATAATGACTGTAAGACTAAGATTAGGACATACCATGGCGATAACAATTAGGATAGCCATGTCAATCTGTATTATAAACATGGTCGTCAGAAACCCAAGACATCCATCGAAGTGTTGATATCATTATTATTTCTTTTTTCGGATGGGAAGACATTTTGTTATGCAAGATCAATTTTACATTGCAATGGGTCAAAAAAAGGTAAAGGTTTTCGCCTTTTCAAAAAATGGAATTTATGATTGTTCAGTTGTCCTCCCAGCTTAGCCAGGTCTGCCGCCGATACAACTGATCATGTGAGAGGGGGCATCAGGCGGGTGGGGATAGAATCACTGGATCACATAACTGGGAAATGTGATGTCATGATTGAGATATTGGCACCAAATTGCAAAATCTGAAGTTTATATTGAACTTCAAGATAATCGAAAAATCGAATCAGTACTAAATTATTTGAAACTCCACTCTAATTTTTTTGTAAAGACCGATGAAATAACAGAAGATCTGAAGAATCCCTTACAAGAATGGCAGATGAATACATCACCTTCTATGACATAAAGTGTGCTCTCGATTTTTTAATCATCAGAGTTGCAAGGAGAAATATGATTAATTGAAACCAAAGTGCGAAAAATCCTAATTTACGTATATATCCGTCCAGCGTATATAGCTATGATTTGTGTACATCATATATATATCATATACACGCCTGATTCTGTTGTATTTACGCCACTATCCCATGATTCTGATCTCTGCACCTAGTGGACACCACTGTTGTTTTTATTTCATTTGTCATTAGTTATCAAAGTATGTGGTATATAAATATCCAACGTCACATTATCAATTTTGATTATAAAATCTTGCTAAGATGCGGGGGCTGAGTGGCTGGGAGGCCGGGCGACTGGACGGCTGGATAAACCTTTCTCATTTCTTTTAATATATACATATATACGCCAAACCTATATAACATATATACGACTGATGTATATATATATCCCGAACAGTATATTTCCATTCATATCCGCTTGGCGGCAAATACAGCCATTACGCTTCCGTATACACACAAAAACTATATTGTATATGCCACAATCCCAATAATATAATTTGAAAAACTTTTTTTATTGTTATTGAAAATTTGAAATATTAAGATGCAAAATCAAGAGAATAAATTAAGTAAATTAATACTGAATATGAAAACTCTGTTTATGGGGAGACACTGTGTAATCGGGCAATTTGCTCGGAAGGAGGATGTCCCCTTTATCAGGGTTCTACTGTTATTATCTTAAACTAGCGACTTCGTCGAGTCTGAGTTGTATTGGCAACCAACCCACAGAGTAGAGAGATCTATTTACTCTGTGACCAACCCCTGTTTGCGCTGAGCTACGACTTAATGTGCGTAGCAAATGTCTGGTCTGGTGGCCAGTGTAAGTCCGAGTTAGAGGTGAAAAATTAGCTGGGTTAGAACCCCTATCACCCGCATTTACAGCCTGACACTCTGCCGACTGCTCCACAGATTCAGATGCTCTGAAGGGGACAAATACTTAGGCTGGTGGTGGGTGGGGGAACCAGCAGTGTTGCGAAAGGGCTACCAGCGAAATCTTGCGATCTCATTGGTTTCTCACAAGAAAAGTAGATCAGAAAACTACAATACTAAACTTTAATTTCGGCATCGCTCAAAATGAATCATAAGAGAAAACGTATGTTTGAGTATAGAAATACAAAAAAGAGTAGCAGTTTACAGTTTAAAACTGCACAAGAATCTCACTCTCGTGGCCCTTCAATCTCCAGGCCGAGGTCGGGTTCACTATGTCTCTATGTACGGGAGCAACTTCAAGTGGATTCGACGAAATTCTACCGTTTTAGATATAGTAGGTAATAATCACATCTCTCCTTCTGTATACTGCAGTCGATACTCCAGCTTACCATTGCAAGATCCCAGCGAATGCTACAAAGAATGAGACGATACCGCGGGTGTTCAAGGACGGGCAGTGGGTGGACGACGGGTGCCACGTCTACGTGAACTACAGCTACAGCAACAACACCAAGAAATGCACAGATGGCTGGGAATTCGACAAGAACTCTGGTTACATATCTACAGTAGTCACAGATGTAAGTGTTTGTATTATTCTCAGCTCTCCCGCTATTTTATCATTATGTTTTTGATACGAACTTAGATCTTCTTTATTAATCCTCAATTTGAATGGAGTTTACAGGTGGATAATACAACAATAAATAATCAAATATCCGTATTTGGCTACATGTGTGGTATCCATTGGAGAACAATGTGAAAGCTGAATCAATAACATGTTTGTTATGACATTTCAAAGTCTGTTAAGAAAATATTAATATTTCAGTGATAAGCCTCATCATTCCATTACCACCCTTTCCCTATGTCGTACTTTATGTAGTTGTTTATTTTCTGTCTTCTGTCCTCTGTTACATGCTCCAATCCTTAATATGTATGCTATACAGATGTTAATACTTTCCTAAAAGAAAAACCATCTTGATTTTAGAGCTGCTTAGGGAAAATATGATATATTTATACATAGGCTGTTTTAAAAATGATCACCAAACATGATAATTAGAAGGGAGGGGTTTCACTGAAGATATTTTACTGTTTGTTACTAGGCATAATGCGGGTGTTTCCACATAGCCCATGTACTACTTCCGGTATGTGATGTCAACAGTCATGTAGGGGTAAGGGTAGTCGAGCAGTGTTGTTTCACTTCATGCTAGGTGGCGCGAGTGCCGATCCCTGCTGTGCGGTAAAGCCGGCGGACCCGCGGTATGCAAATACTACGGGGTCGCCCGCATTGCGTAACTCAGTCACTATATAAGGCTGAGTCCACAGCGGGTTGACAGGACTTCTCGCGGTGCCTCTGTATAGAGTGAACGCCTGGAGCCTCACGTGTTGGTAAGGTTGTGTTGTAGCACCTTTCAACATTGAAGAGACCAGTATCTATTCCTGCACTAGTTGGTGCCCTGAAGCACCAACAGATCGTAACTGGAAATACCGTAATAAAAGCTCGGTATATTGAAACAGTCCGGAGTCTGGTTTTGTCTTCGTAGTTAAGCGGTAGGTAGCATCTGCATCTCCCTGCCATTTCCAGCGGGTAAAGCCGAACCCACCTGTACTGGCACGGTAAGTACAGGGTAGCGATTGGAATCTCGGAACCTCTGGTCGGCTGTCGATCACGGGAAGTGATAATACACTTCCAGCGACTAGAGGAAACGCCACAGTCATAAAAGATTTCACAATGTTGCACAAGGTAGATTTAATCCTGGGAATGTGATGGGTGCTACAGATAACGATAAAACACTCATGTCTTATCTAAAAGTGATTGTGGCAAGAGAAAACGACCTTACTGTTGGCGAACCTGGAATTTTTTTTTATTAAAAGAAATTTTCACGACAATACACGTTCACAGATAACAAAGCGTACAAACAACGCCCAACAAAGGACAATAGTACAATTACATTCACACTACACATACCATTAATATCATTTGAGTCTCTTGACCTTAATTTATTCATTTTGATTACATATCATTCCGAGGTCACCTGTCCCCGATATATGTCCCGATGCCACAGGCCCTGTGAGAGGGTTGTATTTGAGTGACATTGCATACAAGAATATAATGATAATCATGACTTACTGGAAATAGTTAGAATAGCATAATTTGGCATAGTTGAAACTGAGCCATTCATAGTAGTAGTCTCCAATTGTCCCTTAATATACATTCATCATTTCGACATCCAATACAAATTGGAAGTTCTGTTCTTACATATACCTATGGCTGAACACTTTACATTTACATACCGCTGCTGGAGGTGTTGCAACTCACGTTCTCTTTCCAAGACTGCCATTTTCTACACAAGGTTGATATTTTCTTACCTAAGTTGACACGTGACCAAAAGCTATGATGTGATTGGACAACGCACTATACAGTTCAATACAGCAAAAACATGACACATGTATATGATATGATACAGTCACTTATAGATAAGACATGAAGTATATATAGAGTGTTTTATCATTATCATCCATACCGAGTTACTTTGACTTTCTTTTACCGGAACATACTTCATACTCTAGTATTTGCCATTCTCAATTTTGAAGAACACAACAACATGTATGGATAATACGGGATATACGATAATTACTATGATATTGAATAGTCTAATTCCTATGATGCTCGAAAATTCACACATGATTTGACAACGGATGATCAACTAAATCACCATATATTCTTAACGTACACCCATAGTTATCATAGTCTCATCAGGTTCGTAGTTGTCTAACATAGCACAAAGTTATTATCTATACATCCCTTTTGTGGCCAAGTAATACTGATCCCCCATTATCACTCAGCTCTAGTTCCTAGTCTGCTCACATGGGGGCAGAGCGCTCCCTTGTGCACCCCTCTAATAAGATCTCACACTCTCGAAGTCATATTCTGTACTCTCACCATGGAGATGAATTCTTAACGAACTAGGCTTGGAACCTTGAGAATCCACTGGCCAGCCTCCCATGCTTAAGGCGTACATCAATGCAACCAAAGATTCCTATAATCTCAACGATGCCACCTGGAGGGAATACTGTGCCAGTGGATTCTCAAGGCTCTAAGCTTATTTTGTTAAGTATTCTTCTCCCATAGAGCGCAGTGAGAACCTTTACAGATTACGACTTAGAGAGTGTGAGATTTTATGAGAGGGGTGCACCAATGATACTCTCCTGGCATATGCGCCAAACCGGAATGTGCTCTCAACCAGAACAATTTGGTCATCCTCAATCGGCTGTTGTTACATCCACCATTGAGAGTGTAGAGCTCACAGATACCAAACCTGTCACGTCAACCCTCTATGTATAAGTGAAAAATCGTCTTGTCAATAAAACAGTCAAGTTTCTTGACTCATAGTAGTAGAAGGAAACTATGTTCCGGTGAGCAAAAGTTTAAAATTACTGCCCACGGCCTTGGCCGTGGGCAGTAATTTTTCCGAGCCTTACCGAGTAACTTTGACTTTTGATTACCGGTACTTGGTTTCCCTATTCCAATATACCTTTAAATATCGATAAAAATGATTATTTATTTTCCTGCGATAGCCCCAGAAAAATGGTCACCCTTATCGAGTAACTGCAATAGCTAAGTTTTCGTCCCGCTGCTCTTTATGTCACGTGGTCAGGCCAGGATGAAAAAGTCAGCCTGGGACGAAAACGTCAGCCTGGGACAAAAACGTCAACCTCGCTACATAACTTATAATTACTGCACCCCCAGCAGCAGTATGTTACTATAGAGGTTTCGGAAATGGGTATATAGGAATACCTATTACTATATACCTATAGGCGAATGTCTCACTTTTACTGACCAGTAGTACAAATTCCGTTCGTCACTGAGTGACGAAATAGTATCCATACGTCCCTCTATACCACGTGACCACTCATTCTACTATTTCGTGAGTTGTAGAATGGCATTTTTAATTATTTTTAGGTTTATAATGATAAAGAGACACAGTGAGTGTCTGTTCCTCGATATTTTGGTCAGAAATACTCACCTTGTTCTACTCCCTTAACCCAACCATGTAAAAACACCCAATAAAGAACGAGGCATTTATGCCGAGTTCCGTACAAACCATAAATCACCATCGAGTTCTGTGACTTGTAAAAGCATGGTTGGATGTTATATATTTACTATATACCCAAACAAATTTAAAAAAAATCATTAATTTAATTTTTAACAATCGATACGTTGATAAACATATTTGGCAAGGTGGTCCGTATTTTAGTGTACGGACCACAGGTCCGTACAGTATTTCTACGTTATATGTCAAAACGGTACGTATTTACAGTAAATACGGCATGGGTATATAGTAAAAAAAAAAAAAAAAAAAAAAAAAAAAATGTCTGCATTGCTCTCGTTTCAGTTCGAGCTCACTTGCAAGTCCAACATCTTGGTGGAAGTGTCCATGATGATCTCCAGCGGAACCATGGCCTTGTTCCAGGTGCTGGCGAACCACCTGGCGGACGTGGTCGGAAGGAAGACGCTGTTCATGTTCGGATGTACTCTGAGGCTTCTCTTCGGTATTGCTAAAGCTTTTGCGCCAAATATGACCGCATACATCATACTCGATGCTGGCATCCAGGCCGCGCAAACAGTAAGGATATACAGATAAAAGATGATTATTTCCATTCGTCATAATGAAATGCATGCACGAGAGGATGTTTCAAAGTGGCCCCATCTTGGGGAACTAAAGTAGAAACTAACAAAGTTTGGTCAAAGTTTTCATTCTCCATGAGTTTGATGTGGGGTGATATGAACGAGGCGACAGCCAAGTGGATATCACGTAGCGTTCAAATCAGTTGGAGAACAGTGATTTTGACCAAAACGAGTTGCTTTCTTTGTTCATCTCACCCCTGTATACACTAAAAGAATGGACGATAATACTGCCGATAAATATAAGTACTACATTGCACCGCAAGAAAGCATGATTCGCTTAGAATTTGTGGTGTGAATATGAAATGACATCATACATTATTAACCAACTAGATATGCGAAGTGATTTGACTTATTCTGATATTGTGATACTATTTAATGTTAATGGAAGGGGTGAGATAAATCCAAAACCACACTTGAATCGTAAAATACACAATACTCCACTCAGATAGGCCGTAACCATCTCTCGGCTTGCCCTCGATAATGATTGCGACCCATCCAAACTCATGGATTATTGTGTATTTATACGATTCTCGATGCAGTTCTACATAATGCATACACGAAACAAATCCAACTTGTTGTTTCTGTCACACAGGGCTTCGCCTCCATGTTGCTCTTACTGAATACTCTCCCATGGTGGTGGTGGAGTGACTGTGAGATGACGTCGTACATTATTTACCAACTGGATTTGCAAAGTGACTTACTTGTGGTTGTGTTTACAAGCGCTACAGACGCCTACTGATTCTGTCATACTATTTAATGTCAGTGAAAGGGGTGAGATTAATCCAGAAACCCACTCAAAGCGTAGAATACACAACACTCCACTCGTTGAGTATTGTGTATTTATACGATTCTCGATGCAGTTCTACATAATGCATACACAAAATACATCAAAACTCTTGTTTCTGACGCAAATGTCTTTGCCTCAATGACAATTGCGGCCTATCCGAACTTGTGGAGTATTGTTTGTTTATAAGCTTCTCGATGCATACAAACAAAACATCAAACTTGTTGTTTCTAACACACAGGGCTTCGCCTCGATAACAATTGCGACCCATCCAAACTCGTGGAGTATTCTGCATTAATATGATTCTCGATGCAGTTCTACATAATGCATACACAAAACAAATCACACTTGTTGTCTCTGTCACACAGGTCTTCGCCTCGATGCTACTCTTACTGAACATCGAGCTGTTCCCGGCAGAGTACCGCTCCATGGCGGCCACCTCCATCGAGTTCTTCTGGCTGCTCAGTCTGATGGGCTTCACCTTGATAATAAGTGTGGTCCAAATTCTTGGAGTACTGTTTATTTATACGATTCGTGGAGTATTGCGTATTCATACGATTCTCGATTCACTTCTATATAATGCATACAAACAATACATCACACCTCTTGTTTTCTGACACACAGGGCTTTGGGTCGATGATGATTGCGGCCCATCCAAACTCGTGGAGTATTGTTTATTTATACGATTCTTGATGCATACACAAAATACATCGCACTTCTTGTTTCTGCCACACAGGGCTTTGCCTCGATGACGATTGTGGCTCATCCAAACTCATAGAGTATTGTGTATTTATACGATTCTCGATGCAGTTCTACATAATGCATACACTAAACAAATCCCACTTGTTGTCTCTGTCACACAGGGCTTCGCCTCGATGCTGCTCTTACTGAACATCGAGCTGTTCCCGGCAGAGTACCGCTCCATGGCGGCCACCTCCATCGAGTTCTTCTGGCTGCTCAGTCTGATGGTCGCCGCCCTCTTCGTGTATGTCTTCCGCAACTGGCGAGTGCTGCAAATCGTCATGCATGCTCCCCTCGTCATCGGTATCGCGTATTACTGGTAAGCACTCAGTGTTTACACTAGTGACGCGACCTGTCTCCACTAGACCTAACATCAGATTGGCTTCATAGATACGCGGAAGAGTTGGCCAAACATTTATAGAGCAAAGTATTATCATAAAACCGGATGAGTTTTAATCTGGGCTCCCGTATGCGACTCCTGGAGTTTTGGCTCCGGATATCACTCGGCTCCGCCTCGTGATATCACTTTACCAAACTCCAGTCGTCGCATACGGGAGCCCAGAATAAAACGGATAAGGTTTTGATTTTATCCTACCCCCTGTGAACGATATTTTGATGTGAGGATAATAACAAAAAACACGATAAAAACTTTCTGAAGTCCTCCATATAGCTCTCCTTGCTGCTCTGAAGGCGCTTGGAACTACTTCAGCTGCTGATCTCTGATTGGGCCATTTTTTGTATGCTCCTAGGAGCATACGGAAAGTCAATGTTAAGCCTATGGGATTATTAAAGGTAGGATTATTTTTAGGTTTCATAACAATTTCCCATGTAATTTTCCTGAAACTTGAATATGATGATCTCTAAGTGTTGTAGAAGACATATCAAACTTAAGATTCAGGGGTCACAGTGGTCATTTTTGAATTGGAGATCAATATTTTGATTATTTTATAATAGAATATATATAGACATTCTAAAAAGTTGTTTTTCTACATAATAAAACACATGTCATTTTCTCCAAACTTTTACAAAATATAGAAAATGTATAGTACTACACATTAAGATTTTAAAATTCATAGTTCACGTAAAATAGAAAATGCAAAAAAATGGCATGTCGCCATGTCGATAGTGGTGTATATACAACAGAATCAGGCGTATACATGAAACAGGCGTATACATGTATCAGGCGCCTACAGATGTGGCGTATACACATGGGGAATAGGACGACCTTGTATCCGCAAAAGCATACCTGGGTGCATATATGTATAAAATGGTGGTTCTTGTGCTGTGAAGATTAAGATCAATGCCCCTCTCTGTTCAGGCTGATCCCTGAGTCGCTCCCTTGGCTGATGACGACCGGGCAATACAAACGAGCTCAGAAGATCCTGGAGCGTGCCGGGAGGTTCAACAAAAGACCGCTACCCCCGGACTTCTTCAGCGAGGACGGCGAGAAGAAATCCCTGCAGAACGGGTCCATAGCATCCAGCGTGCACTCCCTGCCCAACAAGCGCAGCAGTGTGGCCGAGAGCACGACCAGCATCGCCAGTCGAGGCGGCATGTTCGGGAGCGGCCCCATCTGGGTGAGGCGCCACCCTGAGCGGCTCCTCAAAGAGCAGGAGGAGGAGGAGGAGGGGGAGGGGGGGACCGAGCAGTCCAAGAAAGAGGAAACTAATCTGACCATCATAGGAGCACTCAAGTCTCCCAAAATGAGGATGTATACAGCTATTCTCGTTTTACTCTGGTGAGTAGTGGCATTTATATCAGGAATAAGGTGATCATAGTCAATCATAGCTGGATATGAGGTTTTATTTATTTTGATAAAGACTCATTCAAGAAAAACAGAAATGAGGAAGTAATGGGCTATGGACAATGTTATACAAATTACAACTCATCTCATTATTCTTTCATTCTCTATTATTGTCATTGTATCATTGTATACAAGTCTGAAATGTTAATTTGTGACTACCCGACTGGTAAATTGTATCCGTCCTTTATGATATGCCTGAAAAACTCAATTATATTGAGAGGCATTGACAATAAACAAACAAAAAAATTTCTCCTCGGGTGAATTCACCTTTTTGATGGTGGATTCTAAGTGTTATAACCTTTTTGGGTTATGTATTTTGAGAATTTTGTTTTTTTTGACTTGCTCAATAGTCGCGTTGGACGCCACGTTTAGCAAAGATTAACATAACTTGATATGAATTGGAATATAAAAATTTGTAAAAATATAGGAAAAAGGCTCCTGCATGTCATGGCATGATTTACTTTTCTAGGTCAGGATACTACTTTAGACTTGAATAGTAGATATTGAACTTTTATAACAGATTTGTAGTAGATTGATGGTTGAGGAAAATCGTTTGATAGCGATACTTTATCGCACCCTAAAATATTTGGGTTGACGGAATAATTCAGTGATAAACTATATTATCACATAATTATAGTTTGGACTAAAGGCTGGGAGTATGTTGATGTAATTACTCGATTTCCAAACCCGGTTTCCTTACCACTCTTTAGCACTGAATGAAGCTGGGCCAAGAATATTTACATTCGTCTGTTAATTTATTAACCATTTTTTTCTATTTTGTTATAGCACATGATTTCTCCCAAGGGATGGTTTTACATTAAGGCTTTACATCAACCAGCCAAGCTGTAAGGTTCCATCATAGGTTACCTTGATAACTCATATTGCTAACAATATGATTTTCGTCGAAACAATGACTTAACCAAAATAGATATGATTTTCAAGATTCACTTACGCGAATTATCCAGGTCAGGTTAAAGATTATTCTTGTTCTACTTATCAATATTTAGATATTTCATATCGCAGTTTATCTCAGCTCAAGGTACTTTCATCTCCCTCGTTGTCTATGGTATCCCCTTTCCATTTCACTGGTATATAGATACGAACTAGAATGTGTTTAAATTAGTCACTTTAACGTTAGTGTTCGATTTTACGACACTGCCTGTATACAACGAACCTGTTGACAGCTGAATAAGTCACTTCCGGTCAGGTACGAAAAAGTAAAACAAGACTATGTAAACACAAACAAGATTCGTCAGTGGATATGTCAACATTACCATAATAATTCTTATAGATGTACTTTAAGTGACAGGTAATGTGGTAAAAATAACAATAATCATTATACACCAGTAAATATTGCTAATAGGTCACCACTTGTGTAATAATTATAAACTAATACTTTAGAGGTAATCAGGTAATCATTTATATAGTTACAAGTGATTAATCAACCTATATTTCAATAGAATGAATATACTGTCAGGAATACCTGCCATCATACATATATGTATTTGTTATCTGCAAGAGCCGTTAGGATACTCTACGTATCCATACAGAAACACCACATAGAAATGCATTTAACTTTATACTTTCCGCCATTATGATAAACTACACATCCTCTTTGATAACTCACACGTTTTTTTATCCACCTAATACAAAGTGTCCATAGAAAACACATAGGGATCGTGTATCACCATACCCGGAGCATACAGATATATCCACCTAATACATTGTGCCCATAGAAAACATACGGGGATCGTGTATCTACATACCCGGATCATATAGATATGTTGTATGCTCTGGGTATGCGTCGCATACGGAAAAATAGTGTGTATGAAAAAATAGTGCATACCTATATGAATCAATATCTGTACCCAACTTGTCAGGAAAAGGTGGATGATAAATACAATATAGACTTGTTTCAGATACAAGCAGCCGTATGCTCTAAGGAGTTGATGCGTAATAATATCCGAGCGTATGCGAGGATATTGCATAGAGTCAACTCTGAGGAGCATACAACTGCTTTTATCTGAAACCAATCTATATTGTATTTATTATCCGCCTTTTCTGGACAAGTTGCATGTTAATATCAGTTCGTTTTAGTTACCCGTTTGCACTATTTTTCCATACGCACTATTTTTCTGTATGCGCCACCCACAGCATACAACATATATGTGTATGCGCCGGGTATGTCCATACAAACTCCCTGTGTTTTCTATGGACACTTTGTATAAGGTGGATAATAAAAGCAGCTGTATACTCCTCGGAACATACCACCGCTTGTATCTGAAACCAGCCTATATTATATATAAATTTACACACTTCTTACATTCACCCTCAGTCCCTGGGCTCTGGTCAGACATCAGACGTGTAGATATCAAGTTTCATTGCAATCAGAAGGCATAATTCTCATTCTCTTATCATTTCAGGTTCTCAAACTCCATCGTATACTCCTCACTAAGCCTGACGGTCACCTACCTCTCCGGCGATCGCTACCTCAACTTCTTCCTCATAAGCGTGGCAGAGGTTCCAGCTGTAATTACCTTTCACCAGGCCCTGAACAGGTCAGTATGAAGAATAATACTAAGTGGTTATCAAATAGCATCGGGTAGACGTTAATAACACAATTTGAAGCTTAAAGGCGGGCGTCCACCAACCACAACAAGGCTATGACAAGCAGCGACAAGAAAGTTCCAATCGCCGCTTTTCTCGGCCTTGACGTAAGAAGGGGGGCTTTACGACAGTGTTGTCGGAGGGTGTCGGGAAGTGCACACTCCATCAACGTTTACCTCTGCAACACGCTCCCGACATGCCATGACACTCCACGACTAGGGTCCAGTCGTAGGAAAAATTGAACATGTTTGATTTTGTCGTAACCTTGTCGGAAGGCTTCTGACAAGCTTCTAGTCGCAGCCTGTCGTAGCCTTGTCGTAGACTCTTGTTGGGAATTGGGGTGCACCAACCACGACAAGGCTACGACAAGCCTTCCAATCATAGACCTGTCGTGGACCATGTCGGAAAGCCATTGTCGTAGCCTTGTCGTGGTTTGTGGACGCCCGCCTTTAAGCCACGTTAAAAGTAAAACACGATGAAGCTTAGTGCCATCAATAGTATCAATGCCTAGATAAAGACAGACAATATTTTGTTCTTCTTTTACTGTGAGAAAACAGGGTGACTGAGTCTATACGGATAACTGTTCGAGCTCTTTTGACACAAACATACGGCCCGACGCCACAGGCGGGAGGGCTGTCTTTTTGACTCAAAAGACCAAGAACCCAGTAACTATGGACTCAGTAACTATGTTTACTTATTACTATACACTTCCTAATCATTTAAGACGCTGTTTAATTAGATTTTCTGCTCTGTGAAAATTACTGCCATTCGCTTCAGCCCGTTGTCACGACAGGCGCGAACATTATTTATACTACAACCCTAGCAGCGGGTAAGATTTCATACATGTTCGGCCATAGGTATATTGTAATAATATGTTTACCCTGTAAAGGTATCGATGGTTGGCCGGTATGATTTACCTTTACAACAATCATATTCTCTCAACAGCCATAATTCAAAAGCTGTACCGTAATCTGTCCACGAAGATCATCTGTCCCCAATCACATTAGACCCCTGAACACAAGTCTTTTGCCTTTGTGGGGCTGATAAGTCTGCCTCATATAGTTATCAAACTCAGCCCTCTCTTGTAATAACACGAAAATGGCTGTAATAGAAAATAGTGCGGTTTGGCCAATTAATGTTCATACCTTTTACAAATGTTCACAGATTTGGCCGTCGTATACCTCTTTGTATTTTCCAAATGATTTGTGGAATTGCTCTACTTCTGACGTTATTAGAGGTATTTGGTAAGTACACACAATGTATAGACTCCGAATGTATTGTCCGTTTATGAACACAATATCTTTATATTCTGTAGGATTATTATCCATCGTATACAAAGACCCCATTGAAAATGTTCGGGGACTCGGTAAACCATGACATATTATAAAATACCTGTAAGATACTACACCTGAGGTATACAGATTAAAATCTGTGATATAAGGCCCTAAAGCCGTATTATACGGGAAAATAGTCCCTTTGTATCATGGAGCAAAGAAATAGTCCTTATTGTTATACCCTTTAATATGGCAAACACTGGGTGTAATTTACTTAAGAAGATGGATAGTAAATTCAACAAACGATGGTTTTGTGGACAGGCGGCTCTGTAAACCACTCGAGGTTGATGTTGTAATACACTCACTAGCACTCATGCATTACTACGCCCCAAGCTCTCGTGGTTTATGGCGGTCTGTCCAAAAAAACCCATCGTTTATTGTCTATTTACAATACTGAAGTAGCAATCCGTAGAAGGGTGAGTCTGCATAAAGCAATGTTATCCAATCAACTAACCGATACCAATTTCACAAGTTAAAAACAAATGTATCACAGTGCCTTATGTGTCCACCCTCAGAACTAAATTTGAAAATATTGTAGTTTCACGAAATTACAATCTATAATGCACGCTATCATAGATTGTGAATAGAATTGTAACATTACTTTGTGGTATCTTGAGAGAATATGGACAGAGACGACCCTGCCGGAAATTTAGTACATCATCTTTAAAGAATATCGAACATTGACAATGCTCTTAAGGTAAAATAGTAGATTATCTGCATGTCCCAAAATAAAACAAGAAGGTGCTAAATGGAAATAATAATATCTTACCAAATATCATGGAACGGTGTAGTCGTAGATTCAGTAACAACATTCGCCTATTTGACCTATATGGCTGGATTGTTCTCAGCCCAAGGCCCAGAGTCCACCTACTACGATATGGCTCCGATATGGTCTACGATGCACCTCCCGATAAAAAAAATCAAAATCGCGTCGGAAGGTCACCTAATATCGGGGAAGTTGACATGATTCTGTGATTAGAAACCGATAAAAAACCCATACAATGCGTGGTTGATTGGCATGTCTAGACATTTGTCTACGATTTTGCACCTTCCCGATATGTCTCCGATATTTGCTTTTTGTATCAGTGCCATATCGGTAGGTCTAAATTTCTATCAGAGTTGGTGGACGCCAGGCCTAATTCAGCATCTCTTTTCTTTTCAAGGGGTTGAAGCAAGTGGCTTTATGATAGCACTGAATTTCATCGGGAAATATGGCGTCACAGCCAGCTACTGCACTATTCTGGTCATGTCACCGGAGTTATACCCAACCAGCGTCAGGTACGTAGGAACTCGTACTCAACGCCCATGGAGTATCCTGATAAATACTCCATGGACGATGACATAGGAAAAAATTTTCATTCAGTGAGATAAAATCTGAACCGCACTCGATACGTAGCCACTGAGACTACACCGGTCGATTTAGTTTGCTACGTAATCTCACGAGGCAAAGCTAAAAGAGATTACCCCTCAACTAAATTTCATGGCATATTTTCAGCAGCTATGATCTCGATGTAGTTCATTCATATGACATCTATTGATCAGTCTTTTGTAATAGATAACAGAGGAACTTGACAAGTATATATAATCTGTATTTGAAATGTATTTTTTAATTCTTTTTATTCAATAAGAAATTTAACGACATTCAAAGTTCACCAGCCAGGGGTGATCTTCCACTTTGTGGTGTGTGACGGGGCTTAGCTGATATTGCGTCTTTACCTACCGTTTCCTACCACGGAGACCTAAAAACATCCACTGGAACGAAGAAATTCATCTTACCATGATCTTCCACTTTGTAGTCACAAAGAAGAATACAAGTACAAAATACACGAAGCCACAGGACACAAAACAAGGACTTTACGTAGACTTATATAGAACTGCATAGAGAATCGTATAAATACACAATACTCCATGAGTTTGGAAGGGCAGCAATCTTCATCGAGGCGAAGCCGAGTGACGATTACGGCCAAACGAGTGGAGTACTGTTTATTTTATGATTCGATTTCTTGTCTTGTCTTGTCATCTCTCTGAAATCCTGGCCGCTGATTGGTCAATTGCCTATGACGTCATCATATCCACTACTCCACGACAATGGCGTAGTATTGCCACTTTACCAGGGTGATTGTTTTTTTTTTCTAATGTTATTAGTTCTTATGAACACGATATACTTTAGTCTTGTAATTGTCTAATGACTTATGTGAAATAACCCTGTGACATAATATTTCATTTCTAGGAGTGTATTCTTTGGTATCTGCATGTTCAGTGCCCTTGTTGCAAATCTCATCGCACCATACTGCCGACCTCTGGTGAGTTATATGTGAATTTATACACAATATTACCATGGTTTTATCTGCAAGGTCATATTCTATGCGTAGTTGATGTGCAGTAACATCCGAGCAAACAATGTCATTGAAGATCTGGGTATCTGAACTATCCTACCAGTTTCGACCCATATGAACTGTAGCGGTCGGGTCAGTCTAGCGGTCTATGTGTTGCTGTATATTATAAAGAGACGTCACGAGTTTGAGTTTATTTATGTCACGCATTTTGTTGGCTCCATAATTTCACGAGTCGAAGACGAGTGATATTATGTTAGTATGTAACAGCTACTACATACAAACCCTTAGAGCTCTATCAAAAATCTTTTCAAATATTGATAGAGTGGCATCTAATTTATTCCAAACCACAATAGAGCTCAATAAAGCTCCACGTTTTATGGTTGTTTTGTGTTGTGGAATACAGCCTTTTTTCTCACAAATTCCAATGTTCAACCTACGACAGGAAACCTTAGCCATAGCACAGGTATATGACATGTATATCACTAAATAGGCCCATGTCTTAGGTTTCTTACAATGTTTTGTTTATAAAAATCGGCCTGTTATTCATGACACAAGAGCTATTTGCATATTGCATGTTTTGATGTGGGTTCTTCTCAGAGCTCCTTCCCTCTTGCTGGCATGTTTGAGAGTGGCACCGTGAGGCAGCCGCGATCGTATATATGAACCATGTCGGTATAGGGGGCGCTGCGCTTCACACCTCCTCTGTGTTCATATTTTATCGTTTACTCTGTAGGAGCGCAGTATCCCCGGTGTTGTGCGGGGGCTGTGTGGTGCCTTGGCCATTCTGGGCGGCCTGCTTGCTCTCCTTCTGCCGGAGACGTTCCGCCGGCCGCTGCCCGACACACTGGCCGACGTGGAGAAGTGGACGCGAACCGTCTCAAAGGAAGAAAAGCAGCAATTTTACGAGCTACAAAGGGCCAGCAAAGCTAAGACTGTAAAGAGCAACGTATAGAGACAATATCTGTAACTTCAGTTTTGTGTACTATTCTGTATGATGTATTTAAGCAGAGCAGAAACTATAGAGGAAACCTATGAAAGTGCAGATACTATAGAGGAAACCTATGAAAGTTTAGGATCAGATCTCATATCCAGACGTGTTTGAATCGCATAGTAATATGTAGTGATTCAAATGAGATGGGATCGAGCTCTGATGGTACATTCGGATAAGTTTCTGAATTTATCTCACCCCTCACACTGGCTAATTAGCTTACATTTGTGAAAGAATCCCCCATTGAGTATTTCTTTTTCTAAATACTCAATAGGCATTGGATACGAGATCCTAATGTAAAGTCTATGGGGGAAAAATACCAGGGGTGAGATAATATCTACTAACATGGGGATTGTATATATACAGGTTAGCCACTCTCTGAGGTCCACAAAGACCCTTCCAAGAACATGACAGTTTTATATAGAAATATATCCAACCAACCACAGCATTTGCTTTATCTGCATAATATGTGTTCATAGGTGCCCATGGGAATTTACATAACTTTATCTAGATATGCTACTGATATGATTTTTTTCATATGATATGTACATAAAACCCATCATCTCAAAATTCAAGGGGAAAAGAGATGAGGGTAAAGGAGGGCGTCCACCAACCACGACAAGGCTGCGACAGGCGCCGACAAGAAAGTTCCAATCGGTGCCTTGTCGCAGCCTTGTCGTGAGGAGGGGAGCTCTGCGACAGCGTTGTTGGGGCGTGTCATAGACGTCGCTGGTTGCCGGAAAAAAAAGCGTCCATGGTACCGACACACCACGACAGTGAGATTGAGGAAACCACAACACGCCACGACAAGGCTCCTGTTGTGGCAAAAAACGAACATGTTCGATTTTGTCGTAACCTTGTTGGAAGGCCCCCGACAACCCCCCGACAAGCTTCGTGTCACAGCCTGTCGGGGCCTTGTCGTAGCCTCTTGTCGGGAACTATGGTCCACCAACCACAACAAGGCTATGACAAGGTCTCCAAGCGTAGACCTGTCATGGACCTTGTCGGAAAGCCATTGTAGTAGCCTTGTCGTGGTTGGTGGACGCCCCCCTTTAATCTTATGAAATACTGACAATAGGCTGCTGTAAGATCTTTATTTCACACTGGAAGTTTCTCACTTTGTACATAATATTCTGAAAAACATTCCTTATATCAACTATAAAATACTCTCCAGTTGCATTTTAAGCGACCTACCCAGTTCCGTTAATCTAGTGCAAACCCATAGAGTCTATATCATGTCTATGTAAGTGTATGAAAGATACAGACTATAGTAAATGTTATCCCAGGGAGAATGATAGTGATATAATGAATCAATGGATCTGATCGGCCAGGGTAGAATGTGATTCGAATTTTGGATATTGTAAACTCTGAATACATTAACACTTAACCATGCTCGGTGGCTAAGTGGTGTTCGCCTCGAGCATGGGAGGTCGTGTGTTCGAACCCCGGTCGGGCCATACCAAAGACTTACACAAAAATGGTACCCACTGCCCATTCTATTTAACACCTGCCATTAGAATGAGGAGTAGGGGCAACGTCCCGAAGAGCCTGGAAGCCTGGCCTAGTTAGACTATAGGCCAGGTAACGGGTTCCATTTTTATGGTGCATTATTGGTAACGCCTCCTGGTTCCCCGCTCATCCGCTAGAGGGCTCGGCGGAATTAGGTGTATGACTGGTGGATACCAGCCAAACCACTACGCTGGTTCCCGGGGTATCCGCTAGTCACAGGCGGTCACCAGCCAAAGTTGAAGCACAGAGTAGCATGGTTGAAGGTTGTGCCTGTGGAACCCGTTACCTACCCCTTATTTCATATGGGCAGGGAACCAGTCTAGGGCCCGAATGGAAGCCGAATTCGGTGACTGTACACACAATATTCCTTAATGAAATTTACCAAAAAAAAAAAAAAAATGTAACTGATAATATGACAGATGAACCATGGTTTACCATATATTTGCGTAATAAGTATACAATGAGTGGTAAAAAGAGGATATACATAAGGTGTAAAAGGTGGATTCTACCAGCCTGCTTCTGTGTCGTTAACAGAAGAAAAATATGTGTTCTCTGTTTATGCCTATTCTCTTCTGTGAAGAATAAAGATGAATATTTTATTGAGTTTGTAGTATGTGATATACATGTTATCAATGCACATGGATTCAATCAATAAAATATATAAAACAACAGGTGGTAGTATTGAAGACTGGGATATTCTTGGACTGGTATCACAATATCAGGAGAAGAAGAAAAATACACACATAATCTGTATAGAAGTCTGTGAATCAATTTTTTTGGTTTTTGAGAAAATCTTTATTTTTATCACAGTTGTCAGTTCATGATATTGTCAGAAATAGGGATTTAATCAACAGCTCTTTAGTCATGGTTTTGGTTACTACTATCAGTCGTTTTTACTAAGTTTTCTTTTTGTAGTCATTACTCAGATTGTTCTCCCTATTTTTTCTTTTTTGGGGTAAAATCCACATCCTAACTATTCATTTTAGTTATAGGTTACCACCCTTGTATTGTGATGCAAATCTTGTTATAGAAACTGATATGTTAACTACTTATTATCATTCTCATAATTCGACCAACAGTAGACTTGTTAAAGTAGCAACTAGAACAGCAGCTTTGGACCTGATGCATTTTTATATTGATATACTTCTCTGGGCCCAATGAGTATACAGCATCTAAAGTGCCCTGTCATGTCCCTAAATTCTTGATACGACTTGTCATAGTATTGTATAAACTAGCAACAAATAGTATGTTTTTCATTGATGAATGAGCATGCATCATGAGTACCTGACTCATCCTAAACTATAGGCAGTAAGCCTCACTCATGATTTCTATTGACACAGTTTTCGATGTTTATCCTTGTATTTTGATCAACAGATCTGTATTTTGACCCACAATGAAGTGGTACTTTATGACTGGATTGAAGGAAGACAGGCCTATGAGCCTAAGAAGTCCAAGTTAAATAAATGAATTTAAAAAAAAAAAAAAAAAAAAATTGATTAAAATGTTTTGGTTATATTCAGTCTATGGATCATTTTCTGTAACCACTTGTACCCAGTCAACTTGCCTTTTCTGCAACTGCCTGGGTCTAGGAGCCAAACATATCAAACACCAGTAGGTCACTGAGGTATTTCGGTCACAGTCAGCTGGGCACACCTCTAAGACCCTGAGACACTGGCCTTCTGCTCCTTTCACAATATCACACTGAATAGCACGCAGATAGTGAGGGCATAGTTTTTTGCAGCAAGCTGGAACTCCATGTGAGCACTCTAACCTTTAGGCAACGTATATAAACGTGCAAGCACGCTCGAATAAACCCCTGAGTGTCAGTCTCGCTTCATCACAGTCCCAAAATAGTGGTTGATGTCCAGTTTCCTTCCATGATATCACCAATAGTTGAGACGGTGAAGTTTTCCCTGTGGCCGTTAGGTGGCAGGTCAGTGGGATGCAGGGGAGCTGTGGCAAATCTAACCACGATCCCGAGAATCAAGCTGGCTACAAACAAACCAATGATGGCCACTTTCCCGAGGACGATCTTGGTGGTCACTGGCTGCTCTTCTTCTTGGAGAATGTGTACCGACAGATCGACCGAGACAGTAGCACTCATCAGGCACACGTCGTTGATGGTGTCTGGATTATCCAGGTTCTTCGTTAGGAGACCTGAAATATGACTAATATGTCTAAACAAACTAGGAGTAAATAGTATGTTCATAATAGATGAATGAGCGTGCAATTTTAAATGAAAAACAATTGAAAGGTTCGGGTTACATTCAGTATATATTGATCGTTTTCTGTAACTCACTTGCACTCAGTCAACTTGCCATGTATTCAACTGCCTGAGTCTAGGATCCAAATATATCAAGCACCAGTAGGTCAATGAGGCATTACGGTCTCTTGTTATTGGTCATGGTCAGCTGGGCACACCTCTAAGACCATGAGACACTGGCACCCTGCTCTGTTCTCAATAGCACAGTGAATAACACACAGATGGTAAAGGGATAGTTTTCTGGAAGCACACTGAAAGTTCAATGTGACCACTCTAACCCTGACTCTAACCTATAGAAGATGTAATTTAGCGCGTGCAAGCACGCTCTTAAGATAGGAAGGTTATAGGAGATAATTCTAGCACTATATTTTGGATGTGCTTATTTTCCCACTAAAAGGAATTCACACATGATGAATGGGTGACACACAGGATATAGACCATGGAGAATGGACTGGAATACTCTTGGGGGATATGGATAACGAGTTCCCAATGTAAAACCTATTTGACAAAATACCAAGGGTGAGATAATACATGGTGTCCCCTATGGATATAAGCAGGTTAACAGAGGCCCATAGCTGCACCTCCATGTTCTTAACCCTTTCACTACGCTGTATAGTACCAAATACACGCTCGGAAATACGCTGTTGCAGTACCATTTCCCCCCTGTAGTACGCTGGCACTTCTCACAATAACCACAGTGACGTCATCATATCACACCTCCATTGTAATAAAAAATTGTTAGGATGTTATATAAGTTATGATATTAACTATGATATAATAAATTTTTTTTTTTTTTTTATCTCAATGACACGCACGTCAGTGCTAGAGAGACATATATTTTTTATATAAAAATTAACTATGATATAGTTTTACATAGGCTAGAGAAATATTATCAAAATATTCCCATCTTTTCATTGAAAAATAGCAATTATTTAAATTTTGGAAATGATGCCTCAAGTCATCATAGCATACTACGTCGGGAATGCCTCCATGCATCATAGCGTACAATGCCAGGGAATGCCTCCAGGCATCATAGCGTAGCTAAGGATTAATTAAAGTGTTAATTATTGTACATACGTGTTCTTTCATCGACCACCTTTGGTTTGTCAGCCACGTTCCTCACACATGCTCGGTTCTGGGCCTGAGTTTGTGAGAGATACATCATTACTTTATTCATTTATTTAATTCTTTTTATTTCAAAAGCTTACAATGTGCTGTCGCAGGTTTTCATTGTAGCACAGTAATACAGGGTAAGTATGTGTACACAGGTTTGCATCCAGCTACAGGCTGGGAAACAGAAGCGTTAGAGTTCTACAAATAGGTGATACAATCACACCTCCTCTCAGAGATGAGATGTCTTATTGATGAAAATACTGGTATTAATGTGATGTGATGAGATGAGTTGGGTTTGATTAACTATTAGTTAATTATTAGTACATAAAATATTACCTACTAGGGTACTGAAAATGGTTTTACATGTATCTACTTGGTGAATTATTACTTATCTCAGATTAGTGTTTATGTGCAGGAAGCACCCCTCTCATAAGATCTCACACTCTCTAAGTGGTATTCTGTATTCCAGTCCAAATAAAGCCACTAGGGTGCCAAGTACAACGTATTCCCACTAGTTGGTATCATTATAGGAATCTGATGCACGCGTTTAGCATGGGAGGCAGGCCAGTGGATTCTCAAGGCTCTAAGCCTAGTTCGTTAAGAATTCTTCTCCCATAGAGCGTAGTGAGAACCTTGTACAGAATACCACTTAGAGAGTGTGAAATCTTATGAGAGGGGTGCACCAACAGCTGTCACTCCTCAAACATAGATGCTACATATGGGTCAGCATGCCAGACCCAGGATACTGACTTCCCTGCATCATGTCTAAATAATTCAACATCAAAGCACCCCCACATTCTTTTATCATGCAGTATCGCTTGGACTGTCATGTATGTGTAACTATCTGAAGTTTACAATTTTACTGATACTAACACTGTGCGAGCACCACTAGTTAATTCATATATACGCCATCGCGTAAGTGCATGTATCGGCTGTATATTGACACGTTTCCTCTTCTATACGTCAGCATAATGGCTGTATTTGCCACAAAGTGTATATGAAGTGAAATATTGTGTGCAGGACATGTATACGCGGGTTGTATACATTTTACACGTCTATAGATGAGGCGTATACACAACAGAAAATAAGACTACCTTGTATACGCAAAATCATACCTATATATATGCCGGATGTATACATATATAAATTGGTGGTCTTCACGCAGTGAAAATGTTATTTAATATCAGCCATTTTAATCTAATTGGTTCCATTGGTTATATGCTCTATTATCATCATAATAGAATATATAGTGCATTTTGCTACCTGAAATTCGTTTAGATTTGTAGGGTTTACATAATTGATAAAGTTCAAATCTATGAAACGAGTTTAATGAATGAGCAATGAAATGCAGTACTCACATCTATGGTTATCTCTGACTATAGGGCACAGAGTGATTGCTAGTTCTGCCATTAGTTGCTATAATCTATAGAAAATATTGAGCTGAGGCTAGAATTCCTCAGCAAGCCCTAAAAACATTTTTGATAAAATCCATTAATAATTGGTCCCGCCACCTGGTGTTTTGGATGGAGTTAGGGGGCAAGATGGCTGCATCCATGGCACAATAGCTATGTGCCCTATAAAGTAAGTACGAGATGACAGCTTGGAAAATATGCAACGTATTGATTATAAAAGTCTTATGATGATCTTATTATTATATACCTGTGGTAGTATACCTTACACATAAAATGAACCTCTCCCTTTGGCATCGGTTCGTTTTATCGTCAATTGTACAGCATATTTATCACATACAGCCACAGTAACCCTGTTTCCGTATATCACCTTCTAGATTCTGCACATCAGAGCATCAGTCTACTTGTCACAATTTTAACCTACCTCAACAGATATAGTCTCCCAGTCGAAGAACCATACAAAGCGAATGAACATTGTACCTCCATTGAGTGTGATTGACAACAAGAATCCAAGCCACATGCCTAAATGAAAACAGAAACATGTAACGCTTTATGGGTATGCAAGTACCCATATTACTTCCAGTAGTAACATCCTGCTTTGGTCTTCAGGGTTAACCCTAGGGCCTTGTCAAACCTAGGGAGCAAGTAATCCAAGCAATACCCATAAGTTATTATGGAGAAACCAAACAATAGTTAGGCGTGTTGTTGTTTATCGCACGACGGCAAGATCGCGTATTACTGCGCGAGGCGAAGCCAAGAGCAGTAATACGCAATCTTGCCGGAGTGCGATGAACAATAACATGACTAACTCGAGTTTGGTTTAGAATTTATCCTACCCTGCCGGTCTAAATTACTTCTACGTTAACAAATGACATCATTTGTCAAGTGTATCCAACTAGAGCGATATTTTTCATTTTTCTGAACTCCAGACCGAATACAGTGACCCAATGTTAAGCCTATGGAGTTTTTTATTAGGGGTAGGATAATGTTCTTTATTAGAGGGTGCATGCACACGCTAAATGCATCATCTAGAGGTTAGAGTGGTCACATTGAACATTGGTCAAATTATGTAGCGATTTAAACAAGATAGGGTCGAGCTCTGACCCTAAACTTGAATGGGTTTCTGAATTTTTCTCACCCTTCACATTGACTAATGGGCTAATACTTGTGACCCATTGGATATTTTCCCTAAATATCTCATAGGCGTTGGATACGAGTTCCCAATATTAAATCTATCGAGAAAAAATAACAGGGGTGAGATAAAAGACCGGAACGGAGCAAATAACTCACCAAAGAGTCCTAAATCGGTGAGAAACATGAGGCATATGCCAGTTGGTAATGCGATGAGGTAATACGACATGAAGATCACCAAAGCTGCCTCACTCTGTTTGGCTGCTCCGCGATAGATTCCCCGTTCTACAGCCTGCACAAAAACAGATCAAGTTTAGATAGTAGGAGAGTGGTTGTGGCCCACTAGATTTTAGGTCAGCTATAGACCGTAGAACCGCCCCAAGGCGCTATAAATATCACGCAAGGAGTTCAGGGTGAAGGTCGTGGTTTACTCCGAATGCAGTCATTGGCTACTGGGTCTACTATATTCCTTATATGGGAGTTAATGCAGGGGGACAACTCCATGCAGGAGGGAGGAGCAGATCTGAAAATTTAGCATTTTTCTTGCCGGCTCGTCAGAATGGTTATCAGAGATTATTCTGATTCCAGGGACTCTCTACTTTTTAGTGTGGGTCCTCTTGCCTAGCAGACCTTTCTGTATCAGTATTCTATCTGGGGTCAAAAGTCAAGGTCCCTAAAATTGAAGAGATTCTAATTCTTCTGACAGATGTGCTCCCTACTCTGACCCATTATGATATAGGGGGTTCATATAGAGTACGTATATATACCCCACTAGGGTCTTTAATTGTGGTGAACTTTGACTACCTTGTATACGCAAAATCATACCTATATTAGCCGGGTGTATACATATATAAACTGGTGGTTTTCGCACAGTGTAACAAATTACCCTGCAGCTCAATTCAATAGCGGAATATAGAAACTCGAAAGTGACATTCTGGACCATTAGAACTCAACGAGACGCCAGAATAACATATCAGGTGCCCTTGGAAAAAAGTCCACTCGAATAAAGAACCCCACACACTTACAAGAAAGACTACGAATTGTATTATTATTATTTTTTGGGGGATTGTTTATTGGCACTATTCAAAGATTCATGGAATTAATACTCAACACAAAAGGAAATCATCCGTGAACAACATCAATAAAATATTTCATATATGCTTGGTTTTTGGTGCCTTTTCCTAAAACTAGGAGCAAAAGGTGAATAGATAATAAAGGCTGACATATCCCCTCCCCGGGTGAAACAACGTGGGGGAAGACCACAGAAGATTCCCACTGCCTTTTGCCTGATGAGATCAAGTGAGAACATAATTACACACAGACATGAAAGTAAACCTCTATCGGCGTTACTGGGAAAATGCGTTCCTATATACCCATTTCCGAAACCTCTATAGTTACATGCAACTGCTGAGGGTGTAGTAATTATGAGTTATGTAGCGAGGCTGACGTTTTCGTCTCAGGCTGATATTTTCGTACCAGGCTGACCTTTTCGTCCTGGGCTGACCACGTGATATAAAGAGCACCGGGACAAAAACATAGCTGTTGCAGTTACTCAATAAGAGTGGCCATTTTTCTGGAGACTTCGCAGGTAAAGAAATAATCCTTTTTATCAATATTTGAAGGTATATAGGAATAGGGAAACCAAGTACCGGTAAGAGAAAGTCAAAGTTACTCAGTAAGGGCCGGAAAAATTACTGCCTAGGCTGACGCCTTGGGCAGTAATTTTTCCAGCCCTCACCTCGTAACTTTGACTTTCTCTCACCGGAACATAGTTTCCCTCTATTATTATATACCTGTGGTAGTATATCCTATACATACGGCCCGCTCCTACCTATGTCGTATTTATATCCGTACGACACCTAGGTGACGTACGGGGTATGTATGTGGCGTATGGGGCATGTACGGCAGCGAAATCCAAAAACTCACCCAGAAGCAAGGTTAAAGATTGGATATTTTGAGGTATATAATAATAGAGAAACAGGCTGACTGTCTCCGTATGGATAAAATACTTGGTAAAATCATCGATCAGATGAACCTCTGCCTTCGGCATTGATTCATCTGATCGCCGATTTTACCGCATATTTAATCCGTACGGAAACAGTAAGCCTGTTTCTCTATAATACTCACAGTGATTCCATCCAGGGCGCAGTATACAGCAATAACAGGCATGATCTCGGCAAGTAAGGCAAGGACGTCCCTGTGCGAATTGAGTTCACGAGTTATCAAGGTGTCATTAACCCTTCAACTGCAGCAGGATGCCTCCAGGCATTCTCTCGGCTACCGCAGCATGATACCTCCAGGCATTCCCCTGGCTACCTCCAGGCATCATAGAGGCATCATTGGTACTTATATACAAAATTCAATACATAAAAAAAAAATTGTTTGAATTGAAAGAAATTTTGACATAGCAAAAACATCATATCAACCTTTGATTTGATATAAAAAAGATATCATCAGCTACCAAGGTAAATTACTCAAATAAAATGACACATCATTTGACATTGCTATTTTCCAAAAAAAGTGCCTCCTGTAGAATGTTCTTTTATGCAGGCAGGGACTGCTGTGTAATGTTAAGTAGGGGAACTGGGTGCTGCAGGGAAAGGGTTAAAGATGGTAAAAAGCAATAAGGCTCAGTTAATGAATCCAAGAGAGTAAGCCCCGCCTACGATGACTGTAGGCATGCGCAGAGCGGGGCAAGTAGGTACAGATTTCATCTGGGAGCAGTGTGGGGCTCTGTTCCCGCCGCTCAACTGGCCTTTGCATAAGGCCTGGCGTCCACCTACTACGATATGGCTCCGATACAGTCTACGATGCACCTCCCGATAAAATATCAAAATGCGTCCGAAGGTCCCCTAATGTCGCGGCAGTTGACCACGTTTCTGCGATTAGACACCGATAAAAACCACATACAATGCGTTGTGGGTTGGCATGTCTAGACATATGTCTATGATTTTGCACCTTCCCGATATGTCTCCAATATATGCTTTTTGTATCGGTGCCATATCGGTAGGTCTAAATTTCTATCGTAGTAGGTGGACGCCAGGCCTAACACTGGCGACCATTGCGACAAAGTCACTCATGAGTACTATACTGCCTACTATGAAGCAGTCTGTCTTGTCGTGACATTGCTAGCACTACTCTCATGAGATCTCACACTCTCTAAGTCGTATTATATGTTTATATATATATATATATATATATATATATATATATATATATATATATATATATATATATATATCTGTATCTCTCTATATTCATATATGTGTGCCAGTGAATATTTACTCACAATGACTCCATCCCCCATCAGGACTACTTGTCCATACCCCACCTCTTCCTGGCTACATGCCCCATTCAGAACTGAACAACACCCAATGCAGAGACCCTCTCATACACCCCCTCCCTGCGGCCTGGGGACGTCGTGAGCGGTGTGGGTCAGGTGCACTCTACACACAGGCTGCCCTGGGTGGGGGGACGTTATTTAAAAATAGGTGTGGTATATAGAAGGTGTGTTTTTTTAACAAAAAAAAATTAAATTTTTTTTTTTCATAAGGAATAATTTCCTTATCTCAGCTTTAAGAAAAAGATTGATAAATGTTCGCCATCTTATATGGAGTGGGATGTAATATGAGAGAATACGGTCACAAAGCAATTGCATAGGGAAAATAGTCCCTTTGTTCAATTGAGACACAAATAGTCCCACCTGATATACCCTTTGAAAAGACAATTCCTGGGTTTAATCTAGTCGAGAAGATGGATAATGAATACAATAAGGCGGTTTTGTAAACTGTCCTATCTTCATTATTCATAACAATGTTACTTTATTCCTGTGTGATATGACTATAAAAAAAATTCATATAGGGTTATAAAATTCTAGGGTTATAAAAAAACATGAAACAATGATACTTACTGCACATTAGTAAAAACAAGACCGATGTAATTTCGAAGAGACAATAGAAGTATCATAAAGAATATGGCGTTCAATGCTGAAACAGATGAACACCACAATTGAATCACAGGAACTTACAGAAGTAGTGATGACAGTAATAATAGAGGGAAACTATGTTCCGGTGAGCAAAAGTTCAAAATTACGAGGTGAGGACTAGAAAAACTGAGTAACTTTGATTTTTGCTTCTTTTTTATTTTTTTATTTCTCAACAAAATTCACCAATTCTGGTGGTCATAAATTTTGTGTTTGACTGAGTCGGTGGTTCATTTCCAGATATTCATCCAACAATTTTATGAAATGACATACATATGTACAATGATGAAAAAATATAAATGACACAAATTAAACTAGGAAATCGATTTTGGGTCATGATTCCCGATGTACAACTTTAGATTAAAATTTGGGTCTGGTTTCATACTTTCATGCGGTATGCTTTGGGATTTGTTTTTTCTAGGTTTTGTGTAACTTATATCGTAGTCGATTAGTCTGGTTTGGGATTACCGGCATGCGTTTTAGTACGTTTTTAAATGCCGTTTTTGTTACTGATTGTTTCAGGACCATACTTTGAGCGTTCCACATAGTGGCACCTCTGTAGTAGGGTGACCTCTTGAAGTGTTCGGTTTTGTGCTTGGGTATTCCAAACTTCGTTTGATTGTTCGAGCACAGATTTCTACGTGCTTCGAGATGGGTTTCATCTGCTTCTGCTACATTAGGTAGTGGATTACCTATTGGTACATTGACATGTTCATGAGAGTAAACATTCCTCACATATGTTAAGGGGGGTACCCACTGCTTACGACACACTCCGACAAGCCTTACGACACACTGCGACAAAGAAAATCCCTGTCGGAAGGGCTATGTCGGAGTGTGTCGGAGTGTGTCGTAAGGCCTTGTCGGAGTGTGTCGTAACGGTTTGGCGGGAAAAGAAAGGTTGCTATGGTACCGACACACTCCGACACAACCAGCTCACTTGCAGGGCTTTATCAATATAGGAATTATTTAGAAAATATGATTTTCTTCAATTTTCTCCCAAAAAACTAAGTGAATTGGTGTTTTTTATCAATTGTATCAGAAATACAAACGAATATCAATAATCGTGTATCAAATTACAGTATAGACTACATTATTATAGTCTATTTACGTGTAAAAGTCATAGTTACAGTTGTCAATAATGATCTAGTATCAGATAACCCTCACTACATAACTCATTATTATTGCACCCCCAGCAGCGGTATGTAACTATAGAGTGTTTGGAAATGGGTATATAGGAATTCATTGGTAGACCTTTACCTGTCGTTCACACTAAACGACTAAATATGTGGCGACTGTAGAACGTCAGCCAATAGTTGTCAGGTGGTGGCAATGTCCACCGCAAAAGTCATCAACCTCAGATTATACCCGCGCGTTTACACTGATGACTATAAGTTTTCACATAACCGCTGCCCATGCAGACGACTAATTCATACCTGCTTGAAATAGACGCGAGCGTGTCCGATAATTGTGAAGTGGTAGCAAATTGTGTAATGTGATATTATGAGACGATCTGCTATCACCATGCGCTTGGCGTTTATATCAGACGACTTCTACCATTTCACTGCTGAAAGTCGTCAGCCGCTGCTAAATTCGAGAATCGCCGCCTATAGTCGTCTAGTGTAAACACAGTGTTAGGCTACATTTATTGATACCAATGTGTGAGGAACCCTCCTTGTTACCTATGCTCTTGACTTAATTCATGAATGTATAATTTCCCCTGGTTCTTCAGGTAGTGGTATGCTAATGTTCAGCAGGTTTTGATAAATGAGATGTTTTAACGTGGATATGTCACTGCACGAAAATCACTATTTTACATATGTATAAGAAACGCGTCTAACAGTAGGATTTTGCGTCTAAAAGTAAGACCTGTTATCCGTCTCGTAGACGCCTTATCTAGTGGCGTATATACATCATTACATGTCCATGGTGCGGTCTTATATACGTCATATATACGCCTGATTCCGTTGTATATACACCAATCTCAAAAAGCTCCATTCTCTGCCACTTGGGGACACTACTGGTAGCATATTTCATTTGCCATTAACCATCCAAGTCTGTATTATATGAAAATTGCAATCTTATATTACCAATTTATTTTATAAAAACCTAATTAAGTATAAATTGATTAATTACACATAATAAACCCTGTATTTGTTGTGTTTTTACCGTTTTTCTAATAGATTTGACTTTAAAACACCATGCCTATGTGTGGTCAATCTTGGCTTAGCATATAAGCACCCTCTTCAAGGTTATAGCTAACTACTGAAATCATCTTACCCCCTGCGAATGCGACCGCACAGGTGTGAATGCAGCCGCATTCACACCACATGTCTACCCGGCCCCCGCCGACACCATAACACCTCGCGGCGGGCAGCGGCGGGCATGGGCGGGCGGTGGAGGGTGGGGGAGGGTTTCCCACTGAGTCAACCTGTACAAACGCGGCTGGTGGCGGGCGGTGGGCGGTGGCGGGCGGGCAGCGGGGGGCTTCTCACTGAGGCTGGCTGGGGGTGGCGTGAGGGGGCGGGGTTGGGAGGTTGCGGGTGGCGGGTCAGTGTTGGTGTATCCTCTACCAACACCCACAGGCCCGGGTGGGCCGCGGGTCGCACTTTTTTTTTTGTATCATAAATACGCCTGTCGTATATATATGTTGCGCAGAGTATATTTTATCATAAATACGCCAAATACGCGCGCGTCTACATATGGAAACTGTCTTGTAGACGCCCGAAACGTAGACGCGTATAAGAGGTGTATACAAGTATAAACAAGCCACGATACAGCCGATATGTGCGTTATCGCAATGGCGTATATATATGTAAAATAGTGGTTTTCGGGCAGTGTGTTTAATTTGTTTGGAGATATTTCACTGATGAGGAAAACATTTATGATAAAGCCTAATACACATCTACCAAGATGGTGACAAAGGAATGGCAATTTGTCTCAGGCAAGCCATTCTTACAGAATCAGCCCCGGTCGGTAGATATAGGACAGCTAGGCAAGGGTCAGACAACAATTAGTGAAACCCCGTCCTTGAGATGTTCTTTTGTTGCCGATGAGTTGTCATTTAATGTTCCTAAATTGTTCACCAAAAGTTTATCAACATGCTGATAAATTCAGTCACTGTGAACGGAACGTTGGTAAATAACCCCTGATTGGGTGGCCGAAATTGGCAGAGGAGTTATGTAATTTGCCTGTGACAAGTTCACTGACCCCTATACGATTCTGGAAATAATTGTTCAACCCTGAATTGATAGATGTCTATTGGACTTAAATGTTAGAAGTTCAGTTACACTGCTTTTTCATGCAGTTATGTATGAGCAGCATTCTGGTCAATTGGTTAATTTATTCATATTCAAGGGCGAAATATAGAAATTTGGGGGTAGTAGGTCCTTTGGCACCCCTCTTATAAGATCTCACACTCTCTAAGTGGTATTCTGTATTCCAGTCCAAATAAAGCCACTAGGGCACCAAGTATACAGTATTCCCGCTAGGTGGCATCATTATAGGAATCTGATGTATGTGTTTAGCATGGGAGGCAGGCCAGTGGATTCTCAAGGCTCTAAGCCTAGTTCTTTAAGAATTCTTCCCCCATAGAGCCTAGTGAGAACCTATTTGAGAGTTACAACTTAGAGAGTGTGAGATCCAATGAGAGTGATACACCTGACCCTCCATTTGATAAGGGGACATGTTGTATCGCACAAACTATTAAGCAAAAAAACTAAGCTGGTATGCTTTTACCAAAATCTCTATGTATTGTCTGCACACATTGGACAAAGGGTCAAAGTCAAGAAAATCTGCATAGTTGAGAAATGGAAAAATAGATATATACCTCCAATTGTTGGGCCTATACGGCTAGTAGTCTTGGCCCTCAGTGGGTGCCCTGCTCCTAACTGTTGCCCCAACTGCACAAGCGTGGCCTGACCCAATCCCAGTGGTATCTGTAACAAAAAACTATCATCAAGGCCAGCAACCCCACAACGAACCTCCGAAACTGACTAAAGAGACTAGAGTCCTGAGCGTTTAATATAGGTAAAATAACAATATCTAGTTCAATCAAATGCAGCATTTGTAGAACATGATATTTTCGAAAATTAAGTAGTTAGAAATCAAGTGAACTTCATAAAGAAACCATAACAGCGGTTTTTAGGTCTACGATTCTAAAATTGTGGTGCCACCTGTCATTTCATCAAAGAGCTCTCGCCTGAGGTCATGTTTCTGCTTGAATCACTGACATTATAAGTAAACAAGTAAGACATGATTTTCCATCAGTCCTATCGCAGCCAATAATCAGTATAGATACTTTAAATAACTATGTAGCAAAATCCCTTTGTGTCTAATCCGTTCTCTGCATTCCTGATGGGGTGTGGGGGTTCGAATTGGGACAGCAAAACATTTACTTTAAATAACTACCCACAGAAATACAGAATGTAAGTTATTTTTTGATTAAATGTTATCTAGAGGTAACTATTGGCAGTTTATAGCTATGCCATATGCCAAAAATGCAAAAGTATCAGAAAAACATGTTTATAGGGCTCTTTTGGACTCTTTGCCATCTGTCATAATGCTCCTGTAGCGCAGGAAATATATATATCACAGCCTAGCAATCTACAATATAGGTATCATTTTAATACCTGAGAAGACAGGGTGTTTATTTCTATAGGTCATTGCGATAGATTTGTCATTAAATCACTGTGAAGACAGGAATGTAACATGTTTTAGTGTTTTTACCTAACAAATTCTGATGTTCAATCTATGATCTAGCCATGACATAGGTATATCAGATGTATACCAAAAGATAGGCCCAAGACTTAGCTTTCTAACGATGTTTCGTTTATAAAAATCGCCCAATTATTTAAGACACAACAGCGATTTGCCTCATTCAAGTTAGAAAAAAAACTAGTTTTTTGTCCCATTTTAAATGCTCAGGAATATAGATATAAACTTGAATAGGTGCATAATTGGATATACTCCATGAAGGATATTAACCTCGAAGGAGCTGAGATAGTGGCGCTTGAGAATGTAAATTAGTAAGATGATAGTTGTTGTGGACAGGATTATCCTACCCCTCATATAAATCTCAATAGACTTAACATAGTGTGACTGTATGCCACAGTTATGCCATAAAATATTTATATGCCACGGATGACATATGAAGTTTAAACATCCATGCCTGGTTAGGCCCCGCACCCACTTGTTACGATTTCGCTTCTGACACGCCCCGATATCGAACGTTGTGTCCGAAGCGTGGGAGTTATCGCAGTAGTGGACCTCGGCTTCCGACAAGGACTGCGACACGCCCCGACATGGCCTGTGACACGCCCCGACACGGGCGCCGTGTCGCAGGCCTCCCGACACGCTTCCGACAATTCCAACATGTTGGAATTGTCGTAGTGTGTCGGAATGCTTCCGACACGTCGAGACCTGTTGGGGCCTGTCGGAACGCTATCGTAGCGTTCTGCACTAGTGGAGGCAGGTTTCCGACAAGGTCTACGACACTGTTCCGACACGAGTCACGATATTTAACACTGGCACCTATGGAAGCAATGGTAAGTCAATAGGCATTTAAATTTTCCTCTATATCTCCGTTAATACATTGAAAATTTCGACAAAACTTCGCTTACATACTAATCAGGATGTACCCTTTCCGTAACCCAAGAGTTTTAAAATATTTGATAATAGAATATATAAAAAATCTAAAAAGTTCAATTTCACCCATTAAAACCCATATCATCTTCTTCAAAATTTACCAGAGTATAGTATATGTGTAATACTACTTATTTAGGTTTTAAAAATCATAGGTCACTCTCATCATTTTTGAAAGAATTGAGGAAAACTGTATCCTGTTGTAGCCCGTGTCGTAGCCCGTGTCGGCTCCGTGGTCTCCTTTTTCCCCCCCAAAAAAACGTTACGACACATTCCGACATGCTCCGACACACTACGACACGCTCCAACAAGAGTGCTGCGATTGTACTACGACAGAGAATTACGCTTGTCGGAGCGTGTCGGAGTGTGTCGTAACTAGTGGGTGCGGGGCCTTAGGATAAAATCTAATCATCACTCAATTTCATATGATTGTTTACATGGCGTTTGTTGTCTTCTACTACAGATATCCCTCAGCTCCGCTTCATGAAATCATTCCGCAAAGACAACTCACTCCATATAAACAATCGCATGAAATTTTGTGACATTCCTTGATATCACCTACATGTAAGCTTCTCACAGGCTCTTTTTATTAGGATTCTCACCCATTTCTAATAAGTAAGAAATGATGTAAATCCTACTGGGTAAAACCCATAAAAACGTGATTGCTAATACATTATTTAAGTGTATAAACATCTTTACGTAAAAAATAATGTAGTGGGCAGTTGGCCTAGCCCAACCTTGTCTCCATAGGGGTATAGGGGCTTCTACCCATTTAGTGTTGAAAAAGTCCTTCGGCAATCACACATCAATAATGAGTTATCGATAGTAAGATATTATCATGAAACATCACAAAATTTCTTATGATTGTTTATATGGCATGAGTTGTCCTCATGGAATGATATCACGAAGTGGAGCTAGGTGATATCTGTAACAGAAGACAATGAATGGCATGTAAACAATCATATGAAATTGAGTGATGTTTAGATCTTATCCTACCCTGTCACATGGTTTTAACTTCATATGTCACCAGTGGCATAGGCATATTTTATGGCATAACCTTGGCATACAGGCCCACCATGTTAAGTGTATGGAGATATATATGAGGGGTAGGATAAAGTCTATTCTCCATGGTCTATAACATCATATATCCAGTTTGTCATCCATTCCTTTAGTGTTTACAGGGGTGAGATGATTACAGAAAGTGTCTTGTTTTGGTCACAGTTGTCATCCTTCAACTTGTTTGAATGCCACACCATATTCACTCGATTTAACCTTGTTCATATCGCTCTGTGTCAAACACGTGGAGCATGACAAATTCGACCAAAACTGGGTGGTTTCTTCTTTAATATTGCATATTTTAAAATAGTACATAACAAACTAGTGGTGTTTTTTTTTATAGAAACAGAAGAGGAAAACTAACTGCTCCTATTAATGTGGTGAGTGTGACCAAGATGGTGCTTGTGGCCAGCTCTGTAGTTCCCAACAGCCCTGTTCAAAACAAATAATAAAAGTTATACCTGGCAGAAAATGTCCTATGTAGGGATAAATTTCAGTACAGTTCAACAAAACTATTACCAACCACAAAGAGGGGCCATAGCAATTATACTTTTTGGTGATTAGAGTTTCACCCCTGTGTACAATAATAAACCTTTCTTGCAGACTATAGAGTTCTAGGTGGCTTAGCTGATTTGAAAACAATTACTTATGTATGATTGTCCTTAGTGGGATGCTAGCCACAAAACCTGGGCATCCCAAAGGCCCCATTTTCAACCTTTATCCTTTGAAGCTGGTTTTAATTCCTTCATTATTTCTAATGCCACAGAAATGTTCGTCAGTTTATGCTTGGCCCATGTATCCGAAAACAGTATTCGGAAAGGTTTTACAGAAAACATAAAAAAATGCCTCAATATTACCAGCAAAGTAAGGTTATGAGATTTACCAGTTACTTCCTATACCCTTATGACTCTGAACTTTCTGTCCTACGACAAATTCGTTAAATCATATCGATAGACATACGAGGATGGCAATGCAGAGAATTTTGTTAGGAATTCTCAGTTAGTTAGGTCTAGAGGAGTCAGTCTAGTTAAAAAAACACAGTTAATATTTACAAAAAAGGAGCGAGATCATAGTAATCTTGTCTTACTGCAAAATAGGTAAATGCTTGTGTCAATATCATCGGGGAATAATTCACATCATTGGGAAGTTCACATGTAAGTACTATGAAGAAAATTCATCATCCTAATCTTTGAATAAAATCTTTTGGGAACTTCACTCCCACCGGAGAGAAGTTAGTATTATTAACCAAAGGTGTCGCCACTTGTATCGTATACCTTTATATGTTACCAATCCTATTGGGTAGGTGTCTCTACCTGGGATACAGTCAGGTACCAGCCAAACTGGAGGTACTGGGCCTCACTTGTCGTCCACACATTGAACCAACAAGAAGTGAGAAAGGAAAACCTTTTTCTTTTACACCTAATCAAATACGGAAGAACATTTACCAACCCAATTTGTGTTTCTCAACGTTACTTTGTTCAGAAGTTATAAGAACTGGAGAGTAATTATGCTAAAACTACACAAGCCACCAACCTGCGAGGATCGTAGCAATTTCGTACAACCACCATTCACTGCATGTCATTATCACACCGTAGAAACCAATCTTAGAGAGAGCTCCCCAGCCAATCAGACACTGTCTGCTCCAGCCTGCGAGGAGTGGAATTGTACAGATTTTTAAATTTTTTTTTGTAGCAAATGTTTATTTCTCTTTTAGTACATGTTTTATCATTCTGCTCCAAACATAAGAATTGTACATATTTAGTACTGAAAATAAATATGTGGCAAATTCTTTTATCCAATACTACATTTGAGAAACTCTGACTGTCTCATAAGTTCATCCAAAATATGGTCAGAGTAAAATATATAAAATAAAAGATGATGGGTTGTGGTATCTGCTAAATACACAATATTACTATGATCTGGATCTGCGTGGTCGTATTCTCCATGTAGTTGATGCGTAGTAATGCCTAGTGTCAACTACAAGGAGAATACGGCCACACATATCGAAATCTTGGTAATGTTGTATTAATTACTCACCTTTTGCCTAATCATTAGGGAAAAAAATGTAGATAATTAGAAATTCGAGGCAAGCGCCGTGCAGTGTTTATATAAAATAGTTCCTAAAATGCCCGTCCGACTTTCCGGAATCTACTCAGTAGCGATCTACAGGCTCCATAGGCTTAGTATGGAGACTCTGTATTAAGTAGGTAAGAATATTGTTTATTGATATGATATTCTAATCAGACTATTCATGTCAGCCACAGACAAGCTTCTATACTGCCTGATAATTACAAACTTACCTTCCCATGATCTCCTTAGTTTTTCTGAGCGACAGAAGCATGCAATCCTCAGTATTACTGAGATGAAGTAGTAGGATTGCTGAGCCAGTGAAGACCCACTGAAACATTATGTAAAATCTCTACAGAGGCATCATCAATCAAACTGTCATGCAAGCATTGTTCCATCCACCTTCTCTAACATCATAGAATTTATCGACATAGGGTGATGTAATCTCAAAATGATGTATAACTTGATTTACACTTAAAAGTTCACTTTTCAGGGTGCTGCTATCTAAGGGTGGGGTCCACCAACCACGACAAGGCTTTGACAACGCCGACAAAAAGTTCCAATCAGTGCTTGTCGCAGCCTTGTTGTAAGAAGAGGGGCTTTACGACAGTGTTGTCGGGGCTTATCAGGAAGTGCACGGTCCACCACAATTTCGTATCGTAGACCTCTGCAACATGCTCCTGACATGCCATGACACTCGACGGCAAGGGTCCAGTCGTGGGAAAAATTGAACATGCTCGATGTTGTCGTAGCATTGTCGGAATGCTCCCGACAAGCTTCCAATCATGGCCTTTACATGGCCTTGTCATCGACTCTTGTTAGGAACTGGGGTCCACCAACCACGACAAGGCCTCCAATCGTAGGCCAGTCACTAACCTTGTCGGGAACCCATTGTCATAGTCCTGTCGTGATTGGTGGACGCCCCCTTTACCTTGCAATCTTGCAGTTAAAACATGTCTCCGTGTTATTATAAACTTGTTGCCACCAATCTTTATATATATACTTCATGAAACCATAGACTACACACGAAATACCTTCATCTTTGATAAACCTAAGATAATTATGTAAGATGATGATGTTATATTTGCTGAACAATGATGAAATAAGATGTCCTCTTAACTGTGAAAAATAAAAGAAATCAAACAAGGAACTGTGGTTATAAAATTAACTCACTCGATCCCCATGTTAAAGACATAGAGGAGGAGATACTGAAGTATGCTATGCAGACCATGAGCAGTCAGGCCTATCCAGATGTCTGGGCACAGGATGTTCTGGAAAAACATCGAGAAAATGTATGTTGTTGCTATCGTGTGCACCGATAGTAATCTCAAATAGTAACTCCAAGACTTTGTCTCATTACAAGCTTTATTGCTGATGTCACTGCAAGGACTGCCTGATGATGCATCCAGATCAAGGTTACAGCCTGGCTCCGCGTTCACCCTGAGGGGATAACCATGTTGGTACAACAGCCAATGAGAGCGCATAGCTCACAGATGCTAAGCCTGCCATGTCAAAACTAGGAGCTAATGATATTTCCATTTACAATGGATGAGCGCGATACTTCTTAAGTACAATAAACTCTCACATAATAAAAACCTTGATAATACAACTATTTGCAAACATTGTTTTTATTATACATAAATGATGTAGTCTCTGATTCTGAGTAGAAGAGGTCAGCGAGTCAGTGTGGGGGTGGGGGTGGGAGTGGGCAGGGGGAGGGGGTTGGTCTGTAGTCACCAAAAGCACAAGGGTGAATAACTGGTCAAATAGGTTTGCTGGTACTGTGCCACGTAGGAGAATCTGTCCCATCAGTTTCTGATTGTGAGTAGAAGAAGTCAGTGAGTAGGTGTGGGGGTGGGGGTGGGAGTGGGCAGGGGGAGGGGGTTGGTCTGTAGTCACCAAAAGCACAAGGGTGAATAACTGGTCAAACAGGTTTGCTGGCGCTTTGAACACAATGTATTTAGGTGTGTCCCATCAGTTTTGAACTATTTTTAGGAACCAAGTCAGTAGTGGGACGGGGTATGGTCAGACTGTGATACTGGCCACCTGCCCATTACACTAGGCCTTTCTAGCTGGTGCATTGATAGTGAAGGTTTAGATTCTTTGCAGTAAGCTGAAAGCCTGTGTGAGCATTCTAACCCTTCTAGATGACGTATATGAGCGCGATTTCCCGCGCTCAACAAGACCCCTTTCTTGTCAATAAACAGTTAAATTCTTAACTCATAGTAGTACATAGTGCCTCTGTGTTTGAGTTCTTACTCCCTTCTCTTAAGGTCTACTCCTTACGCAAGTAAGGTCCAAAACTTTACAAAAGGTTGTCTTCATAGGCATGTAGCGTGGAGCCACCATGATTAGTTAGGTCAAGGGAAAGTGCATGTATGTTTCACATACAAAGACATTGGAATATAACAATATGTAACTAGTTCAAAAGTTTTATGTAATTCTAATGGAATTTGTATCCACTAATATGGTATTCCATTACCTTTTCAACACAACAGTTCGTAGCATTTTATCGATTTACATATCTGCACTTCTCATATATTATGCATCAGTGAGAATATTTAGTTAAAGATGAAATGGAATGGATATATTCTATTTAACATACTGGAAGTGCAATCTAAAATAACAAAAAAAAAGAATAGAAACCAACAGAAGACATGTTGAAATCGAAAAGTTAGTAGCAAGTTTTATATATATTTACCACATAGGGGGTTTGTTTTATCACTAACCTGACATTGAAAGTACCTCTGCAGTACAATATTGACTGCCATGGGCTGGAAAATACAACAGCATCATTGTCAGAATCTTCATACTCCTATAGGACTATACATGTAGTTGGTTGTTTTGCGATATGACATTTTCCACTGGCCGATTGCTCGCCACCGATTCCTAACTTTGCGAACCACCAACACCAGGAATGGACCTATTAAATGCAGCAGAAACAAGATACCCTCGCCGACGTGCAGTCATTAGCCACCACTAACTGTCTTCTAGGTCGTTTTAGACATTGGTACTTTGGTACTTTGGTATATCAAACTTTTCTTATAACTAGCTGAGTTGGGTCTTTCACATTTTAGTATGAATTGGCAGTGGTGCACCCCTCTCATAAGATCTCACACTCTCTAAGTGGTATTCTGTATTATCACTACACTCTATGGGAGCGGAATTCTTAAAGGACTAGGCTAAGAGCCCTGAGAATCCACTGGCCTGCCTTCGGTGCTAAAGACTTACATCAATGTAACTTAAAGATTCCTATAATCTCAATGATGCCACCTAGCGGGAATACTGTGTTCCAGTGGATTCTTTGGATTAAGAATTCTTCTCCCGTAGAGTGTAGTGAGAACCATGTTCAGAATTCCACTAAGAGAGTGTGAGATCTTATGAGAGGGGTGCACCAGCTGTGGTATGGCTCAGTTCTTCGAGCAGTACCTCGTTGGATGCCCAACATAAGCAAGAAAACTCATGGCCACTTTTCCCAAGCTTTTAAGAATAGAATTAACTTACAATGGAAGAAAAAGGAATGTAAACGAGGCGTGTATAGAGTACCTGTACGACTGCACAACTGACCAGGCAGGTGATTTGAACCACGGGATTTCGTGCATTTTCTGCTGACTTCTGTTTGTATTTCCTGTCTAATTGGAGAATACAGTGGTTGTTCGTATGGATAAAAGTAAGGCCCGGCGTCCACCTACTACGATATGGCACCGATATGGTCTACGATGCACCCCCGATACAAAATCAAAATCGCGTCGGTAGGTCACCTAATATCGGGGCAGTTGACCACGTCTCTGCGATTAGACACCGATAAAAACCCCATACAATGCGTGGTGGATTGGCATGTCTAGACATATGTCTACGATTTTGCACCTTGCCGATATGTCTCCGATATTTGCTTTTTGTATCGGTGCCATATCGGTAGCTCTAAATTTCTATCGTAGTAGGTGGACGCCAGGCCTTAGTCACGTTTCATGACGCATGTCACATCTAATGTCGTATGTTCTGTCACAGTTTGCGACGTACCGTTCACGACAAATGAAACTCACTTGTGTTTTCACGAAACTAGCGAACCCCAATCTGTCCGTATGGTGTCCCAGATGCTATCTAAACATGTCACGAAACTAGTGAAACAGGTCCCAGGTCTGCTCTGTGTATTTTCTTTGTTGTGGTTGATTTCCCCAAGATGTCCCAGTGTCTTTGTACTGCTGATTGGACATGTTTCTTTCCTTGTCTGAATGTTGTAGTGAGAAACATTGAAAAGAAAAGACTGAAAAAGAATTTTTTTTTGAGATCCAAGGAAGTCAGACAGGTCTAAAGGCCCGTTTCCATTGGCCGACGAGGATTGCTTAGATTTTCTGAGTTACACAGAAAGTCTGCGGTGGTGCCACTGACTGTGCGTCGGTATAGAAAAATCGCTGAGGGTAGTAGATTTCACTCAGTGACCAAGCTTTCACTCAGTGGTGGGTGGTGCCACATTGCATAATCTAAGCAGAAAAAAATCGTGGGGCATTTCACGACCTTGGTTGTTTCCATTGACCGATATTGTGTCCACAATGCCAAAAGTCCGTCGGTGGTTCCTGACTGTAGATCGGTCACGGGAAATCGGCCAATGGAAACGGGCCTTATCCCCCTGACAAACCAGTGTTTTTTAAGAAATTTCGGAAACTACAATGGACACATTGGACATAATAATTATCATGAAATGTCACAAGATTTCACATGACTGTTTATATGGCGTGAGTTGTCTTCACGGAATGATATCTTTAAGCGGAGCTGAGTGATATCTGTAGCAGAAGACAATGAACGCCATGTAAACAATCATATGAAATTGAGTGATGTTTAGATTTTATCCTATCCAGTCAAACGTCTTTAACATAATATGTCATGCATAGTGTTTAAATATTTATGGCATAACTGTGGCATACAGTCACCCTATGTTAAGTCTATTGAGATTTATATGAGGGGTAGGATGAATGAAAATATCTATATAGAAATCATACTTACGATTAATCCCGGAATGAAGATTAGCATGTAGCGTGCACACAACCTAGACCAAACGGACAAATAACATTAGCTTCTGTCTTTTACAATTGATATATATATATAAATTGAATACACTGGTATGGAAATACCATGTTGAAATACATATGATGTTCTACCATAAGTCTTTTGATGGTATCATTCTCATGATTTTAATCATTTAATTATATGAATTGTTGTCTGCACCTACTTAGAAACTTCAGGGTCTTGGCCGATTAACAGCAACAGTGACTCCATGTTTAGATAAAGAGCGATGATGGGGAAAAGTAGAAGGATGAACAGGAAAAGACCTACAAACGATGTTAATTGTTAATAATTACTGACGGTAACCCAACGTTTACATTAGACGACTAAATACGTGGCGACTGTAGATCGTCAGCCAATAGTCGCCAGGCAGTGGCAATGTCCACCGCAAAAGTCATTGATGTCAGAATTTACCCAAGTATTCACACTGACGACTATAAGTTTTCACAGAATCGCCGCCCATGTAGATGCCTAATTCAAACCAGCTTGAAATAGTCTCCGGAGTCAGAGCGTGTCCCCTAGTCGTGAAGTGGTGCTTTATTGTGTAATCAGATGTAATCAGACGATCTGCATTCGCCACGTGCTCTTGGTGTTTAAATCAGACGATTTCTAGACTTTTCCGGCTGAAAGTTGTCAGGTTCAAGAATCGCCGCCTATAATCGTCTAGTGTAAACGCCGGGTTAGTATGACAAACATCAACTACTTGCACCCCTTTCATAAGATCTCACACTCTCTTAATGGTATTCTGAACTCTCACTACGTTCTATGGGAGAAGAAATCTTAACGAACTAGTCTTAGAGCCCTTAGAATCCATTGGACTGCCTCCCGTGCTAAAGACGTACATAAATGCAACTCAAAGATTCCTATAATCTCAATGACGCCACGTAGCGGGAATACTGTGTGCCATTGCATTCTCAAGGCTCTAAGCCTAGTTCATTAAGAATTCTTCTTCCATAGAGCGTAGTGAGAATCTTGTATAGAATACCACTTAGAGAGTGTAAGATCTTATGAGAGGGGGGCAGCTATACACTTAATTCTCATATAGATGGCATTTTCAATTATAATGTGATAGTTAGATAAGGATGTGGAAAAATGGGTACCAAAAGTCCAATCCATTGTATTCTATCTAATCTACTAATATACAATCATAGAATTGATAAAAGAATTAGGATTGATTTCAAATGGATAGTAATCAGAAGTTTACATCGTTGGAGGTAAACGCTCATCAGTTTCAGGTTATTTCCCCCATAGGTCTGCAATACAAGAGGATGGGGACGTTATTTTCTACATACACGAGGAAATGATAAACTAACATCATAATGTAACAGAACAGGGTCTGGGGAGGGAATGTATACACAATATTACCATGATTTCGATCTGAGTGGCCGTATTCTCCGCGTAGTTGACTACGGCCACACAGATCGAAATTATGGTAATGTTGTATTTACTACTCACTTATTTTTAGATTTAAGCAATAAATATGATCGTTAGAAAACTTTTCAACGTAATTAAGAAGTTATGTTTGGGACTACTTTCATCTCAAAAATCCGTATCCTCCTAGGAGGGTACGGAGCTCCGTATCCTCCTCAGTAGCGATCTGTAATCTCCATAGGCTTAGTATGGAGACTCCGTATCAGATGGGTAATAAATAATGGTCGCTGCCTAAATAGTCTATAATAATTTAGACAATAATGTTTGGGTTCTGAGCCTGTTCTGCACAAAGACAAAGTAACGGAAATACATGAATATATATAGATCTCTGTATTCAATAAGTAAAAGTGATAATAAAAAGCATTGATAATAGATCAATTTTAACAATGATAACTGAACTATCTATAGAAATCAGGGGAGAGGTCACAAGTCTGTAGTACTGGCACAAAGCAGAATGTTTTCTGTTGTACCAATAGCTTTGACTTGTGACATGCTCGTGGGAAATGGTTCAGCAAGCCCCAATAGAGGGCAGCACAGAGCGGTCATGCCCATATATGGAGAGGGGGTGAGAGGGAGTCAATATGGCAAGCCATTTCTTTTATAATGGTAAAATACGAGGCTGCTACCACGACTATCGAGCAAATGATGGATAGACAAATCTATCAATGAAATATATATACTATACCAAGTGTATACTAACAGAGTGGGAAAAATATACCAGACATTTCCTTTATAATAATACAGAATCTTAAACATATCTAGGTGTAATATATATCATCCTGATTTAGACAGAACTTCAAAACTCCAGTTTAAACATATATATACCACTTCATACTGTACATACATATGTAACATACACAGGGAGCCAAAGTGAACCCGCTGCAACCACAGATAGCCGGTCACAAAATACTATTTCTGTGTATAGGCGCTCAGTTCTTTGACTATGTAGGTCCGAGATTATATGTGTCATTCACCAATCTTTTAGATCCAAATTTTTAATAAACTTAACAACTGTCCTCGTAGTTTTGAAACAAAGTTATTCAGAGACGATAGTTATAAACTTCACTTCAAAAGAAACAAACCAGACCAAGAACATAAGTCTAGCCTCAAACCCCCATAGCTTAGCATTAAGCCTCGTTCTTATTGGCCACCGGAAATGCTGTTTTGTAGGTGGGTATCTGTGGTTTCAGCGGGTTCACTTTGGCTCCCTATAAGATTAATATATACGAAACCTGAGCGAAAGCGACATCGCAGGCCGAGGAAAGTCCATAGAATATCGAGAATCCAAACACATTGATAAGCTGTGGTGAAGAAGGAGCGGTTTTACCATCGAAGTTACACACTTTAAAGACAAATGCGGGTAGGTATCAAAGCGCCCCCTGTTTCTATTCAATTTACGCTTGTGCTGCCATCTGGTTTCATGAAAATGTAGCATTTTTCCATAGACACCAATAGTTAAGCACTTACATTTTCAAATGGCCTTCCCATAGATATTTGCATGGTGACAGTGTTTTTTTAGCATTTCTCATTTGTACATGTTCCCAACTGTCATAATCCAGAATTATTTGAAGATGGCAAAAGAACATCAGTGTAATTTAGCAACAAAGTAAAAATATTGCATATTCCCATAGACACCAATAGTTAAGCACTTACATTTTCAGATGGCACTCCCATAGTAGTTAGCATGGTGACATGCCATTTATTTTGCATTTTCTATTTGCTGATATATGGAACTTTATTTGCAAAACTCAATAGAATTTAGAAATCACACAACTACCAGCAATTGTCTTTAACCAGGCATTTACATTAGACAACTAAATATGTGGCGAATGAAGATCCTCAAGCCAATAGTCGTCAGGTGGTGGCAATCTCCACCACAAACGTTGTTAAGGTCATAATTTCCTCCAGTGTTTACACTGACGACTAGGTTTCGACAGAATCACTGCCTGTGTAGATAATTAATTCAAGCTGGATAGAAGTAATCAGAGCGTGTCCTATAGTCGTCGGGTGGTGCCAAATTCAATAATCTGACATAATAAGACGATCTGCAGTCGCCACACGCTTAGCGTTTACACTAGATGATTTCTATCATTTTACTACTGAAAGTCGTCAGGAGTTGCAAAATGTCAGAATCGCAGGCCAGAATCCTCTAGTGTAAATGCAGGGTAAGGCAATTCTAGGCGATGAAAATGCCTCATGCATTTCATAAGAAAATAGGGCTCAGTTCGTATGCAGATGCATCCTAGAACAACAAAGCTAGACATACTTTTCACTATCATGGATGGTTGTTTATGCTTAATAGATTTTCTTTCTGGTGGAAATTATGGGCTTATACTCTTACCGTACATGCCAATCCAATAGAGTCGAGTTCTAGCTTCCCCAGATGGCCAGCAAACATTAGAGCGATAGGTTGAGCATACCACTGACAGCAGCTGTTGAATATCTATATGAGAAAACAGATTTGAAAGAAAACTTTATCTATCTTTGATCTAACAAAGACCAGGCACCCACCAACGCCGATACACGCCGACGCGCACCGATACAAAATGAGCATATCGTAGTGTGTCGGTGCGCGTCGGCGCGCGTCGTAACGTGTTGGGAGGGTGCATGAAAAAGGTGCCATGGTCCCGATACACCCCAATATAGCTCACGACACAACCAGTGTAATTAACAATATTTCCCTTATAATTCCTGAAATAATGTATATCTATGATTGATATTTTACTTGTAAATACAAAACAACAGTATATGATATTTCATAATAATATCTAATGAAAAAATCACTTCACAGTTTCTATTATCAAATTTCACCATTTTTGCAGGGGGGCATTACCACTATATATCGTAAATATCCTGAAAATTTCATAATTTTCCGTCGATTATATGATTTCCCGTTGAAAGCGTCGCAAATACACACCGATGCGCAAATAGGCGCTACGACAATCGATACATGATCGATTGTCGTAGACCCTCTACGATACAGTTTTTTTATTTTAGCTTGTTGGTGCGCGTCAGTGCCCATCGGTGGCATTATTGTAGAAACCGGACCAACTGCCCTGATATGCACTATGATATGGATTTTGTATCGGGAGGTCAATATTTGTGTGCGTCGGTTTGTGTCGGGAGCCCAGTGGACACCCCCTCCCCCTACATAATTATTTCAGAGGGACTAATTTTTTATACCATTAACTGAGTAACCTACTGTTACCATTGTGCTGATTCCACCAACACACAAGATATAGCGAGATTTATCCCTATTTAGTTGTCTTGCTAAATCTTGAATAATCTAGTGCACATTTGCCGCGATGTGCCTTGAGGTGTCATGGTGGTGGAGCACAAAAATAGACACACGACATCGCACGCTACGTCTCGTGACATAGGAGATACGACATATCCTGACACTGTAAGATGTAACAAGATATACCAAGACATACCACGGTAAATCCATCATGTTGGTGGAACCAACCCTTTAGTAAGGACACTCTTGATGGCTGACACTGAGGGATTTGTTTTTGTGAAATTCTTCTATGGCCTCGCTGGATCAGTCCCCTGGGCCCCTTGCTCCACGTTTACGACAGAGCTGCGGATTGCAGAATAGCGATCCGAGGGCCTAAACGTTGCTCCTGAAATTTTGTGGATCGCGTGGTAATCGCATAGGCGCATCGCCGCGTAAAATACTGCTTTTTGCGATACTTTTTACACGACGTTCACAGCACTGCGGATCATATCGTTGTGGGTTAAATACAGCCTGATCTGATATTTCAAATAACGATCCATGGTGACACCACCAACCCCCGCCACTTGTTCTTCTACCTATAGGAAATAGCGATCCACACCACCAAGTGTTAGATCAGATTCAATTGTGATGCCATCTGTATCTAATTAAAGAACTAATCAATTTTCCTCTGTCTCATTCAATATAAGTCCCTGAATTGTTGTATCGCTATCGTGTCGTAAAAAATAGCGATACCACAGGAATATAGGGATACAATCTGATATTACGGGTGCAACGCTTATTCGCTCAGATTGTTTAAGTAATCATAAGAATAAAATTGTGATCCGATTATAGGTAGCGATACCACAAAAAGCGGAGAAACTGGGCCCTGGGGGCATTGCTCCACGTTTCGCGGATCACAGAATAGCGACCCGAGGTCAAAACCGTTGCTCCAGATTCTTTGTGGATTGCATTATAATCATGTTGCCATCTATATCAAATTAAAAGTCTAATGAACCTTTCACCTATGTCACTGAAAAAGTTATGCAATGTGAAAATAATGATACCACACGACATGATCTGATATTAATTGAGCAACACTTTTCCCACATATCTAGGAGTGACGGAGCCCATGAAGACTTACCACTGAAGGCAGCAGTGGCCTCAGACTCCTGAACTCAGCCATGAAACCAGTGGGAAAAGCTTTGCGGGAGAAAACAGCCATCAAACTCTCACCCGCATCTCCATCCGTGCTGCTGACCACTGCACCTGCAACACAATGATAAAATGCAATGACTTGATTAGGTTCATTGCCAGCAAGATAATCAATAAGCTTTGAATGTCACTTAAGCCCAATGCCCATCTACCGATTTTGGAACATTCATGTGCAAAGGGACGGTAATTTGTCCCAGGCGAGGCATTCTAGCGGAGTCGGCCATAGTCGGTAGATGTAGGACAGCTAGGCAAGGGTGAGCCACCAATTAAAGCTAATGCCCATCTACCGATTTTGGAACATTTATGTACATTTGTCAGCGACAAACGGGCGGTAATTTGTCTCAGGCAACCCGGAGTCGGTAGATGTAGCATAGCTAGGCAAGGCTTCCCACCGATTAGTGAACCACCGCCTTCAGACGTCCTTTTGTCGCCAACAAGTTGTGGTTTCAAAAATCCAAAATCGGTGGGGATCAGTTTATCAGCATGTTGATGAATGTTGTCGGTGACAATGGAACGTTGGGAAAGGAGGGTTGATTGGTTGGCCGACAAGGGCCGACGATGGACCTTCAATAATCGCTTGGCGAGGCTTGTAGGGGGTGCCACACTTGATTTCTTTGGTTTTTGCACTCCCGCACCGATTAGTGGACCATACACCGATCAAAGACCAATGCTTGAAGGCACTGTTCCCAAATCCTAACTCAGTCGGCGGGGTGCATAATCGTATCTCTGTCGGTAGGTGTAGACTGATTTGCTTAGGACTAATACCCTCTACCCCCTCTCCTCGAGGGTTGCGGGTCGAGTGAGGTATTATGTAATTTGCCTGCGACAAGGTGACCGACTCTTATACGATTTGGGAACTAATCGTTCATACCGAAATCGGTAGATGGACATCCGGCAATAGTAGACTGATTTGCTTAGGACTAATACCCACCAACCCCTCTCCTCTATGTCTGCCCATCGAGCAAAAGGTTACATAATTTGCCTGTGACAAGTTCACCGACTCCTATACGATCTGCGAGCTAATCGTTCAACCGTTAATCGGTAGATGGGCATTGGGCTTAAGCTAATGGTGTAACTTGCTTAAATCAATATGTTGACAGGAAGACAACTACCACGCACAATGTCTTGTCGGTGACAAACAAATAGTAATTTATCTCAGGTGAGGCATCCTAATGGAGTCGGCCGTAGTTGGTAGATGTAGCACAACTAGGCAAGGGTCAGGCAACGATTAGTGAACCACCTCCTTTAGATGTTATTTTGGTGCCAACAAGTTGTGATTTCTATGTTCCAAAATCGGTGGCCAACATGTTGATACATCCGGTCGGCGATAAAGGAACAGGGGCCGACAGAGTACCTACACTAATCGCTTAGTGATACTTGTAGGTCAATGCCACATACAGTTTGGACGTTAATTGCACTTCCCAAGCGATTAATGGCCCGTAGTGGTTCCTTTATCAGTGGCCTTCTGTTGCTCAGAAATGGTATTTCAGTCGTTTGGTGTACATAATCGTATCTCTGTCGATGGCCGCTGGTCTGGATAGTCAATTTGCCAAGTTCACCGACTTCTATACGATTTGGGAATTAATCGTTCAATCCAGAATCGGTAGATGTGCATTGGACTTTACATAGATTCAAGTACTGCCAATCTTAGCCACTACACCTTCCATGAGACTACACTTTCTACACCATTTTACTATCCTTGTTTTCACAAGCATGTATTATCAAACATGACTAGCACCTTTTGTACCCCATGTTTATACCATTGTTGAGATATCAAAATAACTCATTATTATATTTCTTGAATATGTATGTATTAGAAATTAGGTTTAAATCTGTTTGTCATACCTGGCTGGAGGCCTCTGTTTTTCTTGTTCACTGTTCTATATTGACAAAATGTAAAATTTCTGACCCATAGCCAATGTAAGCCCAATATTTGGGCAATAGTATTTCCAGGGTCATGTGGAAGATAGGGACCTAGTTTCCCTAACAGTTTAACTCCAGGTTAAATAAAAGACTAAAAAAAATCATCACTTTCTAATGAATTGGCCATGTGCAATCTACAGTCCCCACAGTCACCAGACACCTGAATAATCGGCTATAAAGGCATTTTACATTGGCCGATCATATGGCACAGATCTGTAGTCGGGAACCACCGATCGACAAGAAAAAAGGTATTATCGTAAAACCGGATGAGTTTTAATCTGGGCTCCCGTATGCGATGACTGGAGTCGTCGCATACGGGGGCCCAGATTAAAACGAATAAGGTTTTGATTTTATCCTACCCCCTGTGAACGATATTTTTATATTAGGATAATAACAAAAAAACACGATAAAAACTTTCTGAAGTCCTCCATATAGCTCTCCTTGCTGCTCTTAAGGCGCTTGGAACTACTTTCAGCTGCTGATCTCTGATTGGTCCATTTTTTGTACGCTCCTAGGAGCGATTTTTATCCGTATGCGACATACGTGCGCATACGGAAACTCAATGTTAAGCCTATGGGATTTTATATTAGGGGTAGGATAAAGACTGCACCCTGACCGATTATTTAATACCGATGTGCAGTCGCTGTCACTACCGACTGACTTCCTACTGACGACACCTGTACTTCTACCAACACAAACGAGCGGGAGACGTTGGTGGGGAGAGGATGTTTCCTCTCATATCCGCCAGGTGTGAAATACAGCCAAGACGCGTCCGTATATATAGACAATAATCGATGGTTTTCTAGATAGGCGGCCGTAAACCACGAGGGCGTAGTAATACACGAGCGCTGTGGTTTACAGAGCCGCCTATCCACATGATCATCGTTTGTTGTATTTATTATCCATCATTTTGAATAAATTAAACCCAGTAATTGCCATATTAAAGGATATAGCAATAGGGACTATTTCTTTGCTCTATAGCACAAAGGGACTATTTTTCCCGTATACCATGGTTTTGAGGCCGTATACCACAGGTTTGAATCCGTATACCACAGTTATGGTATCTGGCAGGTTTTATACAACAGGGTGGTGGTTTACTGAGACCCCATACATTTTCAATGGGGACTTTGTATACGATGGATAATAAAAGGCCTGGGCGTATATATATACATATATATGAAAACAAGTCAATATTCAGCCAATACATGCACTTCCGCGATGGCGTATATTTGAATAAAATGGTGGTTTTTGTGCAGTGTCAATTAATTGGTGCCGTTTCCGTCTGCCAGTGGAAAATGGTTTTTAGATAAGGCAATAGCAGAAGATCAATAGTAAACATTTATCGCATTGTTTTTAACTTTATGAAAAAGCATCATAAAAAATTTCAATATTATCGATTGTATGAATCGATGTATCAAATATTTCGTTACATGGGTAAGGTCCTTTGTCGGTTTCGACTGTGCTTTGGTATCGAAAAATTGGTGAGGGTAGTAGATTTCACTCAATGACCAAGCATTCACTTAGTGTTGGGTGGTGCCACATTGCATAATCTAAAGCCTGATGCCCATCTACCGACTCAGGGTTGAGCGATTAGTTACCAAATCGTATAGGAGTCTGTCAACTGGTCGTAGGGAAATTTTGTAACCCTTCGCTCGACTGGCGGACATTGAGGAGATGGGGTGCTGGATATTAGTCCTAAGCAAATCGGTCTACTAATCGGTAGCTCACCCTTGCCTAGCTGTCCTACATCTACCGACTACGGCCGACTCCGTTAGGATGCCTCGGGTGAGACAAATTATCGTCCGTTTGTCGCCGACAAAGGTACATGAATGTTCCGAAATCGGTAGATGGGCGTTGGGCTTAAGCAGAAAAAGCCATGGGTCATTTCACTAGTTGGGTCATTTCCATTGAACGATTTTGTGTCAGCAGTGCCAAAGGTCCGTCGGTGGTTCCTGACCGTAGATTGTTGACGGGAAATTGGCCAATGGAAACGGGCCTTTGGACATTTCTCCGAGACATGTTAATGATTGAGTCTACGTCATGAAATATCAATAATATTCAATTGTGACGCTTGTCCATAAGTGAGAAATGTCCAGCATGCACAGCTATCATGGGTCAATAATGTGTTCATCTTGTTTAATCCTAGCCTAGCCCATGACAAATATCAGTTACAAATATCAAAGGAGCATGTATATATATTTCATTCTGGGATCATATCATTATTATGATAATGTTTCAACGTGTAATATATAAAATAGTGGTGAAATCAATTGTATGAAAGAAATGATGTAGAAGTCAATAACCACACAAGGTGTTATTGAAGATCGCGGACATGTACTGACGAATGATACCTGAATTAAAAAAAAAAAATTAAAAAAGTAGTAATCTACCTTTTTTAATTCAGGTTCATGGGCAGTCTTCCATGTAGCCATTATGAAGAAAAAATGAGTAAATAAGAAAGGACACATTTAGGTGCTGGTTTTCTTTTTGTCCTCACATAGGTCGGACTTTTTGAACTTATACAGACGTAGGCAGCCTTACTGAAGGCAAGAAAGGGGCATTGATTAAGTACCATTAGGAAACGTCCTTACTGTGGACGAAACGGTTCCTGATCGAGGTCAGTCTTTGATTTCATACTGCCTGACGCCATAGGCGGAAGGCAGTATGAAATCAAAGACTGACCGAGAACGAGAAGCGTTTCGCCCACAGTGAGGAAGTTTGCTTATTATTATATACCTTAAATCGATGAAAAAACGTTATTTTGCTGACTTATTAAGTCAAACTCACAACGGGCACGAACATTATTATTACTGCACCCCTAGCAGCGGGCAGTATTTCATAGACATTCGCACACAGGTATATAATAATATAACTTGTACTACATCTATATAAGACTATGTATATTCCATTGGTAGTATTGATATCACTCAATACCTACATTTCTGTGCGTAATTGTGACGGGAATTGAAAATCAAAGTGTCTTACAAAATAGAGTCATTTCAAGGCGAAGGGATGTTACTTTTGTGCAGTACAAAAAAATATATATCTTGATTCCGCTGCGCCAATAGATATCAATCTAGATCAATGGTTAGTTAACATTAATATAGTCTATATATTTAATTCTAACTTGTTTATAAATGAGCTTCAGGTAGTTTATCGGTTAACTGGAAATGAATTACAGACATAGAGGGTAAGCTTTCTTATGAGCAAGAGTAATTTCGTGCCACCATCAAGACTTTTTCTGCAACTTGCTATTATTTATACTATATATGCAATAGACATGGATATGTCTCCTTATTATATTCATCTTATATATGACGATCACTTTAACAGAATGGAAAAGGGAAAGTTATGTTTCTGGCAATAATGGAAAGTTGAGTCAATGATCCGTTTTGGGGATTTTACTGAGCAATAATCATCTATCACGTATTTACTGTTCATCAAGCGTTATACAGATACACCTTAGTGTTAATTTTGTTGGAGATATTGCCCCTTGCATTTATTATTTGATACTCTCAAATAGTCAAACATCCTTATATGAAAACATTTATAACACAATAAACTCTGCTGTTTTGTTACTGTAAGCTGCTAGTTAGAACCCCATATGGGAAATTTGTAGCATCTCCAGAAAATTAAGTGTTAATACTTCTCTGGTATAAAAGGAAAATGTCAATATGTATGGTATAATGGGTTTTAAAATATTAAAAATAGGAGCCATAAGAAAATGACCACATGTAAAATGGAACTGTGAGAATAAGCTGAGGTAAATCTGGAAAGGAAAAATATAAGGTGTGCATGTATGGAATCGACAAAATAAAATCTTTGCTAAAAACAAAAAAAACCTCTGCAAATATATCTATGGGTTAAAACAAGTACCGAGGTATTTTACTTCATATATCTTCTTTTCCCCAAGGGTTCAGCAATAGAGAGGGTTGGTTATCTGTGTCAGTAGGAGAAAAAGGCAACAATAAATGACTAAAATTAAAAAAATTTCTGTTGCTTACCTTTCTCATGGGAAGCCGTTTTGTCGTGCTCTGTCATTGTTTCCTCCATGTTTTCTGATGTTTTGGTAAGATAGTTAATGAATTACAGTTGTATAAATTTACACATTAGGTCAATCGTTTGGGAATTCTTGGCGGTAGCTTCAAAACACCTCGTTGTTATGAAGAAACCTCTGTCCTTCCAACCATTAGTGTACAGTGTGGATATACTGGGGAAATATATACAAGGTAATGGTGACGTAGAGACCTGCAATTCGGAACTAATTATCTTGAGGTTGATTGGTTGATTGATGTTTTACGCCGTACCAACCGGCAGGGCCATAAACCTATTATATATTGCATGGTGGAATGGTACAAGCAGTAACCAATCATAAAGCCTTTATTCATAAATAAAAAAACTTCCCTGTCGATCCATCAATGTGTATCAATCTGATTGTCTCGACAGCGACAGTGAACCAGGTAGAACCAGATACGGTCAATATCCAAACCGGATTTTATGGCGGGATGGTTTGTGCAATGCTCTAGATTCTAAACTCTCCCAGCAGATCTGTCGCGGCATAACGCTTACTTTAATCTCTGCCCCAACCCAAAGCTGGCTCCCTGGATATCCACTAAAGACAGGAGAGACAAGCGAACTTTTCAGATTCAAAACAAAGCAACTGTCAAAAGTTATAAAAGATTAACAACTCATATAACATGAGTTTGTGAAAATAGGAATTGTTAAAGGAGCTTCACAGGCAATGCAGCTGGTTTTTTTCAGCTCTAAACCACATTATTATGTGAATCCACATTTGATTAGACTGCCCCCTTCGAGTGGGCGCATGGGTCTTGTTGACAAACTAAACCCTGCAACACATGAGGTGCTTCCCACTGAAGGAGCAATCCCTAAAACTATGTCTGATTTGACATAAAAAATAATAGAAATGAGTGTAAATAATTTACCATGTAACATATGCATCTCTATATACAAGTAAAACACAAAATACGGGAAGTAGAGCGCTACAGAATTTCCGATAGGAGAGTGCAGATTCTTGTAATATCACAGTGAGGACAGTGTTAATCATACTAGATTTACCGTATAGCACCACCTCGCTGTGCATTGTTAGAGGACGTTTGCACATACATACATTGCCTAAAGATTAGAGTGCTCACATGGACTTGTGAAAAAACTACCCCTTCGCTATCTGTGTGCTATAAACTGTAAGGCCTTGCACCCACCAACGCCGATGGTCTACGATATAGTCCCGATAGGCTACGATTTGAAATGGCAAAATCGTAGCCTATCGTGAGGTTCTCGATAATTCAAATTGTAAACATGGGTGGAAATCGTAGCCTATCGTGAGGTATCGTAAACGGAATCGCAGAAACCTGTTCCACCTACCACGATTTTTGCTGACCTCACGATAGAATTGGTGTTGTGTTGGGAAGGCAATCGTAAGGCCTATCGCGACCATAAAGGCGGGCATCCACCAACCATGACAAGGCTACGACAAGAGCTGACAAGAAAGTTCCTATCGGCGCCTTGTCGCAGCCTTGTCATGAGAAGGGGAGCTCTGCGACAGTGTTGTCGGGGCATGTCGTAGGTTGCACACTCCACCTCAATATTCTTTCTTAGACCTCTGCGACAACCTCTTGACATGCCATGACATGCCACGACAAGGCTCCAGTCGTTGCAAAAATCGAACATGTTCGGTTTTGTCGCAACCTTGTCGGAAGGTCTCTGGCATGTTCCCGACAAGTTTCATGTCGCAGCCTGTCATGGCCTTGTCGTAGCCTCTTGTCTGGAACTAGGGTTGTCACACAGAACACAACTCAACAGGTTCTTTGAATAAATGTTTTAGTACTTCTCATTGTGTTATACAAGTTACATGTGACCAGTGATGATGTTACAGGACACTCATGTCGTCTGTCGAGTGTGGGGAGCAACTGCTGCATGAGGGCTCCGCGCTACCCTCTATCTACCCCCAGCCCAGCGTGGCTGGAACTATGTCATACATTCCACAGCCTACGACAGTCAAAATTCCGATAATAATAGATAGATAATACAGTGGGTCATATAAACATACATATAATAGGGTATATAAACAAACTTATTAAGTAGAAAAGGCAACCACAATACCTACAGTGTTACAATTTTATTTATCCAGGCAACTGCCTGGGCTCCGGACATGCCAAACACCCGTGGCCAGCCACCTGGATACAAATAATAACACTGGCAGGACCTAATGATATACATGACAGTGCCAACTAATGTCTACGTTGCTGTCATAAGCTTCATATTTACCTTTTCATAATAACTATTTATGTGTCCATTTTGGCATCCTTGCACCACCACAATGACACACTTAAATCTTAAGTCTCATTTAAGATAAAAAATAAACAATCAACAAAAAAACCAAAAATACACAATAGTCTTTGTGTTTGGTGATGGCCAATATCATCACGATGATGGATTAGCTATGTCCATACTACCATAGTCCCTTTTGTCCATAACAACTTTTACCTCGCTAGGGTTATTGTTGCCGGCATCCTCGCACCGCCTTGACAATGTAACCATCATCTCTATATCGCTTTGCCAATTCAGGACACAATAGTCTTTGTGTCTTATAGAGCTTTATCGCCTGTGTCCTTGCGCTGAGAGGGCGACATAGCTCTTTCCTCGTTTACTTTCCTTAGCTGGGCTGGACATATCGTCACAGTCCTGCTTTGAAAAACGAGCACATAGTTTATCATCTCCAGCAATCTCAGGCTTCGATTGAGCTGGAGCATCAACGAATGTTGTACTGTCCTTATCATCCGATGGAGGAGTTACAATTACCCTTATACCATGAACACCTTGTTTTGGGACACCAAAACCATTGTCGACACCATTACTATGAGCACTATTTATACTGTCACTATCACTGTCACTGGAGACAGTTCCCGTTTTTGACTTGAAGACTCTTGTCGTTCCACACTGGCATTCCTGTGAAGTAGTGTATACCATAGGAAAGTCCTTATTTTCATTTGTCCAATTGGATACAAATGAGGGTAACTGATTCAAAACCTTAGACGTAATCAGTCCCATGATAGCCTTTCACTTGAAGTACATAACAACCACAACAAGTATAAGAATAAAGACTATTATCGCTATAACAATGCATGGGACACTTGACATGTGAAAACCATGTTTTTGTTTCTCATCCATTTCTTACTTCATATTGATGAGTTCACCTATTGGTTTAGAATCAATTGGAGGTAATTTCTGTAGATTAAGTCGAAAAGCACTACTGTAGTTCTGTACCGGTTGTAATTTAACCATTAAATCACTTTCTGCAGTTATCAAATCACGGACCATATTCAGATTAGTTTGGGTTTGTGCATATGCTAAAACAAATCGCTGTAAAGGTATAATGCGTGTGGTAATACCTTCTATATCTCTTTTCCAAGCTGACACCATCTCTCCCATTTGATCAATAATTCTGTTAATAGCATGTCGATTGTCCTCTACCTCTATTTTAGTAATGTTGATTAATGACAGACTTTCCTTAATCACATGTCTAATTGTCTGTTGGTTTGCTCTCAAAGTCTTTACTTCCTGTTTAAGTCTCCAAGTTTCAAAGAAAGCTACCCCGCTAAATATTCCTGATGCTAAGGCAAAAGCAGATCGCCTTCTACATTTTCCTTCTCTGTTTGCTCTACAATTTTCTTCCAATTCACTCCTTCCAATACCTCTAATTTCGGTAAAGTCGATCCGATTCTTATCATGTAATTCATGTAAAGCTGTCAACTCTCTAGTCTGAGCTCTCATTACATCACAAAAAAAATCAATTTTTAGAATCTCGTGATCGTTCACCTGCAGGTTGGATGAATGTAAGATTTGTGTTCTAAAACTTGAGTTTGTACTTGGCTTATGAAAGTATTATTGAGCTCTGGATGTAATATCGTTAGCCTGCTGGTATAAGTCATTGACATAATTCATGTAATTCTCATATAAATTGAAATCAATCACCAAGCCTACTAGCCATCGTGATCGGGTAGTATGGATCACTGTCTTCTCACGGAAGAAGACATGCTCTGCTCCCTCTGGAAGGACTTCAGTTCTTCCGAACACCGGAAGGAGAATTGGTAGCCCATGGCCCGTAGGCTCAGGGGCGGTCATTGCTCCACCTAGCGCACTCCCCCTCTACTAGCGCTCCCTGCGCACCCCCTCGTGCATGTCACGTGAACCATTATGTCACGTGGCGAGGCACGCCCTGGCTCTCTGTCTCACTCTGTTCCTGCGCTTCACTACGCTCACACATACTTCAATTTTCTTCACGGTGGACGCCTGCCTATCCGTGCAGGCACTGACGTCGGGGCGGGCGCACACAAGGTCCTTGCCGAATGTGCCCGACAGGCCTGGATGGTCCAGGCAAAACTCCAGGTAGAGCTCCTCTACATGCACATCCCGGGAGCCCTCAACTCGGTCACGGATGCCCTCAGTCGGTCGCACCTTACCTCCAGGGACTATAACACTGCCGCTTATTATATGCCGCTTATTATATAACTTGATGTCCGTCGTGCCAGGTAACCATGCCTCATTTGTCCCCATCCTCCGGCTCTCCTGCAGATCCGGCGCTACCCTTTCTCCAGCAGAGGGCATCTGTGCGGCAAGCCGCAGCGCGTTTCCCCGGCACGGTCGCGAACCAGCGAAGCGCCATATCGACCTACCTCGCATTCTGCCGGAGGATGGGCACGGACCCTCAGCAGCCGACGGTCAGCCTCGTCACGTCGTATCTGGAGTACGTCCGGGACCACGCCCCCTCTCCAGCGACCGTGGCCAACCACCTGTCACACATACAATCTCTTCCACTACTCTTGCTATTCAATCGACTTAGAAAGTCTGCCTGTACATTTTTAGGTCCACTAATGTACTCTATGTGACAATCGTATTCACTGAGAGTCATTGCCCACTTCTGCACCTTCACATTCTTAATCTCTGAACGGAATAAAAATTCCAACGGTTTGTGGTCAGTTCTTAGGGTGAACCTATTTCCGTACAAGTAAGGCTTGAACACGCATACCGCTTCCATTAATGCGCATGCCTCTCTTTCAATAATAGGCCAACGAGCCTGTGTGGCGTTCAATGCACAGGACAAGTATTGAACTGCATGGGGCCCGTCTTCATGTTCTTGCACTAACACCGCTCTGACTGCGATGTCGGTTGCATGGGTATATACAACAAAAGGCTTGTTTAAATCGGGAAATGCAAGAATGGGTTTGGTACTCAATGCTTCCTTCAATGTGTCAAACGCTGATTGACACGAATCAGTCCATTCAAAACTCATGTTCTTTTTGGTCAAAGCCGGACAATTTTGGAAAAGTTTGGCACATATCTCCGGTAATAGGAGCACATCCCAATGAAGGAATGAACATCCTTCACTGTCATTGGGGGCTCCAGTTCCCGGATGACCTGCACCTTATCCAGACACGGGTTAATTCTGTCTGGGGTTATCACATGTCCAAGATATACGAGTTGTGTCTTAAAGAACTCACATTTTTTGCATTTCAATTTCAACCCGGCCTCACGCAAGTGATTGAACATAATCTGTAGGTGCTGAAGGTGTTCCTCAGGTGTTCGTGACCATATTATTATATCATCTAGGTAAGCTGTTGTGAACTTACCCTCTATCTCAGAAAGCACTTTTTGCATGAGTTCCGAGAACACAGAAGGAGCATTCGCGAGGCCAAAAGGCATAACATTAAATTCAAAAACACCCTTATGGCAGACAACGGTCTTTGCTTTGTCCCTATCAGCCATTGGAATCTGATGGTATCCCGATCTTAAGTCGAAAGACGAGAAACATTGACTGCCTCCTAACATTGACAGAATGTCGTCAATGTGTGGAAGTGGGAAATTGTACTTCGCTGTACAATTATTTAGCTGATGATAGTAAACGCAAACACGATGACTTCCATCCTTCTTCCCTACAACCACTACAGTAGCAGTCCACGGACTTCGGCTCTGTGGTATTATTCCGGCGTCCAGCATCTCATCAACCTTTGTCTCAATAAACTCCCGCTTTAATAAAGGCGCTCTGTAGGCCTTGAGAGCTATCGGCTCGTATCCCTGGGTGTCAATGGTCATTTTCGTCAAAAGTGTTCTCCCTAGCTCTAAATAATTTTCCGCAAAGAAATCACTGTTTCTTTCCAAAAGTTCCTCAAGTGTTTTCGGAGCGTCCACATTTTTAACAACATTGACTCTAGTACCACTTACCACTTCATTGATTTGTTCTACTTCTTTGACGATTTCTCCTTTCTCTACCGGCTCTAGTTTCCCAACGACATTGGCCTTTTTTAGACTGAACGTCTTTCCGGTACAATTGATCAAATTGATTCTGATATAGCGACCTTTTTCAACATAATTCAAGGAATTACTGACAATAATTCCTGGTTCCTCTGCAAGAATGCCCGATTCAGCACCTGTACAGGTATACATACCATTCATGTGGTATGAGGTCCTGGCCCTTCGCCCTTTGATAAAAACTTGGGAATGAGGTTCAATCGTGGTTTCTTCAACCACTCGCACGAGTGAGGATATGGCCTCATCATTTTGCAATTTGACAACAGACTCACCTATCCTCAATGTACATGCTCCACCATCAATGGCGAACCCTTCTACTCGTATAACATCCCAGCCGATAATCATCGAATGTCCCAATTCTTCGGCAACTTGGAATGTTCTCGTTAAGGTGTGTGTGTATACGGAAACTCTATTTCCACCTCTCCTCCATTTTGTATAATCTTACTGTTTGCAGCTGTCAGCATGACATCAGACTCTCTGATTATCCCTACTGCGGGATTTCATTTGATTTGGTTGAAGAGGGAGAACGAGATCAACGAGATCTCTGCTCCCGTGTCCAACAATGCACGACTTCTCAATTTACCGATTTGTACCGAACACGACGGTTTATTAACAACTACTCGATTTAGAATAACTCTTACCTTTGTTCCACTTTCTCGTATTGTCTCTGGTTTCTTTTTGTAAATATTTTTAGTAACACTTACCTTCTTGTTTTGTTTCGGCTGCTTCTTACCATATCTTGCCATTTCAGCGAAACGCCTCAGGACCCTACACCTTTCGATTACTTTCGGGGTGGGCCCTGCAACTGGTTTAAAGGCGGCTGCATGAACCGTGGGCCATTGACACATTCATTTTGGAAATGCCCCATTTGTCCGCACCTGTAGCATGGCCCTGTGCTATGTAATTACGTGCATCGGTGTTAACAGTTGGTTGGACGCGGCTACGACATTCCAGTGCCTTATGTCCAGGTTTCCCGCAGTGGAAACATTGGCCCATAAATCTGGCAGGTGCAGTTTGGTTTGTGTTAGCCATTCCTTGTGTGGTACTTACCAGATCAACTTCCATCGGTACAGGTTTTGGTTTTGTGTTGGAAATCAAAGTCCCACCATCTTCCTTACGGAGCTCAAAGGCCTTTGGTAGCCTTGTTTTACGAACAACAATGTTAACGGCAGCCTCAAAATCATGTGGATTTTCGCGCATTAATTTCCTTGCTACATACGACTCTTTTAGACCTTTAATCAAAATGTTGATTAACTGTTTGACTTGAAACTCTTCTGTGACTGCTTTTCAGTCTATCCCAACACACATTTCAATCCAATATACTTAGAACCACTTATTTTCAGATTATTTCAAATAATACTTGAATATTCTGTCTGCATTTGATACTTATATTTGTTTCTTATAGATAGGATACGTTCCAAGACCTTTTAGATACATTTTTCAAACCCAACCAAGAAAACAGGGTTAACCTCAGTTCCAGCCCCATGGACCTTTGGAATAGGAACTCTGAGTGGGGCTCACTCCGTTCAATTCTAAAGTCTCACTTCTAACTTCTCAAAACACATGCTCTTTGTGTGGTATACTTCGAACACTTTTGATTTCATTATAACGTCTAAACGCTATTAAGCCAAGCACTTATCCTTCTTATTTTCAATAATTTCCGCAATTATTTCAAACCAAAATCGGATTTATAAGTGATAACACTTTAGTGGAGAGTACCCCCTTGCAGCTTTCTTGGAATCGGGCTCTGCCGGCCGCTACCCGTGAGTTTTTCCACACACATACAATCATAAAGTTAACAGCTCTACTCAGATTCCCACGCTAGCAGGATCCTTCTGACTTCCACCACCAACTGAGATACATTACATTAATTCTACGGTCTCAATAACATATTTCAGGAATGCGTGCCCTTTGCATTATACACTACTGACTCCTTCAATTTCTCTGTTAAAACCTCTATGATACCTGAAGTAATCAATTATCACGCCTTATTTGCAATGATATCCACAATTATTTCATACCACATTCGGATTTATAGACATTACATTTCAATGGGCGTGTCCCATTCATTGAAACTGAGGCTGGTCCTCCACGCGGGTATATTCATAAAACATTGGAAGTCCCATAGGGATCTTTAACTGCTCATAACTTTGTTAATAATAGGAGTATCAACACAATTTAAAAGGCACATTACTCAGGAAATATAGCTCCACATGATACATATCACAGATCATAACAGGCGGATGCCCTTTGCCCCCATTTCACAGATCAAACCATTATTTTGTCAACATTTTGTCCTTCAGAGTTCATATATATGCTCATTTTGGGTGTCATTCAGCATTGTCTTTTACTGGTGTCATTTTACTGGTGTTTATTTGTGGTATAATTAGGGTATTGTAAATGGTAACTCACAACATGATGTGGATTCTTCTGTCCTCTCTGTGCTGCTTCTGCTGCTTCTGCTACTGCTGCTGCTGTTGCTGCTGCTGCCTGAAGCACTTAATTTCTGGTCTTCTCTGCAATTTTCTGTCTTCTCTGCAGGCCAGTTCAGTTTTCTGTCTTCCTTCTTTGCTCCCAATATGCAGGAATAATGTAGAATTCCTACTCATCATCCTGGTCACGGCACCATTAACGAGCTGTGTCACACAGAACACAACTCAACAGATTCTTTGAATAAATGTGTTAGTACTTCTCATTGTGTTATACAAGTTACATGTGACCAGTGATGATGTTACAGGACACTCATGTCGTCTGTCGAGTGTGGGGAGCAACTGCTGCGTGAGGGCTCGCGCTACCCTCTATCTACCCCCAGCCCAGGTGGCTGGAACTACGTCATACATTCCACAGCCTGCTCACTCTCGAGCAGGGGCAAAACAACAAACACAGTCTCAGTTATAATACTGTTAATACATACCACTGTGTTACAGGGTCCACCAGCCACGACAAGGCTACGAAAGGCCTTCCAATCGTAGGGCTGTTGTGGACCTTGTCGGGAACCCATTGTCGTAGCCTTGTCGTGGTTGGTGGATACCCCCTTTAATCGTAGTAGGTGGGGACTGGCCTTTATATTGTGAAGGGAGCAGGGTGTCAGTGTCTCAGGGTCTTAGAAAGCCCCTGCTCCGTTCTCAATATCACAGTCAATTGCACGCAGATAGTGAAGGGATAGTTCTCATGCAGTTTGCTGGAGGTCTTTTTGTGAGCACTCTAACCTCTAGGCGATATATATATGCGTGCAAGCACGCTCTAAAAAGGATATGTGTATGATAGCTAGGCCTGCCAATTTATCATATAGTACAGTCCTGTATGGTGTTCCTGTTTTATCTCAGCCATATCTGAAGTATTACTTGTGCGATATGTATTCATTAACCTTCATAGCGAATTTATGGAATACCATAAAGTATGATGCAATCACTGTATTTTCTTTGGAGATAGGTATTATATTTGTATTACGCTCATACACCCAGTCATCCGCTGCTAAGGAATACGTTGCCAGGTATTTGTTTAGCTGCAGGATCTGACTTCCGATTTTCTCAGAGATTTGAGGCCACCGATAAAGGAACAAGTAATAAATCTTAGTATATAGGAGCTAAATCGGTGAGCGGCCTCAGTCTGTGTGTACTCATTTCTGCTCACCCAGTGACTAATTATGGGCCCAAATCGGTAGGCACCACGGGGGTATTTCTTAAACTCTGTTGTCGGCGACCACGGGAAGGAATAGGTTCCTTAATTTATCACAATTTCGGAATATTGGACTGCAATTTGTCGGCGACAAGGTGGGATTTCCAAATCTTAGGCAAATTACTGTAGGGGGGTGCCACGCTAGGCCTCGCCTGAGCTTACGATTGTTCTTTTGTCGCCGAGAAAGGAACATTCATGCTCCATAATCGTACAGTGTGTATGGGCCTTTAGCTGCTGGATGATAAGGGTGGATCTGCTGGGTATGTGCTTGATGTATGAAGATTGACACACATAAATATGTACAGAGCAAACATGATAAAAATGTAGTAGTAGTAGTTTTCATTTTTTTTTTTTTACAAATATCTCAGTCACAAGGATGGTGATTGTTGTTTATATGAGTAGCAAAGGGGTACGTTGAGAGGCGCAGGGTCTTCTTACAACTCACTCCTCTACCTGAGAGCCATTAAGATAAGATTAAGAGCCAATAAGAGTAGGTTATCAAACGGGCCCCTGGGGCCTGTTTAATAATCTATGATGAAGACACTTTACTGTAACTCGTATAAAGTTTATTGTTTAATAGTATTCAAGTGTGTTCATTAAGACAGTGTTGGCCGTCCGTAAAGTCATCCACAAGTGTTGAATAAATTCGACGTCGTCGCAGGGTCTCTATGACATACAAAAGAGGGTTTACATGTACGATCCTAGATTATTAAACATGCCCCTGAATCCAGTCTCGAGAAGTCAGGTTCGAGTTGACCGAGCTCAGTCAATGGAATAGATAAATATCGTAGTCACAGTAATAAAATAAGAAGTAAGGGATATTGAACAGAAACTTTATTTGATATGTGTTATATATGATTCATGTGTAATGCTGCACCAATATCTGCTTTTTTACATTTGTTATCATATTTGTTAAATACTCAGTTTCTCATACCAGGTGAGACCAACCTGATGAGAGTCAGGGTTTCTTGTAACATATAAATGGTATATTTTAGGAAATTCCGATGCACACTGACGTGCCCTACGACGTGCCCTACGACACACAATTACAATGAATTGAATGCAGGTTGGGGTACATCGGTACACTGCACGAAACCAACCATTTTATTTATACATGGGCCATCACGGTAGCACACGTATCGGCTGTATATTGACTTGTTGTCATTTATATACGCCTATATTTCATGCCAGCGTATGAGGCGGAGACAAGACTGTTTCCTCTTGTATACGGATGCGTCTTGGCTGTATTTCACACCTGGCATATACAAGAGGAAATATCCTCTGCTCGATATATATACGCCGGGCCTATATGTGTACAGATAGAATATAGAAAAGCCACCCGCCACCTCCCACCGCCGGTGTTGGTAGAGGTTGGTGGTCTCAGTGGTGCCTCAGATGAAGCCTCCTCCCGCCTGTCTATCACCCAACCGCAGCTTCACTCAACCAACACTGAAGCCCTCACACAGACCCCCAACATCCCCCAGTGTGTGTGGACGGATTAGCCGGCTGCTCGACTGCCTGCCCCACGCCTATCCTCACCGGCATCAAAGCTGCTTCAAAGCAGCATGGGCAGCAGGGCAGGGGGCTGGGGTAAGATGATTTCTGGATTCAACTGTAAGCCTGGTCAGGCCCATTAAATAGTAGACTTGACTGACCACACACAGAAGTGGTGTTTTAAAATCAAATCTATTAGAAAAAGGGTAAAAATTTCCCAACACAATACAGGGTTTATGTGTAATTAATCAATTTATACTCAATCCCGTTTTATAAAGGTTTTTTATAAAATAAATTGGTAATATGAGATTGCATTTTTCATATAATACAGACTTGGATGGTTAATGGAAAATGGAAATGGAAATGGAAAATATGCTACCAGTAGTGTCCCCAAGTGGCAGAGATCAGAACTATTGGATAGTGCTGTAAATATACAAAAGAATCAGGCGTATATATGAATCAGGCACCCACACATGAGGCGTATACACACGGGGAATAGGGCGACCTTGTATACGCAAAAGCATCCCTATATACGCCGGGCATACACATATATAAAGTGGTTAGTTTTGCGCAGTGGTAGGTCTGAATTTTGCATCAGCGTTGGTCAGTTCCAGGCCTTATCTCACCCCAGTATTTTTCTCCATAGGCTTTACATTAGGAACTCGTACTCCACGACAATGAAGTTCGTATACCTAATACTCAATAGCTAATTGGGTGATTTATTCCATTAATAAATAATGTTATATGGGGTGAGATAAAATCAGAAACGCACTCGATGAAAATAACTTGGTCCGCACTCCACCTTGTATGACCGAAGAGTAATTCACTCAGCTTCGCTCCGTGAACTACTCTGCAGTAAAACTCGGTGGAGTATGGACCAAGCTATTTTCATCTCGTGGGTTTCCTTCTAATTATACACGGCTCAATCCTATACGGTATCTATGGCGTGCCCCTCAAATCAAGTAATTTTGTTTTATGTATGTTTTAAAAATATAAATACATTTTGGGAAATAATCATAGCTTTGCCTTATAGCAAATGAGTTTGTCAAATACTCAGTGCTCCTAAACTTGCAAGCACCCGTCCTCTGCATTTTATACAAAGCATAATTAAACGAAAAGGGTATTTAAAAAAAACATAGTTCACCTTGTGAGGGAGTAGGTAGAGGTATCAGTGTCACCCAGCAGTGTCTAGTAGCATCATATTTACTGGTATAGTTCCGTAGCAGTCATTGGTATTGAATTCGACATATTGCTCCCTAAACCAAAATTAAAAGCTCCCATAGAACTCAAAACATAAAGTGGGATTCACACGTAGAGACTAATGTACCTGAGACGGGTGTACTTCACATCTTTCCCCACAGTCTCAGACAATACTGCATTGGTACAAAATTCTCATGGGAATGGAGTTTTACCAGTCTGAGTCTCAAGGAAAAATAGGTAATTGGATTCATATGGAAGGACACACCTGGTACAAAGTTTCAGACATAGTCACAGTGAACACTCACTCTGCGACTCAAATACCCTGGCTGCCAGTAAATAAGAGTTAAATGCGAAAGTCATATATTATTGCGGGATTCCATTTCATTTAGGAAGGGGATGATATAACTGAAATCCAACTATAAATTGATTCTTGGAAGTGTAAAGGTTGTACTCATGTATGAAATAATAACCTTTTATTTCATTTCTCCACACAACGACAAATTAGACTTTTTTCCTTGCGCATGTCTTCAATGCCAACCGGAAGTGGTTTACCCCTAGTCTCTGGTAGTCCCAGAACTGCTATAGTCGCCAGTAAGGCTGCCACCCCGAAGGTGATGGGCGCTACGTACCCTGAACACTGGGTGATAAAAGGGGAGATGGCCGACCCCAGCCGAGCCACGGCAGACGCGGCACCCAGCGTAGAACCGCGCATGCCCGTTGGGAACAACTCAGGGGTCATGACGTAAAGGGCGTTGAAGGTTATTTGCGAGGAAAACTTTCCTATCATTGCTAAGACCGTGCGGGCAATACTCCGCCGAGAAAAACTGATATCAGTGAGGAGGGTGATGGAGCAAATAAAAAACGTCAGAAAGGTGGTAAATCGTCGACCAAGACGGGAGTTGACAAGCGGCATTATGAATAAGCAGCCGGGCAGATCCATGGCGCCCATGATGATGACATTTATATATAGATTCCCTGCTAGACTCCCCACGTTTAGCATGAGGCCATAGAAAACCAGTGAAACCGTGAAAAACAAGTAGGGTACTATAGCAAGCCTCACGAGAACCAACGGCGACCGCATAGATAATGTACATCCGGGATCTTTGGGGGTTTCATTCTCCATATCAACACAGTAGGAGATTTCATCTGGCACCTGTATCCTGTTTATAGCGGCCATCCATTTGAGTGTCCTTTTCCCCTCCTCCCGTCTCCCGACACAGAAAAGCCAGCGTGGAGATTTAGGGAGGAAGAAGACTGGTAGAGACAGAAGCGTTGTGAATGCGGTATCAATCAATGTCATATGCATCCAGTTAGGAACCGACATTGCCACCAGAGGTGCCACTATACTGCCGATCGCGTACCCAGTCGCGAACATAGACACTGTCATCGCTCTCAGTCTTGTACTTAATATTTCATTAATCACGATGAAAAAACCGGTCAGCGATACAAGCTCCGACGCGCCACCTAGGAGTCTAGTCAGGAGGTACATCTCCAGGATTGGACTGAAGGACATGGCAAGGCGGAGTACGACACTAACGATGAAAGCGATCCGTGACACCAACTGGCGACCGAACTTATCGTAGAGCAACCCGCCCATAAAGACGCCAAATAACTGTCCGAAGAGATGAGCGGACATTGTCAGTCCCTGTAACCAAGCCCGGTCACACACCAATCCGAACCGGGATACCAGAGTCTGGCCGGGGTGGGGCTCGTCGTAAGTCCACTCCGTACAGACACGGGTCGGGTGTGTCGTATTCTGGGCCTTCAGGGTTAGGTTATTTATATCCTCTTTGCTTCGTATCTCCAGTAGTAAAGTGAAGTTCGCATCGTAGACCGTACACGCATCTTCCACGAGAGTGTCGTCCATTCCGGGCACCCGCGGCGATGTTAGACTCAACTTCTCAGCTGTGCTCATTCCTGCAAACACGGCAGAGGCATTCCCATCTAAGTCCGTCATTTTACACCAGAATCCAGGTTCTTTCAGCGCGAAGATGATCTCTATGGTGTTTGTAGAGAACATGATACCAGGACCGAGGATGATCGCTAGGAAGAGTATCTGGACTCGGCCCAGTGTGCCCAGGTGGGCCTCGAGAAGGTCGTCAAACTTCATGATGAGTGTTATCTTAGATGCGGATAGCTTTGGGTTCTGTGTCTAAGGGGATATCTGGGACATGAAGTCACTCTCTGTGCAGTCCTATACATCATGGGAGGAACACATCGGGGGTGTTCGGAAAGTCTTTTTATCCTGCCCCTAATAAAAAACTCCATAGGCTTAACATTGGGTCACTGTATTCGGTATGGAGTTCAAAAAAAGAAAAATATCGCTCTAGTGGGATACACTTGACAAATGACGTCATCTGTTAATGTAGAAGTAATTTAGACAGGCGGGGTAGGATAAATTCTAAACCAAACTTGAGTTAGTCATGTTATTGGTCATCACACTCCGGCAAGATCGCGTATTACTGCTCTCGGCTTCGCCTCGCGCAGTAATACACTATCTTGCCGTCATGCGATAAACTGCAACATGACTAACTCTTGTTTAGTTTCTCCATAAAACATAATGACTAACGTGGAGATATTGGGGTCATATTTGAGGTTTATTGAGAATATTACGGAAATAGATTACAAGTTTGTTTGTTTGTTTGGGTAGTTAACATCCAATTTGTTCGATTAGACTTACATTGGGTTTGACCGAATCTATGAGATGAATGTAGGTAGAAATCTCATCCCTATGCATTTACCGTGGTGAGAGTTCTTTTACTTCCCACACCACATAGATATGGTATGAAAAGGATTGGCCTTTGATATAGCTGGGGATAAGGAGAAAAGTCGCTGCAGTGGGGCCGACAACCTTGGGATTACAAGTCCAGTGCTCTTTACTACTGAGCTAACTCCCCACCCCGGTTGCTTTTGTTATGCTTGCTGCAAGCATATCCGGTCTGCACCACGAGGAGGCAAGGCGACCAAGAGGGTGAACAGAATGGTAATTGCTGTCCACCGCAGCAGACCAGATTACGAGCAAAGGAGGTTTGCGGAGTAGTCCATTTTTTCTCACCCCAGTATTTTTCTCCGTAGGCTTAACATTAGGACCTCATACTCCATGGCCGTGAAGGTACTGTATCCAATACTCAATGGCTAATTGGGTGATTTATTTTATCAATTGATAATGTTATACTGGGTGACATAAAATCAGCAACCTACTCGATGAAAATAACTTGGTCTGCACCCCCCCTCAATTGACTGTAGAGTATTTCCCTCAGCTTCGCTTTGTGAATTACTCCGTGGTCAAACTCGGTGGAGTACGGACCAAGTTATTTCCATCTCGTGATTTTCCATCCAATAACTTTCCATCTTAATATCCAATAACTTTCAGAGGATCCTGATTTTAATTTGATGCAGCTTTTCCACCTATCATCATAGCATACACCTCGTGATTATAGCAAAGGCTCTAAACCGTTCCCACAATTGCTTCCACGGTAATTATCAAATCTTTCTTATATATGTTTTATACTTTTATTACTTGCAGCCTAACCATCATCTCCCGAATGCCCCGACCCATATGATCGATTTAATGTTAGGAGAATTGTAAGGCATAATCAAAATGCAAAGTGTACTGTTATATTAGTTCAGGATTTCTGGTATTTTGCAATTATTATTTGATGATATCTGCAATGCAAGCTCCCAGATACTGAGACTCATGAAAAAGCTGAAAGATATGTTAGGGGAAAGATGAAAAATCATCAAGTATGAACTTCTTCAAAATACTACCAACAATGTTAATAAATACAAAAAATAACAACGATGGGTGGCATCTCAATATGTAATGTGAACGTTGATCCGATGTAAGTAGATAGTTAGTCAACAATGTCATATATAATTAAAAAAATATGAGAAAAAAGGCCATGGAAGCATGGAAAATACCAAAAATTATCATTATTGTAGAAATGATCATAAGATATGTGTAATATCCAGTGAAAATGTGTATCATGAAATAAATACAATTCAAAAATAACTCAATAAGCATATTTTACTTATAACCTCCATAGATTTACATGTAAAAGCACGGTGGAGGTATCTACTCTCTATGTCTTGTATTTTGATCCCGGTTTTAAGATTTACTAACCTAGCTGTTCATATAGCATGACTACCAAGATACATCTACTATTGTGCAATATATTACACGTTTTTTTTTTTTTTACTTTAATAGATCTGTCAAAATAGAAAGCGACACGTACTACACATTGTATTTTTTCTGATTTATAACACCAGTAAATCTCACTCCCATTGCGTAATACTACTTTATGCTACTTTATGATATTTTGTATTCTCAGGTAATTCATACCAGTTCTATTTCTTTCTCGTACATTTCCTTTATTCGGGACTAAAATATGAACCGAATATTTAAGTGAATACAGTCATCGTTGCCTTCACGCTTGGGTGCTTGCAGATCTCAAAATCTAGGTTACAAGCTTGCTGACAAATTTCACACTTTGCTGAGGGAATTCATCACTCGTTTATATGTGATACAAGGCAGGTCAGCATTTTTTTTATTTTTTTTTAATTCAGGCGAAGCAATTACAATCACCCAGATGGGCGTTTTTACATGCAGTTGCATCAACAATATATACAATAATTTACTCATGAGCAAATTAAGCGACATAAACGAAGGACAGGACAGTACAGGACAGACAGACAATAATAGATAGGACCCGTATATGTAATTTGGTGCTATGATTTAGACGCTGGGTAAACTAGGCTGTACTGGATTGACTGGCTGCTCTAACAAGTTTCAACGAACTACCAATAATGATCGTGCTTCAAGAGAAATTCCTTTAAAACGATTTTATAATAGGACCTATCTGGAGTTATTTGCAAATCCTTGGGTAATTCATTCCATATCATTAGGCCTAAATATAGCGGAGAATTTCTGAATCTTTCGGTTTTAGGGTAATCGTGTTTTATGACTATTTTGTCATTTCCCCTTGTTCTTATCTTACCTCTGGAACAGTTCATGGGGTCATTTGACCACCATTTAATATGCGTTAATAAATGTACAATTCTTCTATATCGAAGCGGCCTTATCTTGCATTGGTTATATAATTCGTCTCCTGCATAATTTCTTATATCATGGATACCTAACGTAGATCTCATGCAGTGATTGAAGGCAGCATCATCCTAAGTAGGGGTAGTTTACGTGCTAAACTTGCACTCCCACTAATTTATTTAAATACTTTTTTTTTATTGCATCTCTCGTCACAACGAGTTTTTCTGATACAACAATTTGGTGACATATTTCAATATGGATTCATTTGATACGTAGACAATTGAGATAGAGATATAGTATAGAGTTAAAGATACAATTTCCATACATATATCGGTATTCTAGGATACAATGATTAATGGTTATGAGATGGCGTTACCTAGGTTGATTCCTATGTATCACATTCTAGTCTAGGGATTTCTTAAACATGTCTAAATCTGCGCTTTGTTGACATTGAATCGGAAGGAAATTCCAGATTGTTGCCCCTCTTAAGTATGGGCACTTCTGTATATGGTTACTCCGTGTTTGAAACATTTTGAAGATTTCTATGCACAAGGGAAAGGGACCATTGAGATGTTAATAAGTTATTCTGGTGGTATGAATTGAAGGTATCTTGCACGCGTGAGACTTTAGGGAATTCACAAAGGAGAAAATTAAAAATCCGCACATGTTATTTCAGCCGTCTGCCTGTTAATGCTTGTAGGAATTTGCTGCTCTCCTACGTTTGATTGGGTTTGATTTATATCACCAACACTTCACTGTATTTATCCAACCCCTAATAAGAAACTCCATAGGCTTAACATTGGCAGACTGTATTCGGGCGAGTATCGGGAAAAATGAAATTTATCGCTCTAGTGCCTTAGTCCGCTACCAAAACTCATGGCGTATTTTCAGTAGCTGTGGATCTCGATGCAGTTCCTACTTCGTATCACGTTATAGTGCCTTTATGTATATCAGGGATGTCAGCTTGGGTTAAAAAAACAGTGGAAATATTTTCCATGTAGAACATGCTGCCTCTGAGGGACTGAGAAAACATGGAGAACATGTTGGTGTCGTCCGTGGCATGGGGGGGGGGGGGGGGGGGGGGTTGTGTGCAGCGAAGTCAAAACACTGTTTTATTTGTCGTGAATTTGGGTCAATTGATATCACTTTGTCTCACACATAGAAAACAATTGTATAAGAATCGTAAAGTGGGTTTTCATGGAATAGTGGAAAACTGACATCTCTGGTATACAGCGTTTGTATCTATATGAAATAAAATATGGAATAAAGCACAGAGAATTATTGTAAACTGCAAACAGCTTAAGAATAAACACGAACGAAGTATCTGTGAAAACGGATGGGCTTTTGTTTGACTTTATTGCGAATTGACAAACCACACAATTTTAATATACATACTTAGGAGACGCCTCTGGGTTCAACAAATGAGTATTATTTTTGCCTTTAGTTATATCCTTATAAGGTGAGACTATAATCAGCACACCTACCCACCGGACCGAACCGCCAATGACAGTGTCGCTTACAGATCTACCAGAAGAGACACGGTCCGTGATTGGCTGGTTTTCTTGTGACGTCACTCTATTCCAACGTCACGTGTTCCTGAGTTTAACGTGTACAATGGAGGCTGGTATATCGTCTTTCAGATGACCTTGAGAACTGTTATAAAATGAAAACCGCTATGAAGCCAGCACACAACCTCAAACCGAAAGCCAATCAGTTGTTCTGTTCATTAGTGTTTTAGTAAGGGGGTCTCTGGTCTGTGTAATTAGAGCGGGGGGCGTGTTGGAAATTGTCTCCAATGAGAAACCAAGATTCATCATATATGTGCGTGGCATAGTAAGCTGTCGGATATTGGGAACTATATAGCATGGCTTTAATTTAATAATAGGACACATACTGCTGCTGCGTTTGTGCGAGGACGAGGCGTAACACATTAACATAATTGATGGCTCAAGTCCACGTGGTGATGAATCTCGTAATCTGGTCATAAATAGCGTCTTCTCGAGGCTACACACAGTATCTCCGCACTACCTGGGTACTCCAAAAAAAAGTCGTGAACCATAAACGTGGAATAGCAGACATAACACGTAGTAAATAAGTGAACACTTCAAATCAACACTTATCATGTCCACGTATATGCAAAACGTATCATACTCTAGCACATTTGGGAATAAGAAGTTTTCAGCGTTTTCCTCAATTTGTATGTAATTTGTCAATCATGGCAAGTTCTTGAATTCAGTCAATTTTCTGGAAACATGCAATGGAAAGCAACAAAGATATTTCAGACAAAGATACCATTTCTTCATTTCATGGTTTGGAAACCACTTTTTCTTTTCCTAAACGTTGTTTTCGCTAATACAACAATGCAACATAATTCTCCATGAAACTGATTCTATCTAAATGCTAGAAGTCTACAATTGCGAAAGCGTTTATACTGCCTTTTAGGCTGCGGTGTCGTGCTGTCAAAGAGCCTGTATTTGTCTTAGAATTGAAGGCTCTTTGGTGCTATGTTGCATATTCAATGACGTATCCGGCTTTTTATTCATGGGTGAAGGGGTGCCGCTTAGTAGTCTGCGATAGAGTCGGGCAGCCTGTGGCTCACAGTCAAAACTACTTGTAGTAAACGGGGCAGATTTTAGCCTATTAAACCTCGATAAAATAATTTATTTTTCGGGAATATTAAAAACATATTTGTGGCATTCCCCTGAAATGTGTTTTTCTTTCCCCCGATGCGTTCCTTACATTCGCGTTGCCTTACTTTCCTATAAAGTATTGTTGACCATATCCTGGTGATGTTTTCATGTCAGAATTGTTATACCAATACAGGCAAGCCCACCGCCATGGCTAAACTAGACTGGTAGGAAGTGAACTAAATTGTCTGGGTCTTGACCAATGAAGATACTATACAGTAGGGATACATGTCAAATGCGACTAGACTTGCTATACAGAAAGGCAAAAATGGGCCATAGAGAAGAGGGTATGGCTTAATGGTGACATGGCATGGCAGAAAGATGACACCCACGCCCCTAGCGGTCGCTGTGTGCCGAAAATGGCTGGAAACTGACAGTTTGTGACTGGATCTCATGATTGCTATCTATATATGTACACGTTAGGGGATATGGGACTCTTATACGTTCTTAACCGGTTAATACCGATAAAGGTGAAATCGGTGAGTCAAGTGGATGAAAAACACTCCTATTTTCAAATAAAAAGGCTCTTTGCCGTCTTGCCTTCAGCAGGATACAGTACCTTGCATAACTCGTGGCCTTGAAGCTAGAAGAAACCAGCTCTGTGTCCTCCACATGTCTCTACTGAACACCTCTCTCATTGTGTATGGTGACCTCCTTTCCGAGCTGCTCGCTACGACCACGGGTCCATAGCATTAAAAGCCTCCACAAGTAAGAGACAGGGGAGAGTTAGAGAACGATATCAGATGCTTAAAACTGCATTGAAGTAGTCTACAAAACATGGTAAAGTTCTGATATATATACACACCCCTCACAACCCATTCTGATTTAACGTAGGAAAAGTGGATGGCGGACAGCGGAAGCCAGACACTGTATGTACATGGTATTTACCTTGGGATCATCCCCATCCATATCAAGTTTATACATTGCGCTAATACGATGAACACACAGTCAGTAAGAAGCATTAAGGCCTATACATACTGGTTTACACCAACACACAGACATTTCACAACTTGAGAAGGCTCATTATTCTTGCTTCTTGTTACACTTTGGTTGAAATCAATTCAATGGCAGCAGAGGTTTCCTTTCCTAGTATGAGAATGAATACTGGCAAGAAATTACAAATGCACAATTCTTTAGTAAAATACATGTTATATGCATATCAAACAGATAGTGCTATAAAATAGCTCTTTTTTCTTAGATTCGATATGAAAATGTAGTTAAGACTCTCTCTTTAGGATCGACATTATTTTCTTTCATGGCAATACTCATTCTCACTATATTTCTCAATGTATAATGAACAAAACGGTCGGGGTTTTGAGAATCCCTCAGTCACACACGGTGTCAGATGGTAGTTTACGCTCCCAGCCTCTGCATGCCAGAAGACAAACCACATTTATAGACAGGTCTCTAACTGCAAAATACATTACAGCTACACTCTATTCACAAAGGGTGAGAAAGCCACAGGACATGCATTGCCACTGCTATAAAAAGTTACCCGTTAAATGAGAGCAGTGTACCAAAAAACAAACTATGATGTCCAGTGTCTTTCAACATCTAAAACGAAAACACTTTATGTTTTCAAGCACGCGCATGTAAGTGTTTTGTTGACAAGAAGTAGTAAATCGAGCTTGAACTCTCTTCCTTCTGAATTCTCCGATTACTAAAAGTAGCTATCAGTATCCTTATTATCGACATGAGTATTTCAGTGGAGTAAAATCCTTGGATGACCCGATGGCAAAGATGAAAAGAGGAAACATGCATGGACGAGAAATTCCTCTAGCTATAAAGGATGCGAAAGTGTTTGTTCTTAAAGAGGTGTCCTACGAGAGGGACATAGAGAAAGTAAACAGTATTGGTAGAACAGCATGGTAGGAAAGAGGTTACTTTGTAGTTGAAATCGTTGACTTGGGCCTTTTGTTATTATTATCACTTACATAAGGGACCCCCAGATAATACATGGGGTTAAAGTTCCCAGCTAACACCACATATTTCGGAGAGAGAAAAAAAAGTGTGGCCAGCAACAAAGTCTGTTGTTTCAAGCCGCCACACGTTGATTTCTAATCAAAATCAAGTTATTTTTTCCGATAAAGTCTTGAAATAAAGTTATACTGGAAGCTCAGAGTGACAATTACTGAAAGGTTCTACGTTTTTCGTACACATTTCATATAGTTCTCACCTAGGAATAAAGGAGGAAAATAACCGCGATACCTGGATGTATGCGAAAAAAAAAAAAGAAGATCTCGAAAGGAACGACGGTCTTCATTTATCAACCTAGATGTTTCCAAATGGAACGGCTTGAAAAAATACTAATTAAGTTTCCATTACATTAATGTATCAAAACGCAGAAGCTATGGAGGAGTTGTATCCTCTAACGGTAGATCAACATAATATATACAGGTAAGATTTGGGTATGAGGGTGATTGATAACCCTCCTGCTGGGTGACACACCAGTTCCTAATGGTTAGGATCCAGAGAAAGACAATAGAAGGTGTGATTGAATCCATAATCCAGTATTGAACAGGTCTAGAGTCCCACAGAGAAGTACATGTTGTATTGCATATTGATATGTTGATGTGAAGTATTTGACACACATAGTGATCGAGTATTACCAATATGTTGTCGTTGACAATAACACGAGAGTGGCAGGGAGGTGTGGGTTGGCATGGGGTTAAGGGGGTGGGTGGTGAATCCGGGTACGAGGACAAAACTATGAATGGGGGGAGTGGTGAGGAGAGGGTGGCTCGAGAGGGTTACGGTGTACTTCTAGTGTCAACATGAACGGGTGGCCGACGGGACTTTGGATGTTGAACAGCACGTTCATAGATGACAACCACAACGAGATGGTGAAAATGATTGCATACCATTATCTGTTCATCGTGTCTAGACTCCTTCCGTCTCAACAAACAGCAAAGTGAACTTATACTGGTATGGGAAATTGACTAGAGATGGTCTTCAAACGAGAATAAATCCTGGAGATTTGGATGTATCACAATGTGTTGTCTCACCCCCCTCAAAATCACGAGGCTAGGATTGTATCAATATGCAGGGTGATGGAAATTAGGAGAAGATCACTGATCTTTAATTGACAAAAAAAACAACATAGATAAGCCCAGTCCTACGATGACGGATGGCAGCTCTATTGCATACAACATAAGGCAATAGCTTATGTCGGCTCTTCTGGACAATGACTGCGACTAGCAATAAATTCAGCATTTAGTACCATTTTACAGCCACAGCCGATTTTATGCCATGAGAAAAAAATGGCTTAGATTCTTCTTCACTTCTTTTTTTTTTTTTCATTCAGATAAATTCTTACATTATGTTTCTGTTGGGATTCACAAGAATCAACATGAAGGAATATCCGAGGCATATCCTTTTGCACCTACGTCGGCAAACTGCTAAAAGACATTGTCGTGGCATAATAGCATGACGTTGTGTTATTTTTTATTAGTGTTCTGGCATCATCACAGGTGTCATATTGTGACGTAGTTGGCTGACGTAGGTGCATATGACGAATGACGTTCATCCCGACTTGATAAAAAAACAAAAAAACGCCAGCGCTGATAAGAATGTTCCCAGACGCCGCAGTTGGACGTAGCATTGCTCTTAGCGGAAGTGACGTCACACATCAGGTAACTGGTACCTGACGTAGAGTCCGGTCAAGGGTTTATTCAACCCATGACCAGTGACGTGCTTTTCAATTGTAATTTTAATATCGTTTACCCGTGGAAAGGCGAGTTGTCCGGTTTTCACTTTTAGCTCAAAGCAGTCCGAGGATTTCTTCTACCGCTGCTCCAATAAAAAAAATCAAAAAAATCGGGAACACACGCACACACTCCCGTTTTTTTAAAAGTTTTAACCGATTATTACATCCAGATATCGTCCCCGTTGAAGATGAAGTCTGGCGGGTATGATCGTGATACTGGTGGAGAACCCCGCGCTTAGGCTGCCCGGCGCCGCCCGTTCCCATCACAACTGCGTGTAGAGGTGCGTGTGATAGAGCTCCGAGTTGATGGGTGGCAGCAGGGCCGGCGGATTGACCGGGCTCCCGCGGGGGTTCGCCTGCCCTCCCGCGCTCACCAGCTCTCGGGCCAGCTCGCGCAACTCCTGCCGCACGCTCGTGACGATCTCCCGCTTCAGGGAGTCCACCTCGGTCTGCGACAGGAAGTTGCCGGACGTGGAGTGGGGCAGAGTGGGCGACATGGAGCCCGGGGGCGGCGGGGGCGGCGCCTTTCCGGTCTCGGGGCCGCCCGTCGACAATCCCGCGGTCCGCAGAGAGCGCAAGATGTCGCGCTTCAGGTTGTCGATGTGTCCCGTCGTCCTCGCCGCCTCGCGCTTCCGGTCTTCACGTAGCTCGTATCTGTGGTCACGTGATACACAGGTAAGTATGACGTCATACACCGAGTCAAGTTTTTGGGGGCGGGCCATCCATGGTGCACCCCTTTGATAAGATCTCACACTCTCTAAGTGGTATTCTGTACAAGGTTCTCACTACGCTCTATGGGAGAAGAATTCTTTACGAACTAGGCTTTAGAGCCTTGAGAATCCACTTGCCTGCCTCCTATGGTAAACACCTACATCAATGCAACCCAAAGATTCCTATAACCTTAATGATGCCACCTAGCGGGAATACTGTGTACTTGGCGCCCTAGTGGCTTTCTTTGGACTGGAATACAGAATACCACTTAGAGAGTGGGAGATCTTATGTCAGGGGTGCACCGGGAGCCAAAGTGAACCCGCTTAAACAACAAGATACCAGTGCTCAAAACTCAAAATTCCGGAGGCCAATAAGGGCGAGGCTTAGTGCTAAGGGTTTGGGGTTTCTAGGCTAGAATTTTGTTGTGGTCTGGTTTGTTATTTTTAAATTGTAGTTTACTACTATCGTCTCTGAATAAGTCTATCTTTAAATTACAATGACATTTCTTAAGCATATAAAAATATGGACTGAAAAGATTGGAGAATGACGCATATAATCTCAAACCTACATAGTCAAAGTACTGAGCGCCTATATTCGGAAATGGAATTTTGTGAACGGGTATCTGCGGTTTCAGCGGGTTCACTTTGGTTCCCTATAAAGTATTACACACTGAGGGTGGTGGAGGTGGGTGGCTCAAAGATTTCGGAAATATTGCGTATGCTTCTTCTTTGTTCCATTACGTACAAGATCGGGAGGGTGTCGGAGGGGACAAAAATTTCGGAAATTCTGCGTACATATCTTATGGGTGACCCCTTTGTCATGTTAACCTTTTTAGGACGCATGATGCCTGCAGGCATCACCGCACAAATGACGCATATTGCCCTGAGGCATCATTTATCCAACATTCAACAATTATCTTAATATGTAAATAATAGAGCTATATTCAATAAATCTTCAAATACTGTAGGTATGACATCATATTTGGTAATTTCTATTCAAAGGAATTAAAATATTTTGGACTATGTATCGTATCACACTCTCATGTCCTGAGCTTTTGCCCATCCATCAGTGTTATACACTACCATTAGCACCAGTACTCAAAAAGTGATTATATCACAAACGCATACGTTAGCCAATAAGTCAGTGATAGGAATGTGATAAAACCTGAACCGCACTCGATCCATTCCCACTGAAAATACGCCATTCATTATGGTTTGCTACATAATCTCACTCAGCTTTGCCTCGTGAGATTACTCCACAGCCAACATTCATGGCATATTTTCAGCGGCTATGGATCTCGATGCAGGTCCTCTTTATCCTTTACTTTTATCTTAGCCTGGAATAAACGTCCATAGGTTCAACATTAGGAACTCGTTCTCAACAGGCTTGTGAGAACGGTAACTCATTCTCAATGGGTGATAAACAGATAGATATTTCCAGGCTAAGATAAAATCAGAAACATTTTCATGTTTGGTCTGAGTCCCCATTCTCCATCTCGTTTGGAGTGCTTCAGAATATTCCCTCGGCTACCGCCTCGTTCATATTACTGCACACTCCAAACTCGATGGCGAACGAGGATACAGACTAAACACTCACCAGTTTCTTTCTTAGTATTTCCCCGTGTAAAGATGGCGTGACAGCATTGAACATTCACAAACTGATGAGAATAATCTGACGACTATGGCGAGAAGAAGTCTTGTTCATGGGACTGTAAACTCTTTATAACCTTCAGAATCAGTCAGTTGGGACATTATACTGTTACAGCAGCTTAGTGGTGCCCCCTGGTATCATCCCCGGTACTATTGACATCCTACACTGGCCACCAGAGCAGACGTTTGCTTCGCACGTTAGCTCTGGCACGATAATAACAATAGCTAAGTAAAACAAAATTCCAACTAAAAGAACCCAGAAAGACCCTCGAAGCAACATTTTGATGTTTCTATTTTGTTTTGTATTTTTTTAAAATAAACTAGCTATAAAGTTAGATGCTATCATCAATTTGTTCGACTATGACTGTTTCATGATAAGTTTTACAACATTATAAAGACAGAATCAGAAATACACTCTGGCTCAAATTTTCCTTCGCCGCACGCTCCCACACCCCAACGCGAAAACGGAGACCGTAAAGCGAATACAGTTTTTTGATCATCATCCTTACACAAAAATGGCACCCACTGCCCACTCGGCTTAACACCCACCATTAGAATGAGGAGCAGGGGGCTAGAGCCCGAGTGGAAGAATGGCTGTATCGCCGAATTCGGAGATTGTACACACAATATTCCCTGAATAAAAATGGCTAAAAAAAACTTTTAAAGCCTCATAGACAATGTAAATGAACTCAGCTGACCTCAAACTGGAGATGTCTTGTTTGATCTCCAGTAAGTCATCTTCATTGACGCCGTCTTGCCGCATTTGTTTCTTCCACTGATGAATGAACCTACTGACGAGGCGCCTCATCACGTCCTGCAGGCGGCAAGCGGCAGGCGGCAAGCGGCAGGCGGCAGGCGGCAAGGCACAGAGCAGAGATTAGTACCGTATATATTCTCACAATACGTCGCCATTTCACATTCCATAACAATACAGGGAAACTACCGAAAAAGGCAATTAAACATTGTGCTTGTATATCTAATATTCACTATCTACTCGTAGTTGGACCATGAAATCCTAATTATATGTTCCCTTATTGGCATTCACTGGAGTATATATGTATATCTAGCTTTGGGCTGATATCCACTGTCGCGTAGGTTAAGAGGAGTTAAAGTTTGAGCCAATTAAAAAAACATGTATATAAATATATATATATATATATATATATATATATATATATATATATATATATATATATATATATATATATATATATATGCGGGCTGTCCGCTTACGCGGGGTTTTTGAGTTTCCTCCAGCCAAGTATAAATATATTATATTCAGTGTGGATCTTCTCTTTCGAGTTGGGCTTTCCCAACACAACATATAAATGTATTATATACCGATAAGAGGCAGATACAGAGGCGATAATAGATCTGAAATCCATTTTCTGATATCTGAATTGGGTCCGATGCTATTAAACCTTGAATTACAAAATGTATTTTCTATGAATATACAAATACACACTGATAAAAAAGACAGATTAATCTCTGACGAAATATACTCGCTGTGGCTCAGACGTTACTACGCGTAAACATACACAGATCCCGTCATTATTTTATACACTATAAATATGGTAAGTAATCAGGGGGCCGTTGAATAAACTATGAACGACTAAAAAGGGATGTTAGAATTGTCTTTAGGGCGATAGTGTTGTAGAAAATAATGTATCATAAGCATAAGATGTCTAGACTATAAAAGTAACCTAAAGGTCTTATAAGGTGTTGTATATAGTATACAATTCGTTCATTTAGAAAATATTTTCTGCTTTGTCATACACAGCACTGAATGGAAAACATCGTTGGAGTTATCGTATCGTCTAGCACCAGCACCAGTAACAGACGAACTTTGTTCACCAGCCCCCTGGCTCTTTGTGTGAATATCTAGATTGTTTGGTATGTGTGTTTAAGAAATGTCCCAACAGAACAGTTGATATTTTTAGTTATTGTACAAGGCAATAGACTCACGAACCCACCTGATATTTCGGTCTCTCTGGACTTGGAGGTATAGCTTTTGTTTCTCCATTATATGTAGGACGCTACACAAAAAAGACCAATGTTATTCACATCGGTGATTATTGCAAAAGAATTACCACTCAAATATTTCATTTAAAAATGGAAATTCGATAACATGTCATTTACTTTGATATTGAAACCACACAAGAAATTCACGGGAAATGTACAGTTGGGTTTCTTATATGATAAGAGGGAAGTTGCTACTTACTCTCAGGGGTAGAGGAGGAACTTATCAACTAGGACCTAATCTAATGAATTTTTATCTAAACAGCTAGATACAAGAACTTACATTTTTTCTTAAATCCTAAAATTAGGCATAGAATATATAGAATACCTCATGCTGTAAGCTTTCGAATGGTGTCTTTAAGATTATAATGGAAATGATCCAAATTCAAAGGATGATAAAATATATATATATTATGAAAATTGTAAAAATCGTTCTTTCCATGTAAAACAGGCATAACTGCCTTCTTTGTCCGGAGAAAGGCAAGATATACTTAAAACATTCTGCAGTATTTATATAACGCTTTTTATATGTTAACTAAATTAAGGGCAGGCAAGGAAAGGAATAATTCATTCGCCGTGCAGGAGCCACTGGTGGGCAGAGCTATGGACACGATATAATAACAACTGGTTTCTAAATTGAGGAACACTAAGTGTTACAAGCAAAAATGTGATCAAAATAACAACTGCAAATCATAGACCAATCCCAGTGCGTTATAGCTGTGCCTGAGGGACTAGTGTTTTGGCATTGCACAGATGTTGTGGTTCTAGTTCGTTATTATAGGAAAACGTGATTATATTGGTAAAATTGGTGTACTGTCTTGTCTTAAGGGAGAGGAGATGCAGATGTAGGCCGAGTTTACCTCTTTTCCGTCTGCCACAGCAGCATTGTCAAGGTCACCACCCCCTCCCTCTGCATGGCTGTTTGTGTAGCCAACCACAGAGCTTTCAGAATTGCCCTGCAAGCAGGTAACAATCCCAAAATCATCAAATCTACCAGTAAGGATGAGAAGAAAGGAGGAAAAAATAGGGTTCTGAAGAGATTTCCTTTTCAGAGTCGCCATTTGTGAGTCTGCTTCCCTGTCTGTGTCTCTTTCCTGACCAAAGTGTGCGACACTCGCCCTTCAGTAGAAATAGGAACTCATAGGATTTAAGCACAATGAAAGGTATGTCTGTTAGCCAAACATAGGCATATAGAAAGCGACAAGAGGTGGTAGGATACTGTACTCAACAGGAACCGGTGCTACTTATATACAGCATGAAGGTGGAATGGTTGGTCTTCATACACATAGAAAACCCACCATTGTACTTAAGGTGTGTGCTTTTTAATTGCATGTTAATTACATGGTTTGTGGGGGCAGAGGGTTTCACAGGGGGAGTGTTCCGATGGGTGTGCTGTTAGAAATACATTATTTCAAAGCTTAGAAAAAAATAAATTTTAATAGGTTGGAACAAATATGGTGATTTTATAGGTTGTTTTTTTTTGTCCTCAGACGTGTCAAGTGCACAACACCGAGAGTAAAGCTTCCGGTTTAAGCGGAAATGACGTCATAAGTTGCTACGGCGAACGGAAAGCCAGCTGCAAGTTTGGTAAAAGTCTGCACCATGGTTTGCGTGTGTGTCTAAGGTGTTTCAACAGATCTAGTATTCCTTTCAGAAGCTCCGCAGTGACTGATCAATTCACGTTTCTCTCTCACGTTTTGTTTTTTCTCTTAAAAGGCGGCATGTATTGATAAAACACAAGTGCAACACTCACTTTTGTACTATTCGGACCCACTGGCAGAAGCTGAAGAGAAAAAGGTTCCGACAATGTTGACTGAACTTTAAGGGGAGGGAGGGCGATAATCAGTGAATATATCTACTACTTTCCGTCAGATTTTGTCTCCATGATAAATGCCAAAGTTATAACGTCATATATATACTGTAACGAATCATTGTTCTTACTAAAGCAAGAGGAACCAAGGTTTTTTTTTGACACTACAAACATGGGAGATGACATGCTTCATGCAGAACTTAGGTGGTTCAATCTAAACAAACGGTCATGCCATCTGACCTAACAGAGAACACTCATCGACCCAGTAAATACAGCGAAAATGCCATGACCATGTGAACATGAAAAAAACCAAGTTAAAAACATACAATCAATGATAAGAACCAAATCTAACAGGAGAAAAAAAGAAAGAAAAAAACACTCGAGAATTAGGGGTGGGGTGATTTCCGACCAAGAAAAAATGATTGGAAACCTGTTGGTAGTCTGCCTTGTCGGGGAGGCACTGAAATAAAGAGGCGGTTTGTAACACGTACTAATAACAATTACCACGCTTGCCCATTGGCAAAGATAATACCATTATCATTATTACTAGAAGAGGCCATGATCCAGTTGCACCGTGAATCTAATTTCTCAAGATAAGACCAGTCATTAGTGATAACAAATACCCTCTCAATATGGATTTTAATTTGTTTATGAAGTATTTTAGAATTCTCTGGTAGGTTACAACAGAACCACCCGCTGTTTTTTGTCTTTAAATGTGTAAAGCTTACCTATATAATTCAATTAGGAAATAGAATGTCTCTTACGATATTCTGACCAATTATGTATGTACTGTATTGGTAGTGTCTGTGGTTAGGTTTGGTTGGAATGCGATGGTATGGACTCCGGCAAAGAAATGATAAGGCTACATGATCAAACTAAGGCCTAATGAATCCAAACAGAACGTAAATTCACGACCACAATCTCTAAAACAGGAAAACCACACTGAAAGCAAAAAGAATTCACATTCATTCCATTAGCAAAGGTAAAGAAATGGCAATCTAAAAGGAAAAGAATATAGATACAGCTTTCTAGTACGGCCTTTATATATCTTTCACTCTTGCCTAGTTTCTGCTCATCATAATAATAATAAAGATTACTGGTACAGTGATACGCTAATTTGTAGAATTTGCCAGGATACCATTTGGATTTATTTGTTATATATATATCATGAATCTTATGGGTATACTTTACTAAGCGCCCCTTGTATTTGTTAAGAGGACCCACTCCAGTGCAGAACAATGAAAGAATCATTACTTCTAATACCGTTATTAAAAGATGACAGACAACATAACTGCGAATGAAAATGTTATACAAAAAAGACAAATAAAAACCCCACAGCAGTACAGGAAACCTACCTTAATCGTTCCTTCGATGGACTTTCTCCTCGGTTTTCCACCACTTCGACGACTGAAAGTTTTCTGGATGAAATTTTTCAGGCGGCACAGAATATAGTAAGTAGATTTGGGACTGATGATTAGATTAAAAGGAGGTGGTAACGTTGACCCTTCGTCAAAGTACCCCATCCATAATTTGGAGCGTGCGAATTTCCATTCTCGGTCGGCATGGTCCTGAAGAAAGGAAAGATGATGTTGACTTTGTCTAGCAGGAAAACTATCAGGACGAAATGAATTTTAAGAAAAAAAAAAACAAGAAAATGAAATTTCTGCCAATATGAATTACCGGGTTTACTATTATAAAATTCTCTGTTCATTATCGGAGATTCCTTTAGATATAACTTACATATTGAATAATCAATAGGATATTACTTTACTTATAACTTATATATTGAATAATCAACAATATATTACTTTAGATATAACTTGTGTATATATTGAATAATTGATGGTATATCATTCACTTAATACTAATTCACTATGAAAGCCGTGAACAATATAAACATGTAAATATTGTCGTTATGGAAATCACTATAATATAGGTTGACATTTACGAAATATCCTAGGATATCATTTTTAGTGATTCAGACAGGAGTAGAAGTTTTCCCTTTAGAATATCACATAAGAAATTTGGTTAACTGCCTTTATGACTATTCCTGAGGATACCATCATGTTTTGATATCTGAATAGTTTATCCATCCTTGTGGAATTTTCTACGTGATTTTTCGCCATCTCAGTTGCACACCATGCGTTCAACAGCAGCTTACAGTCTAAGGTCTATTACATCACTAGGGTGTTAACTAAGGTAGATTATTATAACAGGGACAACGGAAGGAACACAAACCTATAGACAACAGAAAATACTAAAATGAATACTTTATCATGAACAGGAGGGTTAGCTAGAATCTGGTCACACAGTATGTCTACGGGATGGCAATTAAATTTGATTTTCACTGTGTGAATCCATTATATTTTAACCGAATGAGTACGATTTGTTAAGACCCTTATGTTCAACCCTAATAATGGGAACAACAAGAAAAAGGAAACAAAACCACCATATAGGCCTATATACAGAACTTTGAATAACGTTAATAACGTTATTTTGAATTTTATTAGCGGTTGAATAATAGATATGGCATTAATATCATTATTATCATTATCAAACCCTTAAAGTCATCAGAACCGGGTAAAAGTATACATCTACTTTATAATCCATAAAAGAAATAGGTTGCTTACCACTATCGTATGAAAAGATTTGGACATCATGGCTATGAGCATATTCAGGAGCAATATCTTTGCAACCACATTATATACTCCAAAGAGCAACTTGCCAAAGACTTCCACGTAGTATAAATTGACTTCCAGTGTGATTAATGCTATCAATCCAAACATGGACCAAAAGAGAGTGATAAAGGACTTATCAAGCCTGAAATGAAGACAGAGAGTGTCCATAACTACTCGCTACTGACTATTGTCCGTCAGAGCACTGATCAAGTACAGGTAGGGTAGACATTGTCATTTCTCTTGCTTTTCTTGTTTCATAGTTAACAAGGGAAAAAAGAGAATTCCGAATTTTGTTTTCCTGAGACCAAAGCGTAGAAGCAACACATACGCTGGGTTATAATTTTGAGTAGAAGGCCCCATGCACGCCAATACCAAACTATCCAAACTCAGACTCATACGCGCTCTCTCAACGCTAATCTCTCTACGTGTTTTTTTATATTATTATCAGTATCATTATCAAAGCAGAATGCCGGAAGTTGCCCCACCGTTTGTCTTGATGCAGTGCTCCATATTCCAAGCAACGTAAAGGAACGTACAGAGACTGGTGCAAGCAAAAGAATCTAATTTGCGTACCTCGATATCTTGAAAACTATTTGACATCATGGCAATGAGCATATTTATGAGCACTATGATGGCCATTGCATGGTAGGCAATGAGCAGGTACTCTCCCAGACGCTTAGTTAACGGTTGCATAGGGCCCTCTCTAACTGTACTCAGTTGCGTTAAACCAAACAGGGACCAGAAGAGCGTCAGATAGCTGGAGTAAATGCTAGAGAAAGGACAGATCCAAAACAACACACATCATCAAACATCATCAAATGTCAGAGATATATATCATAAAAGGCATAATTAGTGTTATCTTTATTCCTTGAGAGTATAGAAAGATGCCCTCTTTGTTGTTATACATTCTATATATATATATATATATTGAGACGATAAGGTGAAAAGATATGAGAAATGGAATATAATAGTTATAAAATAGCTTGATATACGTGAAAATAAAAGTGTTAAAATATAAACAGTATTACTTGTCTGCTTTACAAGTGATATTTGTATCAATGTAGATCTATTCAAAGATTTACCAACATTTCCCAAGGGAAAAAAATAAATTTTATAGAGTAAGTATGGATAGTAACTGTTTATTCGAGCAAATACCATGACAAATCAAAATACAAGAGGAAACCCTATTTTTTTCCCAATAGATTGGAGATATGAGGTATTAAATGAAAGGTTTCTTGTGGTGATAAAACTGTGGCTACTCACGGATCGAACGCATTCTGATATTCCTGTGTTGTGGGCCTCCCAGTGGCCTGTGAGGTTATCAAAGTCCCATTTGCCAACATGGAGACTTGTAACACCGAATCCCCCTCGTCATCGGAATTGGAGTAATAATAATACAACTGGTTCAGCCCGCAAGCGAATGATGTCAATACTAAGAAGAATATGAACAGGAATTTGCCGATGTCTATGAGCATACACCCTAGGGAGATCTGCAGTGGTCCCAACTGTGGGTTAGCTTGAAATAAATAGATAATCCGTGCGAAACTAAACACATTGGCTACAGCGAATACTCCCTCAGAAATAAGGGTAGGGTCGGCGTCGGGCCAACTAGTCCGCGGGAGGTAGCTGGGGCCATATTTCTCTTCGTTCTGCGACTGAGCGTACGCAACTATACGTAGACTGATGGTGCATAGGTACAAGGAAAGCATGATGAAGTCCAACCAATTCCACCACTGTCGCACGTACGCTTTTAGGCCCTCCTCCCAAATCTGCTTGCATTCGGCCCATATAAACCCTGCAATGTAAACGGCAGACGGATTTAGTGAGGTTGCTTCTCGGATCGGGGGGTAGGGGGGGTGTTTGTTGGTGTTCATGGTTTGCCTAGATGCCTCTCGAGAGGGGAACCTTTGCAAGAGGGACAAACCATTCCAGTGCTCTGGATATGTGCGAAAAAAAGTAAAAAATAAGGGGATGACCTACACGACGAGATGATATATATATATATGGATAATATATGAAGCTTAAAAAGAGATCCATGGCTAGGGAAAAAATCAAACATGCCTAGACATTGACAGGACCCGAAATCGGTTCCATCTGCAGTGTACTAGGTGGCTTGAATAGGCTCTGAACAAGTTCAAGTGCATGTTCCTCTTAGATATTGACATCACACAGATATGTTGTGTATATCCTTGACCGTCGAGGTTGGCTCAACCTTCAAAATAGTTCCAGCGTTGATTTTTTTGGGGGAAAATTCAGCCAGCTCTGCTCAAACTGCCAAATTTAGTTTGAGATTTCTTGTAGCTCGTTGATACAAAATGGATTTTTCATTAATCTGTGGACAAATCATGACGTAGTGGCATACCTTCCATGTTGTATATGACCTAGTTTTTACCTCGTGTTCTGCCCCAGTGAGCGTCACCATTCCTCAGATCAGTGCTCATGTTTCTCAAGGAGCAACTCATTGGCAGAATCGTTCTGGTTTCATTCCAACCCTCCAGGTGACGCCACCGAGCCGGTGCCTGTGTTCGTGGTTCCCTCTGTCGCTGACAGGTGGCAGCAGTGTGCAGCCTGTACCAATAGTGTTCTTTGTTCTTTGGCTGATTATGGAAGGTTCTTTGGCTGCGTTCAACTGACAGACACTTGGCTTTGTTTACAATCACAGTTGGTCATGGGTGGAAGAGGGTGCGTTGGTTATTGCTCACGATTTGTGTTCTTGTATCCACGTTGTGACAAAACGTGTGGCGTAGTAATTTGAGGGTTGGTGAAGGATGGAGAAGACATGTGAGAGACAACAGCTAGAGACAAGGTCAAAAGACGTGCATGCGTGCAAATACAGGGGAGAGCAGTGTAGCAGTAAAAGCAGTAGAGGATTGTGTGAATATATATATATTGATATATATCTAAGACAGGAGGTTGTAGTAGCCATTTCTATATATATGTCCTATGCTTATGACCTTGAGTTACTCCATTGAGAGCGTGTGTGAGCAATTCGTCCGGATTTAGGATGTTTCAGATACGTTTAATTTTTCTCCCGGCATATATATGGTCCCCGTTGTAGCTGGGTGAAGATTTCTTAGAGATTCTGTTCTAGGATATTGATGTTCGATGTTGACTCTGGATGTTGTTGTGGTTGTTGGAGGGGGTCCCGACACACGCACTACGTCATGAAAAGGCCTCCGTTCCGAGAGGGCTTCTATACTCTCACTCTACAGGGTTTAACCACTCGTTCAGATGCTCAGCATCAAACAAATCCGAAAAAGAAAAAAAATCAACGAGGCTACGAGGGAAAAATTATTACCACTCTACCAAAATGCGCTACACTGAAGCATACTAGGCAGTTGTTTTTGGGCAAGGATATTCACAACCCAAGCAGGGCACTTCAATGTGGTGCTTTACAATAATAGACTACGATGCCAAAATACCCAGCAGAACTAGAAGTAAGAACTTTACGGGGCACTTCTCTAGCTGAGGTCTAATAAGTAGGAACATCTAGTGACATTAATGTAGTGGCACACCAAAGTAGTCACTTCAGGAGGAAATCAAGGAAACGAAAGCTTCAAGCATTATCACTAGTGATAGGTCTGTGATGAGAAGATGGATAAGCATTATCTGTGTGCGAGTTTAAATCATATCAACTCGTTAGAAAAATTTCAAAAATAATTTGGATCAATAACAATAAAATTAAATTGTAAAAATAGTTAGGAATTCCGACAGCAACACCATCGTCTTGGGCACAGACCGACCGCACTACATATGTAACATTTCTCAAACCCACAAGTGTTATACGACAGTGATTTTAGTTAGTACACTAGTAGATCGATATATTGAGAAAGAGTAGAGAATGTAGGTATGTATTCTACCACGATATTCTATTACTATCAAAGCTTACTAGTTGGCTTTACAGAGGCCAACAATAGTTACATACAGACAAGCAGTTCTGAAATATCTTACTTTTACGTATTGGTTACTGGTAAGCATTATTTTAATACTATTTTAGAAATACACATGCCCGAAAGTAAATATATCACATTGATATGGTAGTCTTGTACTATTTACACGCAGAAAATGTCCTTAGAGACGATAATTAAGTACAATTTTAACAGGTTACAAGATTTGCCATATCAATGTATACGTAAACGGTCCCAGCTCAGGGTCGCTTGCTATTGCTATTTCATAGAAACTAATCTATGTGCACTTAAAAATGACACTCATATTGTTAGAAAATAAACTAACACAGAAAATAATTCACCCTTCCCTCAGTAGAATCTTGTTTACAAAAAGCTGATAGATTTTTCATGAGGGGATTCCCATTCTACAGTGTTTCGTCACCTGCTAAGATGGTCAAAATGGATCCAAATTCAAATTGTCCTCTTCCCATTGATCTATGTTTTCAATATAGCATTCATGATGTTTCAGGAAATTCGTACACTCATATTGGTGACGTCACTGCATACAAGCGTATCACGTGACTGCACAAAGAGAACGCCCAAGCTTCCTGCTTCCGCTTCCGCTTGTAGAATGTTACTGATATTAAAATATTGAAAGTTTTCAATCTAATGATGATAACGTTCAAGGAAATCTCAAGGCTTTTATTCCTATAAAATTTAATCAATTTTGAAATGAAAGTCCATTGCTTTGTAGAAAATACCTATTTAACCCTTTCCATACCAATGATGCCCCGTTGCTAGGGTAAATGATATTTCAAGGCAGCATTTTCAATCTTTTTTTTTATTAAAATGTCATTTATCTCAGCTGATTCGATATAGATCTTTATAATTCTTCTAGAGATTGTAAAATGCCTTAATAGTGATAATTAATAAATGATTTTATAGTTATCACTATTGAAATATTTACCGACAACTTTGAATACGATGGAAAAAAATGAATTTCTCAATAATTGTAACGTAGGCCTGCACTACAGAGGTGGTCTGGTGTCAGGCATGCTACATTTAAAACGTGCACCTGCGACTAGGTCTGGTAAGGAAAGGGTTATTTAGTATTGCAGGAAAAGAAGAAATTCGTTATATAACGTCAATCAGAAAATGTGAGGCACCACATGAAGGAAATATCACACAAACTGAAGGTTCTACAGACCTGGTGCTTTTTTATTATAAAAAAAGGTATACTGTAATGATATATCCAGGTTAAACAACCTTAACTACCTCTCCGTGATAATCTATTAAAAAAAACCAACTACAAAATTTAAATTACAATAATAATCTCTTTGGTATATCTGAATAGCGAATAGCAGGCAGTTTGGGCGTGGTTTAGGTGTGAGTGACTCTCATCAATGTGCTTGACAACAAAACTCCAGCGAACAGGAGTGGTTCGTTGGAGACAAAAGAGGGCGGGAGGATGAGGATGTGGACGAGGAGTAGAACCTCGAGCGACTCACCAGTGACCCAGAAAACGATGAGCCACTCCAGTGGGGTAGGCGGCGGCCCCCGCTGCCTCTGGCGGGCCTTCTGGTCAGCACTCCCCGCACTTACATTTGTACTTGCAAGTATCAGAAGAAACAAGAAGACCCCAAATGAGGCGCTGTGATACATAAATTTCATAAAAGGTGTCCGTAGCACTTGCCCTACCCTGCTGCGGGGTAGGACCAAGTAGTATACTGCCATGAGTGGCATCAGGAGAATAAGGCCGATGATGATGATGACTTTGCTGATGAAGTTGCGCTTCCGCCAGCCGGGCAGGCCCTCGTACCATATGGACGCGAGCAGCTGCTGGCAGTGTGGATGGGCGACGAACTGCAGACCATGGAGGGAGACAAGCAGAGAAAAAGAGAAACGGCAGAGCACAGGGATGAGCAATATACGGAAATGTCACAGTCAGGAATACCATGCACGTAGGATTTAGTAGGAACTGAACGGGAGTTAGTAGTGTGGGTGTTAGGCCTGGCGTCCACCTACTACGATAGAAATTTAGACCTCCCGATATGGCACCGATACAAAAAGCAAATATCGGAGACATATCGGGAAGGTGCAAAATCGTAGACATATGTCTAGACATGCTAATCCACCATGCATTGCATGGGTTTTTTATCGGTGTCTAATCGCAGAAACGTAGTCAACTGCCCCGATATTAGGTGACCCTCTGACGCGATTTTGACTTTTTATCGGAAGGTGTATCATAGACCATATCGGAGCCATATTGTAGTAGGTGGATGCCGGGCCTTATACGCACGATGGACAGGTCGCGAATAAGGCCTGGCGTCCACCTACTACTATATGACTCCAATATGGTCTACGATGCACTTCCCGATAGAAAAATCAAAATCGCGTCAGAAGGTCACCTAATATCGGGGCAGTTGACCACGTCTCTGCAATTAGACACCGATTAAAACCTCATACAATGCACGGTGGATTGGCATGTCTAGACATGTGTCTACGATTTTGCACCTTTCCAATATGTCTCCGATATTTGCTTTTTGTATTGGTGCCATATCGGTAGGTCTAAATTTCTATCGTAGTAGGTGGACGCCAGACACTACTGCGCGAGGCGATAGCCGAGCGTAGTTAGAAGCAGACCTGACTGGAGTGCGATACACACTAATACTACTAACTCAAGTTCAGTTTAGTATTTATTTATCCTACCCCGTCTCCAATAATTCATTTGTTACCCACATGCCATAAATAACACTTTACTGCACGTCCGCCAGAATACAGTCGGCCAATGTTAAGCCTATGGAGTTTGTTTTTATTAGGGGTAGGATAAAGACATTTATCCACATTTAGCCTAGCCCTCATACCAATCTTTATAGACTTAACATGGTGTGACTGTATGCCACGGTTATGCCATAAAATATGTATATGCCACAGTGATATATGCAATCAAAAACACATGACGGGGTAGGATAAAATCTATACGTCCCTCAAATTCACATATTTGTTTATTTGGTGTACATTGTCTTCTGCTACAGATATCACTCAGATCTGCTTCGTGATATCATTCTGCGAAGACAACTCAAGGCATAATGAACGTGATTGTTGTGCAAAATATACACGTTCCCGTAAAACATTATTGTATAGAGATGGGTCCTGAATAGGGAGTATTAAGAGAAAACGTGCTTACTGAACGTGTAGAGATAACCGTTGGCGGTCTTTTGTCCCATAAAATACGTCCCGACACCGGAGACAAAGTTGAGTGAAATTACATAGTAAAACGAAATGAATGGCGTATTTTCAGCGACTATGAATTGAGTGTGGTTCAGATTTTATCTCACCCCAATCACTGACTAAATGATTAACGTTTTTAATATCATCCTTCATTTGGTTTTTTATCGTTATCATTCTTTACAAAACGGGAGTTGAGTATAATTCACGGATGTTCAGTCTATGGGCAAAAAAAGGCAGGGGTGGGATAAATGCAATTTCTTAATATTCCATCATTTCTTTATCCCCACAGTGCTTGGGAAATATGGGAGTGACTCAGATTCCCATTTCTTTTATAGTGATCTGTGCGTTTTTCATATACCAGTGATCATTATTAAGAGAAAACGTGGTTACTGAGGCCATAGGAATGGCCGGTCAAAGTATTTTGTCCAAAAAAGCCATATTATGTACTTAAAAAGATGTCAATTCATTTCGCCACAGTGAGCCCGAACATTATTCATATTGCACCCCTAGCAGCAGGTAGTATTTCATAGACATTCACCCATAGGTATATATGATGATAATGATTAGAGCACACACGGAGAAACTCCCCCTCCCCCCAGTATCTAAAAGAACAAATCCACTGGGTATGCAACAGCTACCTAATTTCTCTTTTGATACCACATATAAAGGATTTACTCCTAGAATAAATGTTGAAGAGTCAGTCAAGTCCGCTGACCAGGTACGCATTTATCAGATCAAAACTTCATTACTTGAAAATGAAAAAGTAAAACTTTTTTGATTTTTGGAATACAAAAATAAAAACTGAATGGAAAAAAATATATCCTCCCCGGGCAAAATTAATGAATTGATGATGTAGAAAAAGGTTGTTTTTCAACTTGGTTTTATGTGCGTGTGGGCTGACGTGATTAGTAGGTAGAACATTCTCAAGGCTTCCTCGAAATAAAACATTATGTTCTTCAGAAGTTCCGCGTGTCATTTTCGGAAGAAGCTGGGCCTGTTTTTTTTAACATTAATCTGCGAGTACATTCATAAACGATGGCCAGATAACGATCGGATTTAAAGCCTTTAGGTGCTCTTCAAGGCAGTATACATATAAATTTGGAAACTTGTTCATGAAAGGTTTGACGTTTTGTTCAGAGACTTCTCTATCACAGCATGAAAATTTCAGTTTACGCATGTTTACATTCCGCGTATACAAGACTCCTTACCCGTAAATAATATGGTCCTATTTGATTTAACTGAAACTATACCGCAATTCCATCTTTAAAGAAATAGTATTTATACCTTTCTCACCAATGTATACCTTTCTCTCATTGTTGTTGATAAATACTAGGCAGTATGACATATATCTCTACTTCTTAAATGTCTTACCTATCTTGTAAGCTATTTATGTAAATTATTGTGATGATGGTACTTTGCAGTACCCTCAAAATCGACTGGTTCGTAGGCATCACGAAAACCAGCCAACCGGCTGATGATACAGTTTTTTTCCCCTTTTTTTTAATATGTATCGTCACTCTGATTATTGCTGTAAAAATGCTGGACCAATAAAAGATTTGAAAAAAGAATTGCATATACGCCTGATTCTGGATGTATCGTGTGCTAGACCAATTGGATTCATGTCTATGCATATTTATGTTACTATCCAACCATTGCGATATCTGTACCTAGAGGACAATACTGTTATATATATTTCATTTATCATTAGCCATCAAAGTCATTGGTATATGGGAAATCCAATGTTACATTATCAATTTTGATCATCAACTAAGACAGGAGCGAAAATGAAAGCCCAAATTACCATATTTCAGTTTGAGTGTTAACCTGGATTTAAGGCTATTGACACCCTTCTCTAGGGCTATAGGCACGTTCCCATTGACCAACGAAATCAGTGTAAATTTTTTAGTTCTCCTAAAATCCCACTTCCATTGGCCATCAGCGGTCTACAGTTATGCGCCACCGACGGACCTTTAGCACTGCTGACGCAAAATGGGTCAAAGTCAAGTTGATCTCCTTAATTTAATTTTTGTCAGTGCGGTGTAAATTGGCGGCAGGGGGGGGGGGGGGGGAGGGCATCGGACCTTCAACGGCTTTGAACACATTTCAAACATCCATTATGTTTTAGTCCAACAAAACAGTTGTCGCTTTGCTCTGTTATAATAGAATAGGTGTGTCGTGATTTAAAAGACCGATTCTTTTGATCCAATAAATATTACTTCTTCAGGGACGATGGAATACTATTTTCAGGGTCTATCATAGTTCTAAAACTCATCGTGAGACGAGACTTTAAAATCGCGAATGTCAAATATCTAATCTCAAATTGTCTCCCAGGTTGAAAACTATAACGTTGCGCCTATAATTAGATATTTTCCATACTGAATCAACTACGAAAGGGAAAGGAACTCTATTGGGATGTTTAATAGTGTTCCAAATTAATGTGATTAATCCATTAATCGGTGTTGTGAAAATGGATGTAATTGGGAAATTGAAATTCCTCTGAACTGGATATTGATGGGACAGAGTCACGCCATTGTGGAGCTCTTCAGCGCCGGAGTCAGGTAAACAACAGGGACAACGACGTGACAAGGAGCGTGCAGAAATAATGACTTCCGGAAGTAGCTATTTTTAGACCGAGCGACACTTCCGGTGGGCCGACAGAATCAGAGAGCCGAAAGAGAAATATGAGCGTTAATCCTCACAGTGACGTCACAGCAACTGCGTCAAGTTTTCATTTTGTGTAAAACCCTTTTTCGTCAATTGTATTTCGTCCGTCCAGTCACACTTCAGTCACTTTTAAGCCGGGCACCCTCTGCTCCGACATGTCTATGAATCAGAATTACTGCGTCATGGCCTTCTCAAAATGTTGAAAAATTCGGTTTTATAGAATGTCAGAGTACAAAACTGAATTACTGAATTTTACTGTGTCGGAATATTGAAAAATTCTGGGGCCCGTTTAATAATCTAGGATCGGACATGAGACCCTTTTCTGTTCCTTTCACAAGAGTTATCGTTTAATGATATTTAAGTCTATATGCTAAGACTGTCTTAGACGTCCATAAGGTCGTCCAAAAGTGTTGAATAAAGTTGACCCACATCGTCCCTGGGTCTCTATGGCATACAGAAAAGAATCTTCATGTACGATTCTAGATTATTAAACGAGCCCCTGGGTCGTAGTGTGTTGGATCGCTTGCCTGAATGTTTCAGGAGCTCAGTGGGTTCCTGGCCTGAGTGGCCTGAGTGGATATCTTGAAAGGGAGTATGGTTCAGACGTATGTTTCTTTTTAATAGAAAAGACATACCATTAGAAAGCCCTTTTAAACATGTAGTTTACATCATCCATTGTGTCAGTATGCGCTTAAGGTCCCTACTAGTTGAATGACTCAATTCCTTGTAATCGGTCCAATGATAATCTCAACGATTCATGCGTGAGATATGAACGAGCTGAAACAGGAGCAAAACCTGCAAATGCCTCCCGCTCTCAAAGAAATCTGACAAAATAAACTAGTCTGACAAAACCCTTAAGTGTCAATATGACAGAAATAATATAGAGGAAACCTATGAAAGTTAGAGGTCAGATCCCATGAGGTTTGAATCGCGTAGTAATTCACAAGGTGAAGCCACGTGTATCGCATAGCTATTTAAATGAGATGTGATCGAGCTCTGGCCGTAAACTTCGATAGGCTTCTGAATTCATCTCACCCCTCACATTGACTCACTGGCTAACGTTTGTGACATAGTCCTCCATTGAGTATTTTCTTTCTAAATACTCCATGGGCATTGAGTACGAGTTCCCAATGGTAAGTCTATGGGGAAAAATACCAGAGTGAGATAGAGGCTAAATATCAGAGGCAAAACCAACGCACTCTGAGTCACAGTGCGCTAACAGCGGCTACTGTACCAGAATGACTACGTAATCACCGGTATACTACCAGATCTAGTTAGGATAACTTCATGAAGCCCCTGATTGGAAAGGGCCATAATTGAGGCATACTCGATGATGTGGGAACTGCAAGTGAATCACAAGTAACTCTATTGACGTCAAGCCTTGCCCGCCCAGCACAACTCGGGTAGGAAGCTGGGCAGGGGATTTACGAGAACAAGGATATGAGAAGAAAATTCCATTGCCTTGGTAGATATTTCTTACATCGTGTTTTGCGTTTTACTTTTCTAATATGATGTATGCTGATAAAGGTCTTATTCATTCTCTATAGTTTCAATCAATTTTACCACCGTCTAGTTTTATCAGCTTGATCCATGAGCAAAAATTGTTTTTTTAAGAAATCGGGGCCCGATTTACGGAAATCGGCACCCCGATGGAGTTCCCCATGATTCATGAGTTTCCCAACTCATCCCATTATTGAAATATTTCACTAAAATTTTCCATAAAATATAGGTCAATGCCATTATAGGGTTTACCATGCCATGTAAGCCTCATACACGGAATTTTATACACTTGTTGTAAAATGATTCCTTTGATCTTTGATGAATAAAATTTGAATAAAAATGAAGCCCAAAACATAAGGAAAAGCCACCATGTTCCCTGCAGTGATCAGGTCTGCTTCCTCTTGCCATAACTTCCCAAGAGTCCAATGGACTCCTCTAAGCTACTCCTTTTCTTCTGTTCGATAACAAATCACCGAACAGTGGCGCGAAGCCTTTGAAGGCGATAAGCACTCCAGGAGGGAGTGTTAGGCTGGCGGTTTGTGTTTGTAAGCCTGTCGATAAGCATCTGCCGGCTGCGGGGTGCCCCGTCCCCCGAGCCCCGCCTGCCGGCCCGGGCTGAGCTGCTGGGCCGGGTGGTGTGAGTTGTTCGGCCGGGCGGAATGAGCTGCTTGCTTGGTGGTGTAGGCTGCCCGGCTGGGCGGTGTACTCTGGTCTGCCGGGCGGTGTACTCTGCTCTGCTGGGCAGTGTGAGCTGCACGGCGGGGCGGTGTGAGTTGTTCGGCTGGGCGGAATGAGCTGCTTGCTTGGTGGTGTAGGCTGCCCGGCTGGGCGGTGTACTCTGGTCTGCCGGGCGGTGTACTCTGCTCTGCCGGCCGGGCTGAGCTGCTGGGCGGGGCGGTGTGAGCTGTTCGGCCGGGCGGAATGAGCTGCTTGCTTGGTGGTGTGAGCTGCCCGGCTGGGCGGTGTGAGTTGTTCGGCCGGGCGGAATGAGCTGCTTGCTTGGTGGTGTGAGCTGCCCGGCTGGGCGGTGTACTCTGGTCTGCCGGGCGGTGTACTCTGCTCTGCCGGGCGGTGTGAGCTGCACGGCGGGGCGGTGTGAGTTGTTCGGCCGGGCGGAATGAGCTGCTTGCTTGGTGGTGTAGGCTGCCCGGCTGGGCGGTGTACTCTGGTCTGCCGGGCGGTGTACTCTGCTCTGCCGGGCGGTGTGAGCTGCACGGCGGAGTGGTGTGAGCTGCTGGGCTGGGCGGTGTGAGCTGCTTGACCTGGCGGTGTGAGTTACTAGGCCAGTAGCCATATGAGCTGCTCGGCTAGGTGGAGTGAACCCCTTGGCCGGGCTAGGCTTGGTGGAGTGAGCTACTAAGCTCGGTGGTGGAGCCCCTCGGCCAGGCATAGTCAGCTGCTGGGCCGGGTGGTGTGAGCTGATCGGCCGGGCAGTATGAGCGGGGCAGGGTGAACTGCTAGTCCATGGAGAATGGGCTGCTCGGCAGGGCGAAGTGAGCTGCTCGGCCGGGGAGAATGGGCTGCTCGGCGGGCCCTGTCATCAGCCAGCTTTATCGGACGTGAACAGCTCACAGACTCCGGGATATAAACGCCCTGCTGTCGGCCCGTCCGCCTTATCCCTCTTATGTCTCTCCGCTTGGTTGTGCTCTCCAAGCCTCCTTTCATTGTGGCCGTGTCTCCTTTGTCGCGCCTATCAGCAAGCTGTTCTGCTTTGTGCGTCGTTTTCCCCGATGTACGTCCCCCTTTCCTGCCACCCGACATGCCAATCAGCCTGACGGGCCTGTCTGTAGGAGTGCTTACATACCGCCATGCCGCCCTTTATCTCACCCCTGGTGTCTTTGTCCCATAGGCTTATCATTTGGGAACTCATTCTTCATGCCCCTACGAGTATTGCAGTCTGTTCTTCATGGTCTATATCCTGTTTGTTGTCCATTCTTTTAGGGTGTACAGGGGTGAGATAAATACAGAAAGCAACTCGTTTTGGTCAAAGAAGTCATTCTCTAACTCATTTGAACGCTACGTGATATTCACTTGGCTGTCGCCTTGTTCATATCACTCCACATCAAACTCATGGAAAACAACGACTTTGGCCCAAACATGTTAGTTTCTTCTTTAGTCTCTCTACGTGAATAGGTTGCCTGCCCGCTTGTCTGCCCGCTTGCCTGCCCGCTTGCCTGCCTGCTCCCTTTCTGCCTCTCTGATTGCCTCTGTTTCCGTCTTATACAGTACTTATCTACTTACAAATCTCAGGAGTACACACATTAGCTTCTATTTTCCGTTCCTCTCTCTCTCTTTTGTGCTGTCAGGAAGATAACTAAGTCTCACCAGAGCTAACCAGACATATTTGCAAATCTTGATCCCCTACTCGCCTGTCATAACTTTCTTTTCTCCCACCCCCTTCAATTTCTTTATTGACATTCCGAATACATGTTGGTTTATAGTTGTCGTCTTTTAAACATCAACCAGTATCTGTCAGTTCTGCAACTGTTTTTCATTGCCTGGCCCTACCCTTGTAATACTAATTCCATGTGATTCAGAACAGTTTATCGGTCCACTCTGCCGTATTTACTAAATTATATAAAAACTATTGTAAGCGAGTCTTTCACACTAGTCGTCTATATCACATTTATTTTAGGCCTATAACAGTCAGGATCCGTACAGTGCGAACCTACATTAGCTTGGGATCAGTTCATTCCGAATTACTTTGGTAATCGTTTTGAAATACTTATAGTTGGGTGTGCTCCTTCCCAAATCAGGTAAATAATCCCAAGTAGTCCCGCCTTTGGACTGTGTTGAGCGCGTATACACCACAAGGTTTTTCTTTTTCTGACTCCCTAATACGTTTCTGACCATTGCCTGAATATCCTGCATGATACCTACCACCCATCCATCCTACAATCATTTCACTCAGCTGATCTATCAGATCTGCAATTTCCCGTCTATTTCACCGCAGACAACTTCAGATCCTCTGTGAGGGAAGCTTGAGCTGGTTTTCTTTTTAGCTGAGGATGCCCTGCCATCACCCGCCCCTATCAATCTTACTATACCCGCATCATCTTTCCACGACCATCGCTCAAGGCTGCTAGTTGGAATGAGATCGATGGACGATGGCGGGTCTGATCATTCAGGATGCTTTTACCCCGGATAATCACCCCGTAGAACTCAGCAGAGTCCCTTGACCCTGCTATATATACTAACCTCTGGTAGGGTATTGGTATTAGATATATACCGGCACAGTATGGTGGTATAAAATGATGTACCACCCTACTTTGACTACAAATTCTGATTGGCTGAAAAAGAATGCACTGACCTACTTAGGAAGTGCTGGCAGTGACTTGCACAAGGGTCACAGGAGTTAAAGGGGAAAAAAAGTAAAAAAATCTGCTTGGAGCATATTCTGTGCTTGGCTTTCACTAAGATGTCAAGATATATACCAGCACACTTTGAATCCAGCTCGGACGTTGTCATATTTCCTTATGCAATTCATCAAATACTTATATTTGAAGTTATAAAATAAAATAAAAATGTATTACCTTACTGGTACATCTATATATATATTCATCTCACCCCTAATATTTTCATCCCATAGATTTAACATTGGGAACCCATTGAGTATTAAGAAAAAATACTCAATGGGGGATTAGGGCACAAAGGTTAGCCCATTAGTCAATGTGAGGGGTGAGATAAATTCAGAAACCTAATCAAGTTTACGGTCAAAGCTTGATCCCAATTCATTGGAATCGCTGTTTATCTCACCTCTGGAATAAATGTCCATGGGCTTAACATTGGGATCTCGTTCTCCATGCCCCTTCAAATACAGCAGTCCGTTCACCATGGTTTGTATCCTGTTTGTTGCCTATTCTTTTAGTGTGTACAAGGTTTAGATAAATACAGAAAGCAACTCGTTTTGGTCAAAGCAGTGATTCTCCAACTCGTTTGAATACTATGTGATAATCACTCGGCTGTCGCCTCGTTCATGTTACTCCGCATCAAACTCGTGGAGAACAACGACTTTGACCAAAACTTGTTCTTTAGTAATTCATGCGGCTTCGCCTTGTGAATTACCACAGGATTCAAACTCGATGCGATACGGGCTCTGACCCCAAACTTTCACAGGTCTCTTCTATATATATATATATATATATATATATATATATATATATATATATATATATATATATATATATATATATACACATATGCGCAAGAAATCATCGGCCGGCAAGAAGGCACAGGTAAATCAATCACACAGTTTTGACCAAGGTCACCCTGCAGGAGGAATGTCCATACCCCCTCCCGTCCCCACCCTGGAGGTGGCTGCGGCGCCGCGATACCCCTCCATCTATCATCTCATCAGCCGTCAAGCTGAGTACGCGAAATCAGCAGCTCCACTGGCGCCACCACGCGGCCTCTATCGGCACCCTGAGCGATAATCGGGGACTTGCCGTGAAAGGACGATGGCGGTAAATGTAGCGTTCAGATGACGTCCAGACGCCTCAGACGACGTCTAAACCCTCCCTCATCCTTTTTCTGCTGATGCTCATTTTGACCTTCAGCCACGGTTGAGTGGAAATGCAGGGGTCAGTGCAGGGGTCAGTGGTACTCCATCATGGAAGCATGGCCCTGAGTGCGTGACTCCATAAACCATTACGTGCCAGGACAATGGGGTTCTGTGACCGAGTCTAACAGTCATTCCCATTCCCGGATGAAAACTGTGGGGATCGTAGTGGGTTGTTGGTGAAATGCCTCAGGGAAATCAGAATCCGATAGCGAAAACGAAGGAAGAAATGTAGTATAAGTTCCTGATGGATTTTTAAATTGAGCTTATATCTATAAGCCTGGTTGAACTTATGTTTCTTACCAGTGGGAGGCTGGAGCGAAACTTATTCATAAGTGGAAAAGATAAACTTTCATGAGCCTAATACCGGGGACACACCAAGTAAAGCGAGTGAAGGCAGCGATCTCTGGAATCGCCAACACAAGTTGGCATGTATATGAGATATTTTTTCATAATAATATCTCCTGCCTATAATTTAGCATATTGGAAGCAATGATCAGGTGAAAGATGAAATAATAGTTCACATATAGGCAATTTTGTGTTGGCGATTACGGAACTCGCTGCGTTTCTCGCTTGGTGTGTCTCCGGCTTGAGGGCGGGTCTCCATAAAAAAAAGGTTAAAATTGCATCAGAAGGTCACCTCACAGTGGGGCAGTTGATCACCTCTCTGTGATAAAGTGCCTTGTCTAGGCATTTGTCTATGATATGGACCTTTCTGATTAGTCTACGATTTTTACTTTATTGTACCGGAGCCATATCGGTAGGTCTCAATCTTATATTAAGACTGGTCACCGAACATTACCTAGAGGGGAGAGGAAATTCAGTTTCTAACTAGTAATAACTACATCTTAGATGAACTTTATTGACTAGAGTGTTGGCAGATAGATATTCTTTAGTAGATTTATATTTCATTGGAGAACTTGCAGAAAACAGGCCGATTTCGACAGAAATTCTTATATCCTGTCTCTTTCAAAGAGGTTACGAATTAACTTTTGATCTTTCTGCATTTGCAATCAATCTAGAAGAGGAGAGACCTGAGATATACATGACTATTGTACGCTAGGTAAGTAACTTATCGTTATAAGCTATCATGACAACATGAATCCTGCTGCATTTCCCAAAAAATGATTAATTAAATCCTATAGTTTGGGAAACTTGATAAGTATTTACATTTCCTTTGAAAATAAAGCCAAAGAATAATGGTATTCAACACCTAACCATCGTCATTGTTTGAACATCATTTAGCTAATATATGCACCTCGGATCCTGGGGCCCGTTTAATAATCTAGGATCGTGCATGTAGACCCTTTTCTGTATACCGTTAAGACCCAGGGACGATGTGGGTCAACTTTATTCAACCTTTATGGACGACCTTATGGGCGGCTAATATTGTCCTAGCGAAACGAAGTTTCTCATCACCGCGCGCATCAGAAAAAACGATTTTAGAAGAATCTAAAAAAAAAAAAAGTAGGTGAACCTTGATAGAAATTATGAAAGGTATGTGTATTTAGTATCAAATTAAAGCTCCTGATGTCAGGGTTGCATTAAATGTATAGCCAGTAAAAATCTGGAAACCCCGCGTAAGCAGACACCCCGCATAAGCAGCCACTTTGGCCCGGATCTGAGGGTGTCTGCTTATGCGGGGTTTTACTATATGTCTGTCATCATTGATATAGCAATATATCGTCATATTTTTCATGGCTTGGTGATGAGAAACAAGTTTTTTTTCTTAGTGGCCTTATCAAACAGGCCCGTGTTTTATTTAGGTCACACGGTGCTCGTGGATACTGTGGCCCCGTGCAGTATAATCGCTGGTGTGGCCCGGACAGTGAAAAGCGCGGGAGTTTACTTTGGCAGCCCGCTCACCCCTCGTTAAGGAGAGATGGAGAGGTGAACAAACTCCACCCACTCTCCAAACACCCCCACAGCCACCGCGCTCTCTCCACCCACAGTCCTTGATCCAACCACACTCTCCAACCACACTCTCCAACCACACTCTCCGACCACACTCTCCGACCACACTCTCTAACTACACTCTCCACGAGGAAGTAGAACGCCAGAGGCGCTTGGTGAATGATGACGTCACCAGGTGGTCACGTGACCACGCCTCCAGTCGGGATTCGCACCGAGTATGCCTAAGGCGAAATAAACCAGGAGAGAGGGGTCGTAGCAGTGCATGTATTATGTCTATATGAGTCCCTGCATGGCATAGTGCTCCAGGCCATTACCATAGGCTCAATGGTTATACATAAGGGCATAAAGGCTGTTCCTATATACCTATTGCCAAACGGTCTATGGATACACCACGCTACGGGGGATGGAATAACTTACGTTTACTACCCAAGGCTGACGTTTACTACCCAAGGCTGATGTTTACTACCCAAGGTTGACGTTTAGACCAATCAGATGGTCTTTTACAAAATGTATATGAAAAGCACAGATGGGAGTTACTCGACTCGTACTACGTCTTACCGAGACTCGAGACCGGGAAGGGATAAAAACTCCCCTCAGCAGATTTACCCGGAGAAAAGCCCAATTTTCACATACTACTCACGCTGCTCCCACAGAAAACATGTTACTGAACTCGCAATAATCATTTTGTGTTTTGATCGAAGAGATATTAGAGGGAAACTATGTTCCAGTAAGAGAGAGTCAAAGCTACGAGGTAGGGCTCCGAAAAATGTTGTTTACATATCGTTATTTGCTTACCCGCCATCAAATGCGAAGCAAGATCCAACCTTAGGAGTAACTTAACAATTTATGTTTTCTCCCCACTGCACTTTTCATATGAATTTTGTAAGAGACGATCTGATTGGTCCAAAGGTCAACCTTGGGTAGTTAACATCAGCCTTGGGTGATATACGTAAGTTATTCCACCCCCGTAGCGTGGTATATTCATACATTCCTGTGACCCTCGTTGGTGAGAATTCCAGACATAGCTTTTTGAGAATACATAGATCTTTAAGGAAAACGTTTCATTTGAACTATTCATTAGCATTTATGGAGTAAATGCAATTTGCTAAACTTGATCCAACGCTGGCATACATACACAATATTTCATTTCATGATATGCGTTATGCATAGATGATAAGCAGAGCGTAAGTTTTCAATGATCATCCCCTAGAGATAAACATTTACCTTGCACATATTTACATAGATATTTACAAATATGGTCTTCGATTTCTGGCGCATAGTTAGCGTAACAACATGAGGAAATCAGAATAATCATTAACCATAGAAGTGTTTATACACAGGCGGGAATCAAATATAGTTCACGTAATCAATGCTTGCAGAGGCTTTGATAGGTTCCACCTCCTCCTCCGATCAGCTCCGACCACCTCCCGCTCCGCTCCACCCACTGACGTCCCCTGCAGGAAATCATTCCCTGATTCTGACGCAGCCGGCAGATTTAATTAGTGCTTCTAAAACATCTCCTTCAGAGCAATCAGCCCAGATTCAAATTCACCCAGCGTGTGAGAAAGCTCTCTCATTAACAGAGGCCAGTGGCGAGGCTCAATACAAATGGAGAGGTTTATCATGCATGAATGTGGCGTCGATACTGCGCCAATCACACTGTGTATGCCATGCAATCATCTGCGGCGGCCCAACATAAGATGGGCCTCACAGCAGGCTCTGTAAGCATTTAGTATACAGGAGGGATGTAAATAACCGCTGCGTATTGAATATATGGGAGATAGTAGAGCACTTCCCAATATTGATCCTGATCCATTTATATTATCGTAAAACTGGATGAGTTTTAATCTTGGCCACCGTATGCCACGACTGGAGTTTGGCATAGTGACTTCATGAGGCAAAGCCGAGTGAGGTCCGGAGCCAAAACTCCAGGAGTGGAATGCGGTGGCTAAGATTAGAATGAATCAGGTTTTGATTTTATCCTACCCCATCTCCTAGATTTTGGAATATTATGTGATAACAATTCTGTATGCCACTAGTGGCATACAAAACTCCGTATGCCAGTCAGCGTGGCATACGGAAACTCAATGTTAAGCCTATGGGATTTTATATTAGGGGTGGGATAAAAATGTGGCAATGTTAGGCCTGGCGTCCACCTACTATGATATGGCTCCGATATGGTCTAGATGGACCTCCTGATACAAAATCAAAATCGCGTCGGAAGGTCACCTAATATCGGGGCAGTTGACCACGTTTCTGAGATTAGGCACCGAAAAATACCCATTACCATGCGTGGTGGATTGGCATGTCTAGACATTTGTCTACGATTTTTCACCTTCCCGATATGTCTCCGATATTTGCTTTTTGTATCAGAGCCATATCGGTAGGTCTAAATTTCTGTCGCAGTAGGTGGACGCCAGGCCTTATACTCATTTATTATCGGACTAATACGGAGTCTGTATACTAAATATTTGGAGCCATAGATCGCTAGGATCCGGAAAGTCATATCCTACTCATAAAAAGTACTAAGCTACAGGGAAAATAGGCCCAAGTGTGCAAAGTAGTGCATAATAATATTGACAGCGATTTTCTTTTGATATTATATTTGATTGGTGGATAATGAATACAATATTACCATGATTTTGATCTTCTAGTTGACACTCGGCAATATCCTTGCATTTGCTCAGATATTACTACGCAGAGAACGCGACCATGCAGATAAAAATCATGGTAATATTGTGTTTATATCAATAACTAAATTTTGCTATACCGAGGTGGTTCTTCCCTCCAATATGCAATGCAGCGGACAGTAAAAGGAATGCTAAAATTTTGATAGAGGACCTCAGCTCCTTCCCCAATATCACAGTGAATAGTACACAGATAGTGAAGGGATATATTTTTTGCTGTACACTGGGAGACTATATGTGACCACTCTAACCTTTAGGCAATGTATATCTGTGCAACCACGCTCTTACAACATCAGCCATCAGCCAAAATCAACCGAGTCCCCTTCACTGCGCTGCACTGCCCAGCCACAAGCCAAGTTACACCTTCCTGGGATGACTTTCCCGTCACATTGAGTATGGCCGTTGGGTTGTTGAGGTTTAAAGACATGTTACTTCTATCATACATAGACACTCGGGACAAAGAAAAAGACTATTCCTGAAAGTTTTGACTTGTAGCAGTGTATGAGGTCTGAACTTGATACCGAAATCTTCACAGAGGAATCCTGGTAGGGATCAGATGAATCATTAATGGCCATCAAAAGTCGAGGTATGTACAAATGATTACATTGTTTACTATTTGGTCAGTGTCCTAGGTCTAGTGAGATAGGCAGGACATTGTAACATTGACGAGATAATACAATCTCTCTTATCTAGATTTCAAAGATGCTTGGAATCTTTAGCAAATGTTTTGACAACTGTTCAAAATAAGGCAGGGATGATGTATAAATCTCAGAGACTAAGAAAGAAACTGATGAGTGTTTGGTCTGTGTCCCCATTCCCCATTGAGTTTGGAGCGTGCAGTAATATGAACGAGGCGATAGCCGAGTGAATAATCCGAAGCGCTCAAAACGAGATGGTGAACGGGGATTCAGAGCAAACCTGAATATGGTTCTGATTTCATTTTAGCCTGCAAATATTTATCTTCTTATCACCCATTGAGTATGAGTCACTGTACTCGCAAGCCTGTCGAGTACGGGTTCCTAATGTTAAGCCTAAGGATGCTTATACAAGGCTAAGATAATATGTCAGAACTAATGGATTTCTCTTGACTTCAGACTGAAGAAAACAACATCCCATTGATAAAATACTCTATTCATCAATTCTCAGGTTTGTCGTAGGTGTTGCAACACATACACAGTAGGTCAGGGGACTTTTGTTCTGCGAGTAAATGACATTGACAAATAAGAAGTCTTTTCAAACCATAAAAATACCATCATTAAAGGCAGGAATCATGTCATTAAGACTTGTAACCTTTCTGGTCCAATTTATCGGTGTAAGCATCACATTGGATGTGGCTGCATCAACAACTAACTCCGCTGTTTTCCCACGCCGAAGGATATTCACCAAAAGCTGAGAAAAGGTTTACAGTAAATCCCCGCTTAGCCCTGTCTAATCTTCTACCCGCCTTACATACACACCATAAACATTCAGTCAAAATAATCGGGATTGTTGTCCACACACTGTCCCGTGAGATTTGATAAGGTGTACCTCCAAAGTGTCCCCTTTAGCGGGGTTAAGCAGCATCTTAAACCAAAATAACTGCCCCCTTAAGCGGGGTGGCCCCTTAAATGGGTGCCCCTTAAGCGGGTGTCCCCTTAAGCGGGTGTCCCCTTAATTGGGGTATCCCCTTGAGCGAGGCTAAAATAAACTCTCAATAGAGGGAAGAATTTCAGTTTCGAGCAAATTAACCCCTTACGTGGGGTGTCCCCTTAATCGGGGTGTCCCAGAAGCGGGGTTTTTACTGTATATCTAAATTCTGCCTATAAAGTATAAATTGAAAATGTTGCGTATCCTCCTTCCTTATTCTATTGCGTACTAGATGGTGAGTGGGGGTGGGGGATCCAAAAACTCTGCGTACATGCTTTATGGATGACCTCAAGGTGTGATGACAAAACATCGGCCTGTCCCCAGCCATAGGTGGCCTTGATACCAGCAGCCTCCTCTGAACGGACGAACTGAGGTAATCCCAGTCACCGGATGATCCTGGGTATATAATCCGGGCGCGGCATGTGGTAGGGGAAGCCACTGCTCCGCTAATCCCCGTTGTGCAGGTATATCATCCAGCGATCCCCAGATTAGCACCCACTGATCCCCTCTCTCCTGGTTTACCAGTCGTAACCTGGTCATAAGTTACCTGTGTTTAATTCATAGGCACCTGACTTTACAGTATTGTGATAGGGATGGGTTGGCATTGGAGTTATCATTCATTATATCAAGCAACTTCATACCTGTTGGAATAAGTTTAATTGAACAAATTGGTCTTTAAACAACCCAAACAATCAAACCTGATGGAATAGAGTAATAGATTTGGAGAACAATTTGATTGTCACGTTAAGGCTTGAACCCACTGAGCTCCTGACACACTACGACAAACGTTACCACACACCTCCGACACAACAATCGGGCACCCATTACTTGCCATATCGCTGCGACATGGCTACGACATATATGAATCAAAATCACCGCATTATAGCCGTGTCAGAATGTTGAAAAGTACGTTTTTAGAGAATGTCGAACTATGAAACTGGAGTACTACATCATCACTGTGTGAGAAAGCTGGGAAATTCTGTGTCGTAGTGTGTCAGAACGCTTGTCGTAGTGTGTCAGGAACTCAGCGGGTCCCTGAGCTAAGACATACAATGTTCAACCCTTCGACACGGTTATAATGCGAGAATTGAGTACTCTACTCTGACGCACTATGACACAGACAATTACAACCTTAAGGGGGGCGTCCACCAACCATCACAAGGCTACGACAATGGCTTTCCGACAAGGTCCACGACAGGCCTACTATTGGAAGGCTTGTCGTAGCCTTGTCTTGGTTGGTGAACCCTAGTTCTTGACAAGAGTCTACAGCAAGGCCACGACTGGCTGCAACTGGAAGCTGTCAGGGGGCCTTCTGAGAAGGTTACGACAAAATCGAACATGTTCGATTTTTGCCACGACTGGATCAGTCGTGGCATGTCGTGAGCTTGTCGCAGAGGTCTACGATAGGATAATTTGGTGGAGCGTGCACTCCCCGACACGCTACGACAAGGGCCCACGACAGAGAGAATGGACGCCCCTTCTCACGACAAGGCTACTACAAGGCGCCCATCAGAACTTTCTTGTCGGGGCTTGTCGTAACCTTGTCCTGGTTGGTGGACGCCCCCCTTTATGACGCTGCTACGATGCACGAATTTTGATTTGTAGCCATATCGTCGCCATACCGGGGTGTGTCGTGGGTGTCTGGCTTAAATATTAATCTAGAACTTTATGTTCTTTAAAGACACGCCCTTACACGTGTATAAGAGAGACTCTAAATGAGTTACTAATAACTTAATTATCTTGAGAATTAAATACATTAGACTCCCACGTAACACCCACCCCCGTCCATCAACCTGCCCATGATTACACCATATAAGGGCAATTAGGTCAATCTGGCCTCTCTTCCGACCAATTGAACCCAATAAGAACCAGGTCGCCACCGCCAGAATCCTTTTAATCAATATGCTAATTTGTATCTAATCTTAAATGATGGACAAAGGGCGTGGGACTATTGGGTTATATGGGCGAGGGGGGGGGCTATAGGGCGATGAGGTGAAGGGTTGTTGTTGGATTCGGTAGGACTGGATATATGCAGTCAAAGTTGTTATCGCTAGGACATATGTTATTGGGACATAGATATATCAATAATACTACATTAGTGGTCATATATATTTATCTCACCCCAGATATTTTTTCTCCATAGACCTAACATTAGGAACTCGTATCTAACGCCCACTAGATATTTAGGTAAAATATCCACTGGGGGATAATGTCACAAATGTTAGCCCATTAGTCAATATTAAAGGTGAGATAAATTCAGAAACCCATTCAAGTTTAGGGTCAGAGCTCGATCCCATCTCATTTGAATCATATAGTAATTCACGCGATTCAAACTCGATGGGATACGAGCTCAGACCCTAAACTTTCATGGGTTTCCTCTATAATATATATATATATATATATATATATATATATATATATATATGTTTTAAGCCAAATATTTTCTAAATGTGTGTATGTTTGGTTCAGATTTATAAGTCTGGATCTGGATCGGTCTGGATCTGGATACAAATACATATATCATGATGCAATCGAACAACTTATAGTGTATACATTCCGAAAACAAAAGAGCTAAGCTCATTTAAAAAAATACTGTATTACACTGGAAATGGACTCACGATGGGTATTTCAATAGATTAACCACAAATAACCTGTTATATTGGGATCATAATAATCAAAGAGATTGTTGAAATTGTATTTGGGACTGCTCCAATAAGCCAACAATCAATAAGGCTGATCGGGAACAGTAGAGGTAACTAAATTTATATATTAAAAAAATAAAATAAATGAAAAAAATTACAGCAATATTAGTAATCATAATAATGATGTTTATAATGATAATAATGATGATAATAACAATAATTATTATTATAATGATAATGATGATAATAATACTACTACTACTACAAAAAATAATCATAAAAATAATAAAAATAATGATGATGATATTAATGATGATAATAATAATGAAAATAATTATAATAATAATGATAATGATAATAATGATGATAATAATAATGATCATAATAATAATAATATTAATGATAATAATGATAATAATGATGATAATAACAATGATAATAATAATAGTAATAATAATAATGATGATGATTATAATAGTAATGATGATGATATAATAATAATGGTATAATAATTATAATACTAATAATAATAATAACAATAATAATAATTGGGGTTGGGGGGTCGGGGGTGGGGGTACTCACCTGTTTCTGTTCATATTTGAGGGCAAGTTTTAATCGTGACAAGGTTAACTTCTCACAGTCTACCTCATCGTCGTTATCGTCCGAATCACTGTCCGTGTCCTTATTCAACACCGCAATAACCTCCTCGCTGCTTCGACACTGGTCGAGTAGATCGCACGCATACTTCTTACACTGCTCACTCAGCTCCGAGTAGATGTCCTTAAACTCGTTCTCACGGCTCGCCAAGATTTCCAGCTCCCACGAGAGCCGGAAGGCGCTTAGGACAGGGTCCGGGCTGGTGAGCGAGATCCAGGCCGGGCTGGCCAGGGCCTTGTACGTGTTGATCCTCAGCAGGGAGTGGCGCAGCGAGTCCTCCTGGGTTTCCCTGGAGCATTTCTGGCAGGAGCAGATCAGATGGTGCGGCCTCTCTATCTTAGCGCCACGGGAGAGGAGTAGCTGGAGGATCTCGAACTGGTTGCAGTGGGCGGCCAGGATGACGGGTGAGATGTCGGGGGAGTAGTCGGAGCTCTCGTCTCCCAGCTGCTTGTACTTGGCCCAGTCGGCTCCGAGCATCTCCCGCGTGATGCTCGGGTGGTCAATGAGCATCTCCACAATCCGGTACACGCCTTCCCGTATGGCGTACAGCAGAGCGTCGCCGATCTTCACGCCATCTTGCTTTAAGAGCAGCTCAACTATCTCCACGTTCTCGTTGTCCACGGCGATCTGTATCGTCGAGCGGCCCAGGATGTTAGTGCAGTTAACGTTGACTGGGTTAGGCCCCTGGAGGCAGCGGATCATGGTGTGCTTATCACCTTTCTCCGCCGCCTCCAGGAACAACCTCTCCTGGGGATCCATTCTGTGGCCCTCCTTCAGTGGCTCCAGAGGGATGGGTATGGGGCGCCCTGCATTGCGTGTGCTGTTTCGCATCGTACGCCGTGAGCGCCGGTTACCGTAATATTGACCACTACCACTCATGGCTCAGCATGCAAGGTCACCGCTACTGCTGCTGCCGGGGGTGGTGTGGGGGCCGGCGGCGGCGGCGGGGGGGCCGGGACACTCGGCGGTCAGGGACAGGCACGGCGACACGGCGGAAAGCGCTATACTGGCGACACACTGAGGATACAGCAGCGACAGCTGAGGTGGCGACAGGAGCCAGGGGCGACCGCAGTCAACATGGCTAGGCCGGACCTGCAGGGAGAGAGAGGAAGAACAGAGTTAGCATCGGGGCTTCTCACTGGGGATTTTTTTTTTATTATTAAAAATTGATTTAACACACAAGTCATGTACATCGTGCAAATATGCAGTTGCAGTTTTTCATTTCAGAGTATCGTCGCTTTGAACAAGTATATATATATATATATATATATATATATATATGTATATATATATATATATATGTATATATATATATATATATATATATATATATATATATATATATACATAATGAATATGTATTTATATCTATTTGAAATATAAAAGGAACTTTTATATGAATTTAAAGAATCGCAGGATGACTGCGTATGTTCCAAACTGTATATTTTCTTTCGGATAGAGAAAAATATTTAGCACCATCAAAGACAGAAAATATCTTGATGGGACACAGTTTTAGTTTATTACTGATAACGAGGAATACATCTTTTAATAACCATGTTTCATCACAGATCAGAACGATATCAATTGTGGTTCAAAACATTAGGTTTTGGCGCTCCGTATACTCATATCCATGAAGTCACAAGTTGTATTTTAAGATTTTTGTAATTTTTGTATAAATAAAACACAGAGATGATGTGCAAGATAAAAAGGTCAAAACCGGTAACATGGTATTTACAAATGACTTCCATAGAATGTAATGCAATTATACAAATAAATCCGAGGACTGGCCTCATATTACATATTATGCAACATTCAATTCACTCTAAATGAGTATGGAGTTGCAAGGTCAAAAATGAAATCGAAATATATTTGAAATTGTTCACATGCCATGCGTGGATTTTTAAGGAATCATGCATTTTACACGGTCAGATACAATAGCTAAGACACCCGATATCAATATATGTAATAAAATACAAACAATGCATAATCAGCATACCGCCCATTCATGTGAACCCATGGTGTAAATAGACAATAATCAATGCTTCTCTGGATAGGCGGCCGTAGACCACGAAAGGTTGATGCGTAGTAATACACAAGCGCTAGCGAGTGTATAACGACGTCAACCTCAAGTGATTTACAGAGCCGCCTGTTCGCTTGTTATTATCCTTCTTTTCGATTAAATTAAAATCATTAATTGATGTATTAAAGGGTATAACAATAGGGGCTATTTCTTTGCTCTATTGCACAAAGGGACTACTTTCCCGTATACCATGGTTTGAAAGGCCATATTTTGAATCCGTATACCTCACTTGTGGTATTTGATAGGGTTTGGTCAATATAGATAATATGCGTAATATCCTAGCTAATTGCTCGGATATTACTAGGCGTCATCTACCTAGAGATTTTGGCCAACCGTACACAAAACCAGCCATGATTATGTATGCATACCTTTTTACTACCTACCGAATACGGAGTCTCCATACTAAACATATGGCGCCTACAGATCGTTACTGAGTAGATTGAAGATTCTCTTAGGAGAATACGGGTTTTTCGACCACTGACGGGCATTATAGGAACTATTTCATATAGACAATGCACGGCACTTGCGTCGATTTTTTTTCCTAATAATTAGTCGAAAAGTGAGTACTGGATAAAAAATTACCATGATTACAATCTTCGTGGTTGTATTCTCCTTGTAGTTGACACTACGTTAATACTCCTCACTATCGCTGGGAGTTTTACTACGCGTCAACAACACGGAGGATACGGCCACTCAGATCCAAATGATGGTAATAGTGTGTATATATATGCTTCCTTTGTGCTTCCCACACCAATGCCATGTCAGTCAGGAAACTGCGTAGTTCCGTAAACCTGCCAGAAATAAGCCTGGTCGCCGGAGATGACCTGCCATCTAGCGGTAATTACATGATCTAATTAAGTTCGTCCTCCAAGGCTAATTTGTCCCACCGCTCTAAGCTCCGGCCAATGTCATTTTCATTAGTAGGGGTTCAGTGCAGCGGTTGCTCGAATGCCACCCCAACTACCACTACCCCAAACCACGCCATATTGATACAATCTTTTCCAATGGCCTCCTCACTGTGTGAGTATAAAGGCCCGTTTCCATTAGCCTCCTCACGGTGTAGATTTTTTAAGTTCTCCTAAAAGCCCATTTATGTTTTGCGTCAGCAGTGCTAAAGGTCCGTCGGGTGGTGCCTGACTGTAGATCAGTGATGGCCAATGGAAATGGGCCATTAGGAGAACTCAGAAAATCTACACCATTTTTGTCGGCCAATGGAAACGGGCTTTAAGTGGCAGGGGAACCTGTAAATTGTGATTTAGTTTATTATCATATACCTATGGCCGAACGTCTAGGCCATATACTACTCACTGATAAGGCCTTTTCCCATTGGCCGACAAACACAGTGTAGATTTTCTGTGTTCTCCTAATAGCCTATTTCCATTCTGAGTCAGCAGTGCCAGCATAGAGTTTTGCCATTACCTTAAGTCCATATAAGGAATAGAGTAGACCGAGTAGCCAATGACTGCATTCGCAGCAAACCCCGACTGTCACCCTGACCCTCTTACATGATATTTTCTAGCGCCTTGGGAGGGCTATACAGTCGAGAGTTGACCTCGAATCTTAGGGGCCACAACCACCCTCATGCTAAAGGTCCGTCGGTGGTCCCTGAATCTATATCGGTGATGGCCAATGGAAACAGGCTATTAGGGGAACGCAAAAAGTCTACACAGTGTTTGTCAGCCAATGGAAACGAGCCTTTAGGGGTACAGTATGAATAATGTTCAGCCCACTGAGACATGGTGAATCAGCTACGAATCGATGACTTAATAAGTAATTAACTTTGTAGGTGTTTGTTTGGTATATGATAACAAGAAAACGTAGTTACTAAGCCATAGGGATGCCATTCTGGGCCTTTTGTAACATAAGTACGTCCCTGCGCCACCTTCGTTGGGACATATTTTATGTAATATTAGGAAACGTCCTTACTGTGGACGAAACAATTCATGTTCGAGGTCAGTCGTCGATTTCATACTGCCTGACGCCATAGACGGAAGGCCGTATGAAATCGACGACTGACCGAGAACGAGAACCATTTCGTCTACAGTGAGGACGTTTGCTTATTATTATATACATGCACCTCTAATTGGTGAAAAAACTCAAATTTAATGACATACAAAGTCACAGTCACAGCGGGCACGAACATTATCATTACTGCACCCCTAGCAGCGGGCAGTATGTAATAGACATTTGGACACAGGTATATAATAATACAAAAGACCTTAAACGGTCATCCCTATGGGCTTAGTAATTTGAACACAAATATTAACTATATTTATATTCACTAGGGTACTATATAAGATATGTTATACATATATTTATCATATGTATACAAATGTATGAAACACACATATAATAGCATATATATGTGTATGATAATGATAACTTGTGGGCCATATACGCATGATAGTCTACTATACCTATGTGCACCAATAATGAGAAATGATATTTATCAGTCTATTTCCACTTCAGCTGTAACGCCTCCTTGACCGCACTTTAAAACATGATATATATATATATATATATATATATATATATATATACAGCTGTATATATATATATATATATATATATATATATATATATATATATATACCATTATATATATATATATGTATATATATATATATATATACACATATATATATATATATGCATACATATATGTATATATTCATATATAACAGTACTTTTCCCCAAATGTATATATAACTATATAACCTCGTTTATATAAATATAAATTTAAGCCAATTAGCTTCGGATAGCGTCGGATAGCGTCGGATAGCGTCGGATAGCGTCGGATAGCGTCAGGTAGCTGCAGGTAGCGTCATTTAGCGTCATTTAGCGTCAGGTAGCGCTGACAGGCCGGGCGTCCGGGCATGACGTCTAACTACCCGAGCTACACGAGCGCCACCATGCGGAGATGGGCGGAGTCTCGTAAATCAAGGCGAGACCACTGCGAGAGGACCGCTGAGGGTCACGCCCCTAGTGTCGGACGCACTAATGAGACTAATCAAGGCAAATTGCATTGATTCTCTAGTTTGTCACTGGGTGTGGAGCCGTCTGGAGGATCTGGTGCTACGACGACTAGAGCGTGGTATAAATAGACAATAATCAATGGTTTTTGTGGATAGGCGGCCGTAAACCAGGAGAGGTTAACGCGTAATGATACACGAACGCTAGCGAGTGTATTACGACGTCACCCTCGAGTGGTTTACAGAGCCACCTGTCCACATAACCATCGTTTGTTGTATTTATTATCCATCTTTTCGAATAGATTAAACCCAGTAATTGCCATAGTAAAGGGTATAACAATAGGGACTATTTCTTTGCCCTATATATATGAAAGGGACTATTTTTCCCGTATACTATGGTTCTGAGGCTGTATACCACAAATGGGAATCCGTATACCACAGTTATGGTATCTGATACCCGAGAGGTTTACGCTAACGCTCGTATATTACTAAGTCAACCTAGAGTGGTCCATGCAGATACATACTCCCTATGTGATTTTTATGGACACTTTGTATTAGGTGGATATATCTGTATGCTGCAGGTATGGTGATACACGCTCCCTATGTGTTTTCTATGGACACTTTGTATTAGGTGAATAATGATAATAAACAGAATATAATCTGGGCGAGGGTACTATTCAGCGACAGGTGCATAGCTGACGCGTTCATGATCACGAATCGGTGATAAATGATACACAACTAAGCCCTTTTAGTCCTCATTATCATCCTTATTATCATGGCTCTATGCATGGTGCATGAAATAAATCATTTACCAAGACCAGAAAAAATATACATATAGAAAAAAATCACAGATATCACAATAGAATGATCGACAAGACTATGACATGTACAGCAATACGGTCCAATGTTTGTGATATGGGCTTTGAAATTCGTATGAGAATGTGATGCTTGTTTCAGAAATCAGATCCTAGCCAGTGATTGGTAAATACCTAGAATCCTGACCATAGAATAAGACTGCAGTTATCACGACTCCTGGGAATCGTTTTGATTCTTGATGTGATGTTACTAGGGTCGGTGCTACACCACAATATTAAATATGACCGCTCACAAATGATATATGGATTGAATACAACGAAAAGATATTCGACTATAAATGATACTAGCGCCACCTATAGGTATCCCATGTACTACATCGTACGGGTGGCTCCACCAAGGCCAGGTGGAAAATCAACACCTCTCACCTGTCCCATTCACCTGTCCATATATATATATGTATATATATATATATATATATATATATATATATATATATATATATATATATATATATATATACATACACACACAAACACACACATGTATATCATAATGCAGCATATATTAGCAGTCATTAATGAATGTATCATAATTGTTAGGATCTGATCAGTGCCTATCCAATACCTACTATCAGAACCGATGTAATACCCGAAGGAAGTTAGAAACATCCCTCTAGGTTGAACAATGGATTATATTTAGTGAAAAGTGTCATGCATTTTGTGTGAGTCCCTAATAAATACCATTTAAAAATATTTATATTTTTTTATCATTTACAGCTCAAGAAGAGAACATCACAAGTGGAAGTGAATAAACCACCACATCCAGGGATGTATTTGCAATCCGCTGAGCATACACGTCTGTGAAGAAAACACCGGAGGGAATATTGAGGAAATGACACCATGCCACCATACCTTTATGAACTGTCACATACAGGTGTGCAATACTTACCTGATAGGTGTTTCTGTCGTGTTATTTTACACCTTGCAGGTACTCACGGCCAGTTAGCCAACCTGTACTGGCATCCCTACATGGGCATAACCTAGCCGAGACGGAGAAAATAACCAAAACACTCTCCGTGAATTTTAAGTTTCCTACCAAATTGGATCTAATTCTGAGCAATACTCATCCAACTCGTTTAGACCTGAGGTATTTATTCAGAAGGGGTATATTGAATTGAAACAAAAAGAGAGAATTCTCCTATTAGTAGTAATTCAAGTATCCATGTATGCCAATTGGTGAACAGTAAGTAACATAGGTTGAGTTTGTGTACATAAATATTTCCATGTTTTAAGAGCTACCGGCGAAGGGTTTGTTAAATCCACAAAATCTTGTTTCCATAGAATGCAATCAATTAAGAGGAGTTATGAAAATAAATAATATAAACCAAATCTTGCTGATAATGCGCTTTACAAAGTAGCACTGTCAAAAGATGGTCATGGAAATTCGCCTGAGGGGCACCTGTCCTGACATTTGACTCGAGTGGTGTGCAAATTGTACCCCAATGAATTATTCCCTGATTCAATAAACTATTACCATGCCAAACATGTGAAACCTGGCCTTTCTGTGAGCTCTGTGAAACGATGTATCTCAGAGTGAGCCACACACGAACAGCGGTGGCGACCAAAGTCGGCGAGAAGCCAAACTACTGCCTTCCTACCCACCGCGACTCCAGTGGTGGTCGTGGGAACTACATAACGTCCAGTTTTACATACACTGACAACCAGAGCTACACAAAATTAGCTCTGGTTGGGTTAAATAAGGGACCGCCTTGACTCAGTAGCGGGACCTGTTTGTTCCTCTCCTACTCTCCTTTTCGTACTGCTTGGAGAGTGTGTTTAGTCATAACCTCGAAGCCAATTTACCATTTTGTTATTTACTTTTATGTGTATTTTTAGAATGGAACCACCCTGAAGCTGGGGGCGGTGGGGGAGGGCTTCCTACTGACGACACCTGTACTTCTACCAACACAAACGGGCGGGAGGCGGTGGGGGTAGAGGATATTTCCTCTCATATACGCCGGGTGTGAAATACAGCCAAGACGCGTCCGTATATAAGGCCTGGGCGTATATATATACATATATTTGAAAACAAGTCAATATTCTGCCAGTACATGTACTTCTGCGATGGCGTACATATGAATAAAATAGTGGTTTTTTCGTGCAGTGTGTCTTACACTGGCCGCCAGAGCTACACTACGTTATCTCTGGTCGGGTTAAATCCGTGGCCACCTTGACCTACTACAGGGACATGTCTGTTACTCTCCTGCCTTACCTTTTGTACTGCTTGGAGAGAGTGTTATTTCATAATCTCGAAGCCAATTTTCTATTTTCTTATTTCCTTTCCTCTGTCTGTCAAAATATAATGAACATACATCTTGGTTTCTTCATCAATTTGTTTGCTATGAATATTTCCCGTTAAGTATGTCTGCTTTTAGAGTATACATAGAACAAAATTACAGCCGATACCATATATTATTCAACACGACCACCCTCTTTATCTGAATAGATTGGAGACAGAGGTGGGGGCGAATCTACCTCTGTCCGTTCCGACTAAGAGGTTGGTGCGGTTCAGTTCCAGTGATGTGTTTTTAGAGCGTGCTTACATACTCTATACATTGCCTAAAGGTTACAGTGGTCACATATGGACTTCCAGCATACTGCAAAAACACTATCTGCGTGCTATTCACTGTGATATTCTGAAAGAAAGGTCCGAGAGTGAGAATTCGTGGACACGATCTGGGTTTATCCGAGTTGGAACACAGTGTAGATAGAGTTGGTGGCCAATCTAGTGTCTGTGTTACACTGTATATGAGCGCGTGAGGTTCGGGAGTGGGCCGGGTGGTGGCGCTCCAGTGGGCAGGCTGACGGACACGCCTATTGGCTTAGATCGATTTCCGCCTAAGCAGCCAGCCCGATCATCCGGGCTGATCCCTGAGGGCAGGACTGGGCGGCCTTCAGATTGCACACAGGTCACTGCACACAAGGACACCAGCGGGCCATAAAAATACATACACAGTCCACTGAGCAGTTCCCCATCTAAACCATCCACAACCTACCTGCCCGGGTACACGCGCATATCGCCCTCCATCTGCCTGTCACACTCACTAGACCAGGCGAGGGGTGACTGATACCTATAGGGCACAGAGCGATTGCTAGTTCCGCCATCATTCACTAGGAAGTTGTCAGATATTTATGTAGAACTGCATCGGGAATCATAAATATATGAACCTTGATAAAGTCCATGTAATGGACGAAACGTCGGTTCTAATAAAAAGCCTATCACCACTTAGATCAACTGGATGGTTTTGCTATTCTTACCTAAAACAAATCATATAAATACACAATACGCCACGAGTTTGAATGTGCCCCAATCGTCATCGAGGGGAAGTCAAGTGACGAATATGGCACATCCAAACGAGTGGAATATTGTGTATTTTATGATTCGAGTGTCGTTCTGGATTTAACTCACCCCTTTATATGACATTAAATAGCATCAGAATATCAGAATGATAAGAATATTCTTAGCAAATCCATATGACGTCGCCTCACATTCATTATGCCGTGGCCATGGCGTAGTATCGTCACTGTACGGGGGTGATCGTTGAGTATTTTTTCCTAATGTTATTTCTTTGGCTAAACTTGTACCAGGGGTGAGATGAATTGTCACTGGCCCTAAAAAACGCCATGGGCTTAACATGGGATTTGTTTATGTCACGGGTAGTGACATAAAGTGTTGTTTATGCCACTACTTTCTGATACTGAAAAAATATGGAAACGGGGTAGGATAAAATCTAGACGCCACTCGTTAAAGATTGAGTTTATTTATGCCACTCATTTTGTTGTCTCCGTAATATCACTCGTCTTCAACACGTGAAATTATGGAGCCAACAAAATGCATGGCATAAATAAACTCAGACTCAAACTCGTGACGTCTCTTGATATTATTTTCTGCTTTCATATTCTATAGGTAATCATGAGACAAGGCTAAAACCCTTTTATGGCAAACTAAAAAGAGGATTATTTTTATAAATTCCCTTCGATAACTGGACCCGCCACCTGGTGTTTTGTTTAGCATAGGGGGGATGGCCATCTCAGTGACACAATAGCTATGTGCCCTATAGCATATTTAGTCATGTTGCCATTCAGTGCCATTCAGAGAGGCCTATACTTAATAGGCAACGCGTATCCAAGCATGATTCATATTATATGGTTACAAAGCATTGTTAAACTTTTTAAAGAGTGATTTTATATACATTACCTAAAGGTTATAGTGGTCAGATATTCACATGAGCATACTGCGAAGACTCTATCCCTTCACTATCTGTGTGCTATTCACTGTGATATTGTGAAAGGAGCAGGAAGCCAGTGACTCAGGGTCTTAGAGGCAAACCCAGCCAACCATGAACAACCACTCAAGACCGAAATAGCTCACTGACCCACTGGTGGTTGATATGTTTGGATCCTAGACAGTTGCAGAAAGGGCAAGTCGACTTGGTGCAAGTGGGTTACAGAAAACTATTCATAGACTGAATGCACGCTCATTCATCAATGATGAACATTCCATTTGCTCCCAGTTACGATAGCTCCGGGTGGACTAGGATCAGCTATGTATATTTGTTCAGACAATTAGATATTAAGACGACTAGCTATCACCAATAAAACAGAAAATACCGACGGAAAAAGAAATCTAAGAATTCAAGATATCACACTGAGAATTTGTGAAACTTTTTTGTTTTTGTTTTGTTTCTCTTTTTAAAGATTTTTTTCCTTGAAGTAGTTCATATAATTTCATACCTGTGATCGAACATCAATGATTTTGAGGTATACAATAATAAAGAAACGTAGAAACTGAGCCAGTAGCGAGGACATTTGGGGTTTTTCATCCTTGAAATACGGCCTTTCACCTACGCCCTGAGGCCGTATTTCAAGGATGAAAGACCTCGAACATTTATCGCTATACGAGCACAATAACCATATTTCCCCATAGTAAGGGTTTAATCGACGATATTCATTGAAAATCCTTAGGACTGAGTACGAAGACAAACAAGACGTATTTTGTGATAAAATCAACCGATCGGATGAATCCTGACGATAATGAAGAACACATCGGTCTTTAAGGCACACAACAGAGGAGCTGGGAGGTAAAGATTGTGGGGAGAACATTTGCGTAATTTATACTGACGCTAACAAGGCGGGCTCCCATGCACGCCTACGTTTCTCTCCTTGCCCTCAGGCTCACAGATATCCCAGGAGGCACTGCGGCTCGCTACTTCTCGCCAGTTCTCGCGGCCGGCGAGATGGGATCGATACTCTCGCGGGATTTGGGAATTCTCGGCGGGACTGCAGCCCCGTGTTCCGGATGTGTACGTAGGCGCATGCTCAGGGGCCGAATCCGTGCCTCTTAAATGATTCACCTGCTATTCTGAGGGTGCGCAATGACTGCTGGGATGGAATTGAAGCCTGAGCAATCAGCAATCTCTCTTCCTCTCCCTCTCTCTCCTATCCTCTCTCTGTCCTCTTTCTCCCAGTACAGGTTAGTTTCGAGAGACACAGAACAGCGACTAGATCTCTTAAAGGTCCCATGAACATGGACAAACGGTTGGGTTGTTATGTTGTACACACGTTAGGAATAGAGGGAAACTATGTTCCGTTGAAAGATTCAGAGTTAATCTTATCCAAGCCTTACCGAGTAACTTTGACTTTGTTTCCCTATTCCTATATACTTTCACATATTGATAGAAATGATTATTTCTGCACCTATGATAGTCAAAGAAGCCATTGCCACCCTTATCAAGTCACTAGAGTTGATATGTTTTCGTCCTGCCGATTTCCCACCAGTTCCACAGCAACTATGCCAAGCAACAACGTCACGGCGACGTCATGTAGCAAGTTTACATTTTGCAGGCTTCGAAATCATGCCGATTGTGCCCATGACGGTTATTTCTACTATTTAAACTCTTTTGCATTGTTGTCCAACATGAAATACCACCATACTTAGTTGTTATTTACTCTTTGCAATGTGGCGAGTTTTTAAACTATATTGGGAATCCTTAGGCGGTACTGTCCACTATTTTTAAATTCACCGATTGTAGTTTTTGATCTTTTGTCAACCTCGGGTAGTAAACGTCAGCCTTGGGGAGTAACGTAATTCGCTACACCCCCAGCAGCAGGATGTAAGTATAGAGTGTTCGCCCATCGGTAATATCAAGAGTGGATATTTGGAAACTGAATAGATCGGTATTTGTGTCTGCAGGAAAAAAGAGAAGACAAACCAGAAAGGCAGCGATAGAACGTGGGCATGAGATCAGGATGAGACAAAGCATTGTTCAGTGAGTGGACAATGGTAAACTACTATCTGTATACATTCAACATCTGCGGGAACGTTTTAGTTTGTGAAACGCAATCTGAAATTAATTAAAGTTATCATTTACTGGGATTACAAGATGTTATGAGAAGAGAATATTCCTCAAGGAAATATACCTTCAAGGACGAGCTATGAATGATATCATATTCCATAAACATGTATTTACCTTGTCGTACATGTGTTTGGTTACTTGTGTGGACTGCTACGTAATTAGTTATACGATAATGATACCCTCTGTAGGGTTTGGGTAGGCTTCAGACCACCCTTCATCGTGATATACTAGGTTTTGAAAACACTCCTCCCTTTCTCTCATGACGTCACAACAAGGGAAAATGGCCGCCTGATGTCACTCTCCAAACACAATTTCCGTCCATAGCCTGAGGGTATTCCTCAGCTTTCCAATAGCAGTAGCCACTCTGGTAAGTGAAAGATCTAACCTAGCCTTAGAAAAGTTTGAATTAAGATTTTTTTAAAAAAGAGAAAAAAAGGAGAGAGGACGACTGGTGATTCTCACCATAGAAATGATCCGCTGCTGGGACCCGGCTAGCACACTGAGAACCATATGTAGCATGTTGGGTACCAGCCCTTCTCTGCGTCTGTGGAAAACTGATAGTTCGCCTGCGGGCCGCTTGTGGGCGCTGCTGTCGCTACGACTTCTACGCCTATCAGATTAGCTGATACAAACCATCTGGTGGCAAAAGGTAATGGCGTCTGACTTGCGGCGATTGGTTTCTTTTTCTCATTCTAAGATAGATCTGACAATACTTAATAGTTTTGCTACAATCGATGGTATGGTCTTTTTTATTTGACTGAAGAAACTGTGATATTTCTTAGGTATCTTTTATTCATTTCATAATTATCTGAGAACTTTAATTCTCCGGTACAATTGAGGCACTATACTATGCACGTTTCCAGAGCACTCTCCAAGAATTTGATCGTCAGTGATACACATGAAAACATAGACATGAGGACATCATAGTTAACTACGGAACTTCTTGTTGCACCCTATAAAGAGCACACCGCACCTTATAGCACCTTGAAAACCACCTTCTAAGGTAAAATCCTCGGATACTTTCATGAAACATCACGAAATTTCATATGATTCTTTATATGGCATGAGTTGTCTTTGCGGCATGATATCACGAAGCAGAGCTGAGTGATATCTGTAGCAGAAGACAATGAATGCCATGTAAACAATTATACGAAGTTGAGTGATGTTTAGATTTTATCCTACCTCATCACGTTATTAACTTCATATGACACAGTCGCATATAAATATTTTATGGAATAACAGTGGCATACAGTCACACCATCCTAAGTCTATGGAGATTTATATGAGGGGTAGGATAAATCCCTTTTCTTAATGAAATTCATATTGCCCTCCAAATGTCCACTTCCCACCTTCATTAAACATCTATCTCCTCGAGTTATGAGCGTGTCACAGACATGTTTGAGAGTAAATATTCCCCTTGAAACTAGAAGAATCTTGACTACTTAGGATGATGCAGGCTAATTAGCTATGGGCCAGTTTTATTGGAAAAAAAAGTCGGGTATTTCTCAGAAGCTATACACCCGTGGTGGCTAAATGGTAGGAGTGTCCACCTGGAAGATGGGAGGGCGTGGGTTCAAACCCCGGTTGGGTCATACGGCTTAACACCCGCCATTAGAATGAGGAGTAGGGGGCTAGGGCTAATGTACGCCAATTTATAATCGATAAATGAGGAGATACTCTAATTAACTGAGAAAACATAAAACCTTATCCCATTCACATCATCTATTTATGGAAGACGTATCTCACGACAGATTGAATAGAAATTTTGTCTTACGAAAGATTTAATACACAAAAATTCAAAACTCACTATACTCGGTGAATTACACAGTCTCTATAGCTTTAGTATGGAACCAATATGTCAGGTGCATAAAAGAAAACAAGATAAAAACAAATATAATGTCATCTCTAACAATTCCCCTCTGAGGAACAGTCTCAGTAGAAATCTTTCTCCTCTGGGAATCACTTTTATTTTAGCTGGAGGTCAACTTAGGCAAACCTTGCCTATTTCCAAGTGGCTTCAGGCCCGGGAATTCCCATACAAATACTCTGTTTCCTCCCTGATCCCCTCTGCTCCTCCTGCTCCATCTTCCTTAGACTCCCTTCCATCTCCGCAGGGAATGAGCGCCTCCCTCCTCCACTCACGGCTATATTTATGCTGTCACCATTAACCTGCTCGCGGCGGCCCTCTATGACAAGGACAGCGCTCCAGCAGACTACCTGCATGGAGTTGTCCCATTACACTAAGTCCATATAAGGAATAGAGTAGACCGAGTAGCCAATGACTGCATTCGCAGCAAACCCCGACCTTGACCCTGACCTCCTTACATGATATTTTCTAGCGCCTTGGGACGGCTCTACAGTCGAGAGTTGACCTACAATCTAATGGGCCACAACGACTCTCGTACATAAACTAGCGTAAAGGGGGGCATCCACCAACAACGACAAGGCTACGACAAGAGCAGACAAGAAAGTTCCTATCGGCGCCTTGTCGCAGCCTTGTCGTGAGAAGAGCTGTGTCGGGACAGCGGTGTTGGGGCTTGTCGTAGTTTTTGTTGGTTGCCGTAAAAAAGGCGCACATGGTTTCAACACACTACAACAGTGATATCGAGGAAACCACAACATTCCACGACAAAGGTCCAGTCGTAGCAAAAATCGAACATGTTCAATATTGTCGTAGCCTTGTCGTAAGACCCCAGACAGGCCCCTGACAAGCTTCCAGTCACAGCCTGTCGTGGCCTTGTTGTAGACTCTTGTCGGGAACTAGGGTCTACCAACCACGACAAGACTACGAGAGGCTTTCCAATCGTAGGCCTGTCGTGGACCTTGTTGGAAAGCCATTGTCGTAGCCTTGTCGTGGTTGGTGGACGCCCCCTTTACTCTCTAATAGTGACACTTTTTACTGCGTACCTCGGCTACGTAGGCTACCCGCAGCTCCATATCTATACCAACTGATGCATATTTGACTTGCTCTATCCATAAAAATAATTTCATGAATTGACATTTCATTTCTCCTCTGCATTTATATTGCATGATATCATTTTTAACAAAAAGAGAAAGGACATATGGATTTATTTATTATGTTGTCGCTTGTGCTAGATCATAGCATGACAAATCACATTGTCATTTAAGATGGGCGAGCTTATCAATTCATATGCATCACTGTCACATACCTCTTGTAAACAGGATTTTCAGTTTCCCAGCATACAATTACAAAAGCCAGTAAATACATATTCACATGGCATGGGTTTCGTATGAATATGATAATTTAGCAAATACAAGCGAGAATTAGGTGTATAGACGATCTTTGCTGGTATTACGAGAAACCGTGCAAAATTCCTGAGGTACGTTGTAGTCTTGTGGTATGAATTCGATCCGATGGCAGGTATGGCAAGGAACATACTTAGATCCTGCCTCAAATGCTTAGAACACCGCTTGCTTAACTTCAGTTTTGTTTGGTATAGCCAACGGTAAATGTCTATAGAATCGATCACTCCAGACACAGACAGAACCAAGGTGCGGAGGAGGGGACGGTCTACGTCTTTAGATCTTACTCTCATTGAAATATGTCTTATCCTCTTTCTCTCCCTAAAAGTGTCCACTTCAAAGAACAAGGACTTCAAACATCTGCCACCCCCTACCATCACAGGTAGGTATGGATTGTACGGGTAAGATACTGCAACCAATCAGGAGCGCTCTCTTACCTCAAGTCGGTCTCATCTACCAATGAGATGGCGGGTTACAGACCGTGATTGGTATAGGAATGCCGGCGGCATTTCGCTGTGATGAAACACATCGTTGATTAGGTTCTCCCCCATTAATTGCCTACATTCATCCGGGAACAAAATATAAATCTAGCAATTTTCACCGTGTAACAGAACAATTTCCATGCACTGCTTTGTATGCTATTGGTAACAGATTTTTTATTTTTTTATTTTATTTATTTTTTTATTTCATGTGAAAAGAAGAATTATTTACAGAAGACATTCTGCTGTCTAGCAGGTTTTGTTTGCCTTCTATGATCTTTTACATTTGTCAATCCGGGAACAAGTCGAATCAAACTCACATATTATTTTTTGGTCGTATGTTGTAATGAGATTACATGCTGAAATAGATGATTTTACAACTTCATTCTTTGTGGCCGAGGCGAAATGAAACAGGCCCGACGTCCCATCAACATGCATTGATTTCTCTGAATGCTTTATCCTGGCAATACTCCGCCGATCGCTCAATGTCAACGCAAGGCTGTGGCCTCGGGTTAGGACCAGAAGTTGCTAAGTTACGAGGGGAAAACAGAAGTCTAGAGGGAAATGAGAGAAAACTCCCTTGCACCTTGTCACATTGATTTCTTTCCGTTCTCTTATCTTTCTAAACAAGGTCTGGGAGCCCGGTAGGGCAGGACCTAGACCGTATTGGCGATATTGTAATCAATACTTGTTCGCAGACTGGCAGTATTCAGTCGGAAACAGGTACCCGATACGCGACTCAATTCTCTATCATTTAAAAAAAATTCAAAATGGCGGCTGAATCCTATGAGCTCAATATCTGCCACTCCTTGTAGAATTCTTAAAATTCAGAAATGTGGTGCTAAGAGAGCTCACGTGACCACACAGACACGTGACGCCATTGTTGATCACGTGATTAGGGAAGAGAACTGAAAACTACAATAGAACCCCGCGTAAGGGGATACCCTCCGTTCTGAGTAAAAGTGTTCCCTGATGCAGGGTGAAATTAAAGATTTAAAGGGCCTATTCCATCAGGATAATACCATGTATTTCACTCTAAGCCTTGTTCTGGAAGCATCAGTAACAGTCCTTTGCTGATTATTGGTAAATTATAGTGAAAATAGGCATAAAAGAAACACAGTAAGTAGTATCATCTGTTTCGATTCTGACAGCCTGCCGACAATGTTAGAAATCTCTGACTTCACTCGAACACAACTCCAGAAGAGTTCCACAGTTCTAACCGTGCAGACTTAATGTAACATGATTACAGTTAGAATTCCATTATTTCTCAAAAGAAATCACTGCCCACAATGGTTATTCACCGCCTACCTTCAAATGGACATTCTGAGTGAACATGCCAGGGGTCAAGGTCACAGATCTTAAGTTGTAGGAATTGGACACCAGAGGACACCACCAGTTAACTAGGAGCCCAAAGTATGTTCATCACAGATGAATGAGCATGCAATTATAAATGAATAGGTTTAAAAGGTTTGAGTCAGATTTAGCCGATGGATAGTTTTCTGTAACCCAGCTGCACCCAGTCAACTTGTCATTTCTCCAACTGCCTGAGTCTAGGATCAGAACATATCAAGCAACGGTGGGTCAATGAGGTATTTCGGTCTTGAGTGATTGGTCATGGTCAGCTAGGCACACCTCTAAGACCCTGAGACACTGGCTCCCTGCTCTGTTCTCACTCTCACAATGAACAACATGCAGATAGTAAAGGGATAGTTTTCTGGAAGCACACTGAAAGTTCAATGTGACCACTCTAACCCTGATTCTAGCCTCTAGATGATGTATTTAGCGCTTGCAAGAATGCTCTAAAAAAACCTAGCCGAAAATGGGTGTACTAGAATTAGCACACTTCAGATACCCGAAGCATAATGGAACAGTGCAGCCGATGATGGCCGATGGTGGCCGATGGTGGCCGAAGTCTCACCAGGTTATGGTGTTTCATTAGACAGATGGTACCTGAATAGTATATCAGAATCATATTTCGGCTGAGAATTTGGCGTTTTTAAGGTAAATAAACGTTGTGTATCGCGATCATTTTGAGAAATAATAGAATTCTAACTGTAACTATGTCATATTACAGTCTACAGGACCAGAACTGCTGACTTCTGGTTGGATTGCATCGGAGAAGATTTCTAGCATTTTCGGGTACTATCAGCTGGGTGTCAAAATCGAAACAGACGATACTAGATACCGTCAGAGTGAAACCTTAACGCCTGTTTTCACCAATAATCAGCAAAAGATTGTTGCCGATTCTACCAGACCCAGGCCGACGATTACGAAACTGCTGTCGGCTAGATGGGGCTCCCCTTACACGGGGCTCCCCTTACGCGGGGTGTGCCACAAGCAGGGTTCTACTGTACTTGTACACATCACCATCTGAATCAATAAAGGGGGCCATTAGAACAATAATAACAACATGGCACAGTGTTTACAGCATCATTTACCAACTCATATCGATTAGCGGGACACAATGGTACACCTCCTGGCGGGTGGCCGGCGGACGTATCCAGGTAATGATATAATATGTGTCTTTTATGGTCCCTGAATTAGGGCAAATGACGCAGGAAACGCTAGTTCTATGAAGCCATACTAGGGTTATATTCTCAATCAGCTTAATGCCTCATTTCACGATAGTCGAGCAAGCTACTGCAAAATCAGGCAACATATTCGTGTTCAACGGATCTTACTCCAAAAGCGAGGAAATGTCAAGTTTCTGGTCAGAAAAAAAGTCTTTGCATACATGTATATTAGGCCTGCCGTCAATCTTGCTTCCGATACACTACGATAGGCCTTATGATGCATCTTCAGACATAAAATATATTTCGTTGGAAAGTCAGCTTTAATTAGTAGCCGATACACACGAGGATGCACCCCGATACACGCATCGTAAGTTGTATCGTAGGGCATCGGAAGCTCAGTGGACGCCGCGCCTTCTCCTACTCGTTTGAATGCTATTTGATATTCACTCAGCTGTTGCCTCGTTCATATCACTCCACATCAAACCCATGGAGAACGACCACTTCAACCAAAACTTGTTGGTTTCTTCTTTAGTGTCATATCACTTGACCTGTTCCTTTAAATTGGCAATTTGCCAGGAGCCTGTTGAATAATCTAGGGTCGTACATGAAGACCCTTTCTGTACGCCAACCACACCATATGGATCAACTTTATTCAACCCTTTCAGATGACTATTCATCAGCTAGGAATGCCTTAGCAAAAGAGCTTAAATATCACTAAACTACTCCTTGTAAAGATCAATGTTGAAGAACGGGGCCTTGCTTGCACTTCCTTTACCCACCGCTTTGCGACCACAAATAATCTTTTTCCAACAATAAGTTTTCCCGAAAACATCAATGGAACAAGAAAGATATACATACAAGGTAACCTTGTACCATATACTTTCTTCGCAAACTTTATTCAACAGATCACAGGTTCTTGATCATCTGATATCAAGTATCAACTGAATTAAAAAGGCATTTTGTACAAAGGTAGCTATGACACGGTCTTTGAAGTAGCAATTGATGTTGAGCAACAAAATAGAAAAAGTTCTGATCATTACTCGCTCCACGTGCGTTGACATCCTCCTCAGAAAGCGTGCTTTTTTTAGTAATCTATTAACCACATTTCACGGACCTCTTACACGGACAAAGATGCCTGTAACGAAGTTAATGTGAGAGCAATCAATGGGAGCATAAAAAAAACCCTCCAAGTTCTGCTGATTTGGTCGTGTCCGGTTCCTCCCGTGGACTTTCTGGTGATCAGTCAGCGTAAACCCGCTTCCAGGGAGTATAAAGTGGTGTCATCTCGGGTAGTCTGAGGTTTTACATCCCGCAGACAATGCCAGACCCCATCACGCGGACCAATCACAGCGTGTCGGCCTGATTCCGTTATCTCATCAACCCTATCAGACCGGAAGTCCCTCTCAGCCAACTGCGCAGGCGCCCGGTAGCTATAAATCCCACCAGAGGGCGTCCACGTTGTACCGGGTATTTGTATAACTGATTATTCTCATTTCACCGTTGTCTCGATCACAAAGGACCATCCTGTACCGTATTCCATTGGGAATGGTCAGGCATTTACCACTGGCCTTAAGCCAAAGCTTGCCCCCAGTAGCTTTATGGTATCTTGCAGTCTCAATAACAATCATCATTAGGCTCATTGATATCAGGAGATACTTATCTTCCGTGGCATTGTATTAAGAATACTTTTTGTGAGACAGTAGGTTGTTCTATAAGTTGAAAGGATCAGAGGTACCCCATGGTCTATTAAGGAATCCAACCGGTATAACATTCCTGGCGAAATTCACCTTGTCCTTGGTATTCTTGCCTGTTCATATTCTTGACTACTTCTTTACTTAAATTGACGTCTTTTTGTTCTATCCAGGTACATGTATACCAAAAAAAAAAGAAAAAAAGGGCCTTTGATTAAATTAGAGGATATAGTGAAATTTTGTTCAAGAAGATATTGCTTAAGGTGATGATTATAGGTTACAACTCTGTGTGAATTAGGTATATATTTTTTTCTTTATCATATGTATACTATGATTTCAAGGGATAAGACACTTGTATCAGGAAAGAAACATTTCTCAGTTCAATGTGGCATTAACACATGGAGTATTATGGAAGGACAACTGGTCAGGGTGGAGAATACACATGTTTATCGATTATATTATTATCTGCTTAAGGAAACTATGAAACTTCATGTAATTTGGACTTGTATGGTCAATAAAAAAGAGCATTGCTTGTTATAAAAAAACAAAAAACAAAAACAATTATCATTAGTTTGATGACAATGTGAAATGTTTTTCTGAATGGATTACTATATTGTCTGTCTCCTGAGCCTCGGATCACGCACAGAATTCCCAGTAACCTACTCCTTATTGCTTCTTGTCTCCCATAAGGCCCGTTTCCGTTGGCCGATTTCCTGTCACCGATCTACAGTCAGGAACCATCGACGGACTTTTGGCACTGCTGACCCAGAATCTGTCAATGTAAACGACCAAGCTCGTGAAATAACCCAGGACCTTTTCTGCTTACATTATGCAATGTGGCACCACCGACCATTGAGCGAAAGCTTGGTTACTGAGTGAAATCTACTACCCTCACCGATTTTCCGATACCGACGCACAGTCGGTGGCACCACCGACAGACTTTCTGGGTAACTCAAAAAATCTACACCCTTTTCGTCGGCCAGTGGAAGCAGGCCTATACCGAGGCGGTATTCCTCATGTAGTCTCTTCATAATGCCTCCCGTTATTAACTTTCCCAATAAAGATCTTTCCCGAGGAACAATCCCCCCAACCCCTCCTCTCCGACACGGGTCGACTTACTGTGTGTTTCCAATGTTTCCACTGCATGCCGATGATAGATATGATTTTATTATCCATGATATACAAAGACCCATTGAAAATGTTTGGGGACTCAGTAAACCACCGCCCATGATATAAAACCTGTCAGATATCATAACTGTGGTATATTTATTCATAACTGTGGTATACGGGGAAAATAGTCCCTTTGTGCTTTAGAGCAAGGAAATACTCCCTATTATTATACCCTTTGATATAGCAATTACTGGGTTTAATACCTTCGAAAAGATGAAGAATAAATACAGGAACCGATGGTTTTGTGGACATGCGGCTCTATAAACCACTCGAGGTTGACGTCGCAATATACTCACTAGCGCTTGTGAATTACTACGCGTCAACCTCTCATGGTTTACGGGCGCCTGTCCACAAAATCATCGATTATTGTCAATATAGCCTCCTTCCTCTTATTACCAAGTCTTCCACCATCCCTGCTGTAGGTGCACCCCTCTTCTGTCTAGTTACCCTTCCTCCTCCTCACCGTATTTAATTGCATACCTTTACACATGCCCTACCTCTCCCCGCACCCTCCCAGTTCTAATGGATCTCTCCTAGCCCTTCCCTAAATGGGGTGTTCCACTGGACCGACGGTAGCCGATTCTGTAGCCAGACAATCGCCGGTCATTATCGGGTGCCCTAGAATTTCTTAAATCTTTGAAAATGGTCATTTATTAACCTATTATTATCAGAATTAAATAGATTACAATACGTGAGCTTCCTCCTAAGGGCCCAGGAACAATTGATCGGGTGAGAAATCGGCCTGGTGGAGCACCCCCTTAACACACATCTGAGCTATATTGATTGTAATTACAAACCTCTAGTAAGACCAACACACTCCCACAGTGGTTGATAAAATAACAAGAAAATCCATTTTGCATCAGCAGTGCTAAAGGTCCGTCGGTGGTCCCTGACTGTCGATCGGTGATGGCCAATGGTATCAGTCTTCTAGGAGAACGAGATGGCAAACAGGGACTGAGACCAAGCATGAATATATTTCTGATTTTATCTTAGCCTGGACATCAGTATCTAGTTATCGCCCATTGAATATGAAATACCATACTCACAAGCCTGTTGAGTACGAGCTCCTAACGTTAAGCCTATGGGCGAATATACTAGATTAAGATAATATTCTTTAACTGTCTTGAATTTACGGATTTGTGCAGCGGAATGAATGCACTGTACCACCTACCACACTCTCCAGACACAGCAATATGCTACGCCTCCACACTCTCCCAGCACCGTCTCAGGAGACTTCCTGTACCAACCTATCTGTTCCCCTCCACTTTGTTAACATTCCCAACAGGGATTACACCAGTAGAGAGATGCTTATTTCGAGTCCTGCTATTTACTTTCTGGACCAATCTCTCCGTTAATTCACTTCCCCCCGGAGCAGGAAATTCGGTTAGGGTCGAGACTCCCCTCCAGGTGATTCGCCGGAAGTAGGGGGGGGGGGGGGCGGGGGTTCCCACGGGCCCCTCCTCCAGAGCATCTTCGCGGCACTTCTTTTGGCGGGCAATATCCGGGGAATACAGGGAGGGTGGAGAGAGCAGATGGAGGAGGGAGGGGTGGCTAGGCTAGAGCGCACCTATATAGAACTGCATTGAGAATCGTATAATATCAAGAGACGTCACGAGTCTGAGTTTATTTATGCCACGCATTTTGTTGGCTCCATAATTTCATGAGTCGAAGACGAGTGCCATTACGGAGCCAACAAAATGAGTGGCATAAATAAGCTCAAACTCAAACGAGTGGCGTCTAGATTTTATCTTACCCCGTTTCCATATTTTTTCAGGATCAGAAAGTAGTGGCATAAACAACACTTTATGTCACTACCCGTGACATAAACAAATCCCATGCTAAGCCTATGGCGTTTTTTATTAGGGGTAGGATAAATAAACCATACTCCACGAGTTTTAATGGGCCGCAATCGTCATCGAGGCGATATGAATCAAAAGACCGAGAAACGGCCATCCCTACGGACACAGCAATTATGTTTTCTTAATACTATACGCCTCCTAATCATTTATAATGCCGTTTTATTATATTTTATGCTAAAAAAAACCACTACCATTCACTACGGCCCGCTGTCATGGCGGGCGCGAACACTATTAATACTACACCCCTAGCAACCTATAGTATTTCATACATATTCGGCCATAGGTGTATAGTAATAGGTAGAGGATAAATGACGTTACACAGTTACATTAATTTCCCGTAATCCAACGGCACTCTTCTGGGGTAGCCATTTACCTTTCAGCCAAAATTTCCAGCACACAATGAATTTTCTGCGAGCATTTATCGATTTCATCCCGGCAAGTTAGAAAATCTTTGGATCTGTTCTCGTAAGAAAATATAGCTGATGTAAAATTAATTTCCAACAAAGCTTACCAAAATCGAGTATTGTGGGGCGAACAATCGATAAAGATCATTAAGTTAAGTGTGGACAGAAATATCCCAAGCAGCGTTATTTTTCCTGCTTAGAAGTTCTCCTAGGACAATCATGAAAGAGAACCATCGGCCAACCACTTGGTAGTACCATTTAATCTCTCTCAGTCTCAAAAAAAAAAAAAAAAAATCACCTGACCCTAGAGGATGCCCACTTCCGGTGACAGTTCCCCATGTGACCAAGAGGGGGCGCCACTGATTGTCTGGTCGGAGAGTGCAGTAAATGGTTGCTAGTCTCCCCCCACCACCTCAGAACCCACCCTCCTGTACCCTTTTACTGAAACTACCCCACCTAGCGGGCCCGGACAATGGCATATCAGCTCGGCACATGGCCAACCCTCATCAACCACTCCAAAGCCGACCGCATTGAGAACTCTTTCGGGTCCGAATCAAATTACTTCCGACCGACAGACGCAATAATGACGGAAATTTGCAGAATCTGTCGGGTTTACAGTGGACTGAGCTGTCTGAATGGTAACACACACACACATAGGTATAGGAATCTTGTGAAATATCAATATTGATACTTCCTTGCAATACAGGATTTAGTAGTTACAACTGGAGGCAAACTGGGATAGAAATGTATCTACACAATAAATCTTTGTGATATATTCCGTAGTGAGGAATAATGATGTAGACATGGCGTGATTAGTCCAAAGCCCGAGAATGAAATTGATTGTTCATCGGTGTGGGTGGGTGGTATAAATATCTCCTGAGCGTCTGTGGAGCTGGTTAGTTCTGTGTAGCGTCACCAGTCCTTTATCTCACCCCTGGTATTTTTGTCCCATAGGCTTAACATTGGAAACTCGTTTTCCCTACCCCTACGAGTATTGCAGTCTGTTCCCCATGACCTATATCCTGTGCGTCGTCCATTCTTTTAGTGTATACAGGGGTGAGATAAATATAGAAAGCAACTCGTTTTGGTCAAAGAAGTCTTTCTCCAACTCATTTGAACGCTACGTGACATTCACTCGGCTGTCACCTCGGTCATATCACTCTGCATCAAACTCGTGGAGTACGACGTTGGTTTCATCTTTATTCCGCAATGCATCTTCACATTTCCGTGAGAGGGGGTATCAGTTCTCCCCGTATAATTCCATGCGACTTTTTCAATTTGCTTTAATGATTTATGTTAAATAATTGAGGAATAACACTTTATGTTATGATATAGATACCTTTCTGTATCAAAAGATAAATATTCAGCATGAAGAAATCAGACAGTATATCCTCTCTATAATTGAAATACTATCGATTAGTATTAGGTGATGTTAGGAAATTTGATTTTCTATAATAAGCAATGAATATGAGATCTACGAATATGTTAATCACTGGTGAAAAAGTCATATTTTCCCACCAAGGTAATCCTCATATTATACGCTATACCTGGATCATGAGTGTGACCGATTATATATAATGTTCTACTATTCATCTCGACCCTGGTACAAGTTTAGCCATAGGAATTACGTGAGAAAAATAAGTACTCAACGATCACCCTGGTAAAGTGACAATACTGCACCACGGTCGTGGCGGCGTGAATATAAGGTGAAGTCATATAATATTAACCAACTGTATTTGCGAAGTATTTGTGGAAAATCTTTTTCCAAATGGAAAGTAGCATGTAGGGCCTGCAAGGTCCAACTCGAGTGCCTCTGGGTCCCGGTTTTTTGTGTGTTGTATTTGCGAAGTAATTTGAATTATTCTGATATTGTGATGCTATTTAATATCAGTAAAAGGGATGAGACAAATCCAGAACTGCACTCGAATCATAAAATAGACAATACTCCACTCGTTTGGATATGACTTAATAATCACTGGGCTTTGCCTCTATGACGGATGCGGCCCATCCAAACCCGTGGAGTATTGAGTATCTATACGATTCTCAATCCGGTTCTATGTAACTATTCCATGTGGATGTCCCTCAGTGCTGCATTCCATCCATCCATCCATCCAGCAGAGACAAATATCAAATACCCGTCAGAATGGCCCACTCACTCTCCTTCCTTCCTCCAGGTTTCCCCTCCGTCTGCCACCAGCTCCCTTCCACTTGCCCTCTCACCCCACAGCCACCCCCCCCCCCCCCACACTCCACCTCCACAACACCCCACCCACCTCCACCTCCACCTCCACCTCCCCGTCTCCCTGGGAGAGGGCGCTGGTGACGATGGCAGACAAGGGACAGGCACCGATATGACGTGATAGCAGACGACATTTCCCGGGCATGGTGTTGCCGCCATTTTGCAGGCAGCTCTGGTTTATCGGCGTCGTACCGGGTTGGGGATCGAACTGGCGCCTCTTCCCGCCTTTTGACAAGTACCACTTCCGCCATGACACATCTCATAATAACCACCGCGCCATATTTGTCTCCATATATGGACAAAGTGAGGAAATTACTCTGAGATCGTGAAGAACGGAATTAGTAGAAACTGAACGAGAGTTAGACTTGTCAGTGTTTACTACGCGAAGCGTTAAACGGGATTCACACGGTGGGATTCATGTACCTCACAGGCCGTTTGTCTGAGACAAATCCTGTTGAGATTCGGTGCTGGAACACAATCTCCTCGTGTGAATGACAGGCTTTCATTTTGCTGAGACAACTTTTTTCTCTTGCAATTGTCGGCGACAATCACCCCTAACAAGGAACAGAATCTCATGAGATTTTGACTTTAAACAGGTTTAAAATTTAGAGGGACATTTTGGTGAGACAAATGTATTTCACACGTTCTCCCCCAATCTGTGAGTCTCAGCGGTCTCAAATAACACCTATTCACACGGGGAAGTACCCTGAGTCGGCGACTGTGTACCCTGTGTACCCTGTGTACCCTGTGTAGGGGTGTAGGGGTGAGACTATGTACCTGTTAAATCTTCTCATGTGAATTGAATCCGCCATGTTCCCCTGAGACTGTAGAACACCCCAATCTGTGAAACTTTGTTCCCAGTTGGAAATAGTAGCCGACTGGTGCAAAGGTGTGAAGTACACCAGTCTCAGGTCCATTTGTCCCACCGTGTGAATCCCATTTTAGCTGAGCATAGTGAGGAATAGACCTGACCAGAGTGCCATAAACACTGACAAGTCTAACTCGAGTTCGGTTTCGCATTCATCCTACCCCGTCTCTACCCTTTTGGATTACTAAAATACAAATATCGATTGAACGACCAACCAAAGTCCAACCGGCACTTTTGAGCCCAACCGGAACTTTTTACGTAGCAGCTCACAATCTGGTCGCTGATTGGTCGATTATTTTATGCACCTAGAGGCATAAATCGCACTTTATGTCTGGCACGCTGCATAAAATTTGCCTATGTTATGCCTATGGACCGTTTTTATTAGGGGTAGGATAAATGGTAATCCCACGCGCGGGTAATTCGTTTATTCAAACCGATCGGATGGGAATTATATCGTAGCTTATTCAGGATATTGGCAGAGTCTAGGCTGGTCGTTAACCTGACCATCCAAGGTTATAAAGAGAATAACTAGTTGAGATTAAGAAAGAGATTGATGAGTGTTTGGTCCGTGTCCTCATTCGCCATCGAGTTTTGAGTGCGCAGTAATATGAACGAGGCGAATGAATATTCTGTAGCACTGCAAATGAGATGGTGAACGGGGACTCAGACCAAACACGAATATTTCTGATTTTATCTTAGCCTGGGGATATTCATTTGTTTATCACCCATTGAGTATGAGTTACCGTTCTCGCAAGCCCATTGAGAATGAGTTCCTAATGTTAAGCATATGGACGTTCATGGCAGGCTAAGATAAAAGTGATGACCAAACCCGGAGATTGGGAACACCAATGGTGGTTGTGGCCTCGTGTTGTCGGAGGTGAGGGTGTGTTTACGTTGGCCTTGTTGGTTGTCAGGAGGGTTTGCTTTGCCAGACTTATGATCGATAACGCAAGGACAATTATTTACGGCCAACAAGGGCGCCATGCTTTCAACCTATAAAACGAGGACCTACCTCCAGCCAAAGAAAAAAAGATAAAAAAACAAAAAAACATCCCAAAATGAATAAATAAAAGCGCACGCAACCCTAAAAATACGCACAGTAAGACGCCATCTTTTGGCGTGCCGCCGAACCTTACAGACGAACCAAGGACGCCATCTGCCGGATTCAGACGCTCACAGGTTCCGGTTCCGGTATTGCAGGAATCTGCCACCAGGCGGCGCGACGGTCACGTGATGTCCTCGCTAGTTCCCGTCGAGGGCTGGGACTGCACGGAGCGAGTTGGTGGTGCTAGGAGGAGGAGGGGGGCGGGGGTCTGAGGGTGGAGGTGGCGGTGGTGGTGGTAGGAGTGGCGTGGGGTAGACGGGTGTGCCTACTGCAGTCTTCTATACGTGTGTTGCCTTCACCTCTGCTTCTTTGTTTGCCCCCATTCTACCTCACCTCCCGCTGGGTCCTTTCATGTCCTCACATCTAACCACGCTCTGCTGGTGCCTGCAGACATTACCCACAATCCCATACAGGTCCCGGAGTGTCGGGGGCACAATGAGGGGGGGGGGAGCTGTGGGGGGGGGGGGGGGGGGGGCACAGAGAGACGGGGGGGGGGGGGGGGTGGCGAGCAGACATCTCAAACAAGCCCCAGTGAAGATTTGGGAGCTTGTTTTCCGCATCCTGATACAGAGGCGTGAGAAGAGAGACTGACTTGGGGCACGAGGTTCATGTCAACCCCCGGCCCTTTGTATATGAGGAGGGGATTTAATTTTGCCCCCCATGCTCCAATCATGGCGGGTAATGTGGTAAGGTGTGAATAAACACAGGTACCAAGTTACGGCATGGGGCACAGAATGAAAAGCGCCTCCATGATAAAAGTCGTCTGCCATGTGGCAGCCGGGGAATACTTTTACGTAAACAACTGCAGGCGATCAATTCCCAAATAAATGATGTACACGTCTCTGCAGAGAGCTGGGCTGTTTGTTGTGACTTGTAGATGCGGGTTTGTGGCGAGGATCATCATCGCAGCGCTTCTTGATTGATTTAGGCCCGGCGTCCACCTACTACGATATGGCTCCGATATGGTCTACGATGCACCTCCCGATCAAAAATCAAAATCGCGTCGGAAGGTCACCTGATATTGGGGAAGTCGACCACATTTCTGTGATAAAAAAACCCTTATTATACATGGTGCATTCGCAGGTCTAGACATTTGTCTACGATTCTGCACCTTCCCGATATGACTCCGATATTTGCTTTTTGTATCTGTGCCATATCGGTACCAATTACTATCGTAGTAGGTGGACACCAGGCCTAATAATGTAGGACGACAGAATAACAGTAGTAAAATAGCTTTTTCCATAATTGCCAGGTATATTGTGAAAAAGAGACACCATGAGTTGGACTAAATTCCATCTGTTCCTTGATATTTTGGTAAGAAATACCCACTTCGTTCTTCAAACTTGGAGAGTATTTCTGATCATGACCAAAATATCTCTGAACAGATTCTGCCTCGGATGTCTCGCCGTAGTTATACTAGTCAAAAATACCTCGAACGGCAATCGCTACGGGCTCACTAACCACGTTCCCTCTTATTATGTAAGTAAATGTAGGGGCTAGTTGCAACAATATAGTTACATCCCAACGATATGGTAATCCAATATCGATATCTTGCACTCTATATAGACGATACCCAGTCTTCAATCGCCAAACAAAACAACGTACTACAGCACCTAGTACCCTGCCTGACAAGGCATCTAAAACTCGGGGAGGAGAGTCTACAACCTGGAGCCAGCTGCACCAGCCAAGTCGCGCGTACTCGGGTACCGGGGACATGTATATTCTCCCCCCGCTGCATGCCCTATATCCTAGCGTTCCCCGAGCAGCGTGCTCCTTCCCACGCTGCCTCCCGCCTGGCCCGGACCCGTAATCACCATCCCGCCGCCCCGCGCCCGGCATCGACACAGGCTCGTGGGATTCCGCGCCGATGCTACGCCTTTAATTAATGGGCAGTTGACCAAAGCTGGCTCGGGAAGCTTCTGGGAATAAGCATTCTGCTGGCCGTGTTGTGAGGCGCCAGGCTCAGGAGTGGCCGGAAGCCAGGACTCCCCCTCCCCTCCCTTGCAACCCCACGTCTTCTGCTAGCCCCCTGACGTCGCTAGGGGGCGGGGCGGGGGTTCCGGGAAGAAGCCAGCTTCCGGGTAACGATACTGGGATACACGGCCGCTTGATATGGGTATTAATACGGTTAGCAGGGGCTTCCTTGACCACCGGCAGGCTGGAGAGGTTAGCTAAGGGAGGCCATATGGGGAAGCCAGGATAAGTAGGTTTCTCTCGCCTCTTCTCCCTCTCTATGCATATGTGATATGATATATATATATATATATATATAGTGTAAGTATGCATATCCTTGACCACCGGCAGTGAAAGCTGAATCTCTCTCTCTCTCTCTCTCTCTCTCTCTCTCTCTCTCTCTCTCTCTATATATATATATATATATATATATATATATATATATATATATATTATACATGTATATATAAATTAGAGAGAGATTGTAGGAGAACATATTAGTGCACTAATATATTTGTGCAGCACCCCAGGCCATCCATAATTATAATCATGATCATAATCCATAATCTTGCCTCATAAGACGCGTCACGGTTAGATCTATGGTTGCTGTAGCTGTCTGATGTAATTCATCCCATGTATCCAGCCAATAGATCACGTATTCCCATGACTCTAACCATTACAGAAAGCAATAAAGTTGAACTTATATTAAATAATTTAATACAGAGGGAGCTTTATATTTTTATACACAGTTCTTTTTAGTTTAGTTATTATTGTAACTGTAATTTGTAATGAATAGGTCAGTAGGCAATTGGTGTTTATATCCGCCAAAACACCTTCACGTTATGAAGGAAGCATATAGAACGACCTGACCATGCTGTACAACCTACAAAAGGAGATGACAATTTACGTTTTGTACGGAACGAGCCATTTACGCTGAGTTCCATACAAAACGTGAACCATAATCGATTTTGTAGCTTGTACAAGCATGGTGGGTTGTTCTTTTTTTACTATCCGAATTTAATAAAATCATTAACTTAATTTGCCCTAACAACTAATATTTTAGTCGATAGCATTTTTACGTTATATGGCGAAACGGTGCGTACTTACAGTATATATACGGCATGGGTATATAATAATTAATACTACCCAAGGCTACCTCCGATGAATACTACTCGTTATCAGATCTCTACCCGACAATATGGTCAGGAATGTGACCACTATTAACCCTAACATACTTCAGAAACCCCGTCCTTAGATCCTTTTCTTATCAGAGTGAAACCCAGAAACCTCATTTCAGAATGAACAAACAGGCAACCTCAGAACCAATCAAAGTAACTAATAGTGTTTGGTCCGATAGGAAGTCCTGGCCATTGGAACAAAACAAAGGAAACCTGTCAACTCTTATCTGGTCGGATGCAGAATTCGGCTGATAAGAGGCAGCCACAAATTCCACAGAGCCGTTGGGAGCCCCTGGTGAAGAGGTTATCGGAATTGGTTTGGCGAAAGTTGAAAAGGCCTTCCAGAGGGAATCAATAGACTGATCTGAGGGTATTGAACAGGAGGTCGTTTCAGACTACCTCCCACGTCGTGGCACTAGCTGTAAGGACAGCCAGGATGGTCTTTGTATACCTCTCTTAGCCGTCGTTTTCACTAAACGACTAAATACGTGGCGACTGTAGATCGTCAGCCAATAGTCGCCAGGTGGTGGCAATGTCCACCGCAAAAGTCATCAACCCGAGCGTTTACACTGATGAATATAAGTTTTCACAGAATCGCCGCCCATGCAGACGACTAATTGAAGCCCGCTTGAAATAGTCGCGAGCGTCAGAGTGTGTCCAATAGTCGTGAAGTGGTGCCGAATTGTGTAATATGATATAATCAGATGATCTACAGTCGCCACGCGCTTGGCGTTTATATTAGACGACTTCTAGCATTTTGCTGCTAAAAGTAGTCAGCCGCTTCTAAATTCAAGAATCGCCGCCTATAGTCGTCTAGTGTAAACGCCGTGTTAGGATTAAGAGCGAAGTATTGAACGACATTGCCACTATAATATCTGTTTATCATTTATGTTTAGGTACAGATATTTGTTTAAATCAGTTTGTATATATTTGAGGCATTTAATGGTTCTCGTTTGGATTGATTGGATTATTATCCTATTATTTCAATCAATAAATACTCCTAGATGATAACACTAAGTAATCAAGTGTTCTATCTAATTTCAGAATCAATTGTGACAGAATCCTGGTCCATTACTTTAAGCATTTAGTTGTAACCCACCCCCGACCTAATCTAACAATTTACAGGATTTTAGCCTTGAAATTCCCTATTGTGTTTGTTTGTTTATTTCATTCTGTTGAAACCAGATCTTCCATGAAATTGGAGCAATAGGAAGGACATGCAAAAGATCCATAGATGCTGAAAATATGCCATGAGATTGGTTTGGTTTCGCTTTGAGTTTTGCTTTGAGTTTTGCTTTGCTTCTCTTGAGGCAAAGCCGAGTGAGATAACATAGCAAACCAAAATGAATGACCTGACCTAATGTTCACATTTCAGGTATGTGGATATATATTCATGCTGGTGGGATATCAGATTTAAGAGTTCTTGCTTTATCTTGCCCTTAAATATTGTCCTTCTGACTATTACCAGTGCTAAAACAATATTCAAGTCCTGGCAGCTATGTTCTACATCGCATGAGTGACATTGCGTTTTTTGGCGTCTGCGGAGCAACTCACAAGGAGAGAAATTGCCGCCCTGTGTTGGATAATCCCAACAATAAGCGTAACACGTATTTAATGCCAGGAAACAATCTGGAACCCGGAGTGGTGTGACGAGGGGATTAGTCGGTGATTGACAGGCCTTCCACTGAGGCTCCCACTGAAGCAACCCTTCTATTTCGTAACCCCTTCACCTCCCCCCGCACACCCCTCCATTCATCTTCCCGCTCACGCCGACATCACAGAGAAACTCCTTCTTCCCATCTTCCGCCGCTAAAACGAAACTCTGGCAAAAATAGTCATGCAGCTTTGCATGGTGCCAGCCTCCCGAAAGCAGAACAGTGTGCATTGTAATCTCAGCCCAATGGTTCCTGAATCGACTTCCGACCCTGTGTTCTCCACATATAAAACACAATTAGGAGCTGAGCCGTCTTTGATTCTGGGCTCAGGCTCCTGTGATTTATAGGGGTGTTGGGGGGTGGGGGGAGGGAGGCCGCCCACAAATTTGGTTTCTGGTTGTCCTGGAGTATATCCAGGCCCATTGTGCCGACGGGAGGTCTATGGTGATGCCGGATTGAGGCAGGGCCAGGGGCACTAACGCCACCTTACAAAGGCAACAGGCAATGATCAAATCCCCACCCGAGACACATGAATGTATGGGGTCTATAACCATACCCCATCCACTTAATCATGTCTAATAAGTAAGGGGAACATTATCTAAATTGGTGTATTGGATTTGTGCAAAAGGAAGGACATGAAAAGGGTGGGAGGAGTAGAGGCTCATGTCATTTTCATGTAGAGGTAATTTTAGTTTACGTATGTTTAATTTCTGCGTATACATGCCTCTTCAGGCGTAAAGAAGGTCCTATTTGGCGTTATGTATACGGCGGCCGGGGCGGGGAGGTCAGTGTAGTTGTAATTGATTTGGGGATGCTTTTTTTTCAAAAATCATATCTATATGTATATATATTTGAATAAGCCAAACGGAAGAGGAACACGATATACATATGGCTGAATATTATAGAGGAAAGTTTAGGGTCTGAGCCCGTATCCCATCGAGTTTGAATCACGTAGAAATTCACAAGGCGAAGCTGCGTGAATTACTATGTGATTCAAATGAGATGGGATCGAGCTCTGACCAAAAACTTGAATGGGTGTCTGAATTTATCTCACCCTTAACATTGATTAATGAGCTAACATTTGTGACATTATCCCCCCTTGGATATTTTTCCTAAATATCTAATGGGCGTTAGATACGAGTTCCCAATGTTAAGTCTATTGAGAACAAATATCTGGGGTGAGATCAATATGCATATCGCACACTAGTAACTTTATATCTTTATACGACGGGCGACAAATATAGCGAATAAGTGCGCGTGTGTATAAACAAGAACCGAGTTGTATACGCGCCATACGTGGGCGCCAAATATTAAAGTATTAAAAGAAACACTAAGAATCGGTAGAATGCCATATAATGATTTTGTTTTCATCAATCCGTTACCTTCATCCCAAAATGTGCTGTCATTGTAATTCAAGCCTGATAGTTTCTTGGGGAATATAAAAAAAACCTTCTAGCTAATAAAAACCTGCTGACGAAAATCCTAAAACTTAATTTGAATCTGAACGGTAATCACAGCATGAAATTAGATGTTTTTATAAAAAGGTCAGGGTAAGAAAAAGATGTTAAGTAATTATGGTTCTTAGCTGAAGCGTACATTAGGAATTTTACTATTATAAAATCATGAATATATATTCTGTCAAATCCTAAGCTAAAAGGAACGATGATTAAGATTGTCCAAATCAGCTGTATGGTAAATATAATTGATTTGTCTGCAGTAATCAGAAACTGACCCACCTCACCCGCACAGTAACTAGCACTACCAGACTTTGCAAAGACTGCTCTTATTTCAGGACTGAATTAAAATGCTACTGGCAAGTCTAAAAGTGGAAAGGCCATGGCAAAGTTCAGACGGGACAGTCTGCCATAGACCTTCAAAAGAAATTTAATTATTTTTGTTATGTCCACGCATGACCTGAGGAAAGAAGACCACAGTCATCCCAACCAGGCCTGTGATGGTCAGGTCAGCTTGTCTAAATAAACCAAGGACCAGTCTGAGTGGGAGCTGGTCATGTTCTACAGGGTCAACGGCCGCTCTTACCACGCGCGCAGGAGACCACCACAACGGAAGCCACTGCAGCACTGGCGGGTTTAGCAACGGAAGCCACTGCAGCACGGGGCAATTTGGCAATGGAAGCCACTGCAGTATGGGCGGCTTAGGGAATAGAAGCCACTGCGGTATGGGTAGCTTCAACATCGGAACCCAGTACAGCACGGGCGACTTTGGGAATGAAAACCACTGCAGCATTTGCACCTTCAGCAACAGAAGCCACTACAGCATGAGCGGTTTTGGCAATGAAAGCCACTGCAGCATAGTTGGCTTCAGCAAAAGAAGCCACCGCAGACCGATTCACTTCAGCAACAAAAGCCAATACAGCATGGGCAGCTTTGGGAAAGGAAGCCATTGCAGCATGATCAGCTTCAACAAGAGAAGCCACTGTGGTACAGCTGGCTTGGGGAACTGCAGCACAGATAGCCTCAGGAATGAAAGTCTCTATAGAATGAGTGGCTTCAGGAACGAAAGCCACTGTAGTACTGGTGGCTACAGCACTGGTGGCTTCAGGAATAGAAGCCACTACAGCATGGGCGGCTTAGGCAATGGAAGCCACTAAAGCACAGACAGCTTCAGCAACAGAAGCCACTGCAGCACAGGAGGCTTTCGCAACAGAAGCCACTGCATTATGGGCAGCTTCAGCATTGGAAGCCACTGCAGATCAGTTGGCTTCAGCAGCAAAAGCCACTACAGCCGTGGTGGCTTTGGCAATGGAAGCCATTGCAGCATGGGCGGAAGCCACTATAGCACTGGCTGATTTGGGAATGGAAGCCACTAAAGCAATGGCGGATTCGGTAATAAAGGCAACGTGCCACTGGTGGCTTAAACATCGGAATCCACTGCAGCAGGGGTGGCTTCAGGAACGGAAGCCACTGTAGTACTGGTGGCTTCAGAAATAGAAGCCACTGTAACACAGGTGGCTTCAGCAATGGAAGCCACTGCAGTACAGGTGGCTCTGGGAAAGAAAACCACTTCAGCATGGGTGGGTACGGAACCAGAAGCCACTGCAGCACAAGCGGCTTTTGGAATGGAAGCTACTGTAGCATTTTTCTAGCTTCAGCAATGGAAGCCACTACGGCATAACCGGGCAGCTTCAGCGACAGAAGCCAGTGCAGCACAAGCAGATTTTGGAATTGAAGCCACTACAACGTTGGTAACTTCAGCAACAGAAGCCACTGCAGCATGAGCAGTTTTGGCAATGGAAGCAATGGAAGCCACTGCAGTATGGGTGGCTCGGAGAATGGAAGCCACAGCAGTACAGAGAGCTTGAAGAACAGAAGCCACTACAGCATGGGCGGCTTCAGCAACGGAAGCCAAGGCAGCCCGGGCGGGGGCGGGCCCCTGGGGACATAGAAGCTAGATTGTGTTATCGGGGATTCCCCGTGTAGTTTGGCGTGCTTTATGATACCGGGCAGCGGCCTGTGAATGTGACCATAATCCTGTTTTTATAGACTCGAGGTCGACGCCCTGCTAGATACCTGGTTCCCTGTGGGACGTGGGCCCGTTTATCATACTGGTTGGTAATAGGTTTTCTATATGTGACCACCACTCTCCAAAGCCGTTAGGATCTTCGTGAAAACCCAATGTCATTTCTGAGCACTTTGCATGTATGACAGAAACATAAATTACGGCTAGGCGGCTTAAGGCAGGCTCAGATGGAAGCTTCTGGATTAACCTAGAAGTGGCTGACTGTCAGTAAGTTAATGGTGTCATTTAGAGAAATGATGATTCATGGAAATAGGGAGAAATCACCAAAATGTCAATCATAGCATTGGAAAATAAACAGAAGCTAATAAAATCAATTCTAAAAAATCGAACTCGTAAGCAACAGAAAAGACATTAGCTGGGATACATATACATAGACCTGTAGTACACTGGCAACCAGAGCTACACAAAGGCAGCTCTGTTTGGGTTGAATAAGCGGCCGCCTTGACCCAGTAGCGGGAACAGTTTGTTACTCTCCTACCAGATACTGCTTGGAGAGTGTGTTTAGTCATAACATCGAAGCCAATTTACCATTTTGTCATTTCCTTATGTGTGTATTTTTAGAATAGAACCACCATAAAGCTAGATTTCATTATTAATCTGTTAAGCTATGAATACTTCCTATTAAGTATTTCTGATTTTAGAGCCTACATAGAACAAAACTACTTGGTTTGAGGCGCACCCCGAGTGATCCCGTCTGTGTTTTAACCCGACCAACTATTTCGAAGGAGGGGTTGGTTGCCAAATTACATGAATAGCTGGTAAATGAGATGAGTTCTTATAATACTCACCAGTGGGCGCTAGACGAACATGCAGCGCCACCAACGTCAGAATCCCGTATTTATCTCTGATTGATATCAGGATTTACGATTGCATAAATCAACACCCAGTCACACATATATGAATACATTGATCGGAGATAGGACCCCTCTTCCATAGTGAATACCATATGAACTATCGATTAAGTCTAGAATATGGATGTCATGTAAGTAGTATATGAATGTAGCCCCAGAGCCTGGCTGTTTTGTGAGTAGTATATGAAAAGTTGTAATATTATAAACCAGAAGGGGTACAATTGTCAGGAAAGTTATGGTGGACTAACCAAGCTAAGAATCATGATAATATGTAATAGCAAGGCAATGTAAGATCTTTGATCGGTGACATAACTGGAGAGCAATTACATCAAATTTTAATGTAAAACATTAAATTGATGATTAGGATGTTTTGGATATATATATATCAGAACTAGACGTGGCAACGTCCTACTCCCTAAGCGATGCTACCTTGAATGACAGTTATTAGAACTGCCCCTAACCACTGTAACCACAGTGCACTGACAGCTCTGACATCACTAGTGTCAACAACTGTCTCCCAAGTGTCACTATAGTGACTATTGAGAAAAAGAATGGATATCTTATATATATTATGCAGGATATTGAGATATAAGAGGTATATTCATAATGATTTTGAAGAAGCTAAGAATGATAAAAAAGCTTTCTGTTGATGCTAATGAGAAATGCGGGGGTGTGAAAGACTCATGCTCCAGACCTCATACTGCCGCCCAGCCCCTCATCGCCATCTAAAGCCCATAAGACAGCGATATCTTCTACCCATTCTCACCGATCCGATCGTAGATATTAATCGTGAACATAAATGTCGCTGTCTTCTACCCTCAAATATTCTTCCCGATCACACCTCCTCCCTTTATAGCCTCGTAAAACTACCCAAATGAGATCAAAGAGAGCGGCCGGGAGCCGGGTCCGGCTGGGCCGGGTGATAAGCATTAATAGACGGTATTACAAAGTTTAATAACTTCTGTTCTATTCATGATAACAGGGAACAGATTTCAGATGTGTAATAGTCCTAATCTTCCCTACAAATATATGTATATCTAACAAACGGATTATAATCGGGTCTGTGAAGTGCGTACAGCGACACGTGTTGAATATGGTTGACCCATATCGCCCCTGGGTCTTATGGCATACGTGAAAGGGTCTTCATGTACGATCCTAGATTATTAAACCGAACCCCGGTTCCCTCGCTATCAACGTGCCTCCGATTACAGGCTCTAAGGTTCATGTCTGTACTCTCGTTCCTCAGTCATCCGAATTATAGAACTACAACAAAACAAACATGCATGATTTAACATAACTTCAGAGTTGGATTGGGCATTCACTTCTGCATTCATATGAAAACAAATTTGGAGTTATATTTATTCACATCAATGTGACCAATTCTCAAAATCCGAAAACCTACACACTTTTATCCTTGTCTACAATCTTTGATACAAGCGAATGATCCCACTAAAAACAAAAAAAAATACTTAGTCGACGCACCATGGGATATCATGGGTAGTATTTACCATTTTATGTTCCCAACAGAACATGCTGTCTCATACCGACTGTGATTAATTTGTCCCTGTATTCACGGTATTCCCGCTAGGTGGCATCATTGAGATCATAGGAATCTTTGGGTTGCATTGATGTATATGTTTAGCATGGGAGGCAGGCCAGTGAATTCTCAAGGCTCTAAGCCTAGTTCGGGAAGAACTCTTCTCACATAGAGCATAGTGAGAATCTTGTACAGAATACTATTTAGAGAGTGTGAGATCTTATGAGAGGGGTGCACCACTTATGGTAGCGTTACTGTGTGCTTCATCAAATATACACATACCTTGGCAGAGTTACAATTAGGGCCTTCCCCTACCGTTTACCTCCAGGGTTCTTTACCTCTTGACCTTCTTGCTGCGTATCGATTTCCCTCATATAGCACCACTTTCTAAGTATCACCCGTCCTGCTCCGTATCCTTTGTTTCTCTCCGGGATGAACCCATCGCGATATATAAATAATAGAGCAGGAAACGTCTAGACAAGCCGCTTCGTTAGGTACACTTCTGGAGGGAGCAGTGCGCAGGGTCCAGAGATCTCAATGGTCAATTTCACGAGGTATTAGGCGGAGGATTAAGATGACGCTTTACAGACTCGCCATCCATGAAGTCAGCTTAAATCTACATGTTAGTCAGATTATGGCACTGAATAATTTAGCTGGCGGTGGTCCAAGCAGGCGAGCAAGCCGTTACCAAATAACGAGCACCTCGGGGGGGAGAGTTCTCCATCTTCAGCTCCTCCCACATGCCTTGTCTTTGGTTACGAGGCTATTCCTTCTCGTCCATCAAATATAAACGGCCTCTGCATACAGATATCGCCCATGCGGGTTTTAATTACGGGATGTTACTGAAAACCCCGCGAAGACACGCTTTAGCCCAAAGCTAATGAATCAATTTAAATTCACGATATTCAAATGGAATGGGGGATCTTTTGTCCTCCCGTCGTGAAATTAAAGTCTGGATTAATTGAACGTAGTTTAAGACTGACCTTAATTCTTTAAAGAAGCTATTTACATTCAAGATTAAAGTCAAGAGATGCCCTACAAACTGCCCTTTGGAATTTCAAATCAAGGGAATTTACATACAAGATGATGTCAAGTGAAATCCTACATACTGCCCTATGAAATTTCAGATCAGGGGAATTTACATATAAGATGAAGTCAAGTGAAGCCCTATAAACTGCCTCATGCACTTTCAGTATAAGGAACCTACCCTTCTGTGGCTCAGTATCCAAATATGCTAACATATAATTCTATTGGCAATAGCTAATACAGACTCTACTTATACAGGTAAGTGTAAAATGTAAAAAATATGTTATATGCCTATTCGTATATGCAGTGAAAATAATCATAATTCAAATCAATATAAATCCCAAGTCGAAACCAGGGGTATGGGTCTTTATACGATACAATACAGTCTTCGCATTTTTATGCTTTAGTATGAAATCCCACTTCTTCTCGGTAATTTTACCAGCAAAGATTTTCTATTCATACTATAATTAGATTTATATTCTTCCCCCTGTCTACGTGACAAGAAGTGGAGCAGGGTCGAGTGACCTGAATACATATCCGGTATTAATGAGCTGCTCGGGACGCCGACCTCCGTGCACGGGTTCCCCGTCTGGTTCGGTATAATCCTGCCCTAGCGGGCGGAGCCGGTACTAACACGCGCCGCTGTCTCCTGGTCACCCGCCATGTCGGGGGGACTGTAGTCATATTGATTTGTTTATCGCCTCGCCGGATCCCTCTCCATCTCCCTTCCTCCTCCACTGTTCTAACCGATCCATATTCCCCAACCTTCATTACCTCAGCATTCGGCTGTGTACCTTGAAGGAATATCGGAGAATAAAACCCGTGTCATTTTGCTAGAATTTAAACATGATGATGATCTCTAAGTACACATGCCTAACTTAGAAATTGGTGCTAGTTTTTGATTTAGAGATTAATATTATGATAATTTTATAATAGAATACATAGGGATTCTAAGAAGCTGCTTTTCACATAGTGAAACCCATGTCATTTTGCTGAAATTTCAATATGATGATCTGTAAGTGTTGTAGTACACATATCTAACCTAAAAATCGGGGGTCACCGTGCTAGTTTGTGATTTAGAGATTAATATTATAAAAGAATATATAGAAATTCTAAGAAGATGCTTTTGACATTGTAAAACCCATGTCGTCTTCCTCAAACATTCACAGAATATACAAGATGAATAGTACTATGCATTAAAAACTAAAGACCATAAGCCACCATCCTTGTCTGTGAAAGAACTGAAGAAAACCATATTTTCAGTACCTTTCCTATGCAAATCAAGCAAATGTAAATTGGCCTATTTTACCTCAAATCAAATCAAAATTGGATAAACGGGACAAAACATTAAATTTACTCATTTAGAATTAGAATGAATCAGAAAGGACCAGTTTTTACTGATAATATGAAATATCTAAAAATCACCTGGTGGCGCTCGCGTGAATTGTAGGATATGCCTTTAACCCACCTTAATCTTGTCTTATAAATCCTCCTTCAGATCCCAGCTATTCTGGTATTCATCCATCATTTGATGGTGAACTATTTGATTTCCTTGCCTCAATGATAGACTATCTGTGATGGGCATCTCTATTTGATATATACGAATCGCCCGGAGAAGCTGTATACACCGTCGGAGGTAAAATAAGGCATGGTAGTGCCTGCATCATGAATAGGAGATGGGTACTAAAAGGCAGAACTGTATTGATTCACAAGTATTTCCCTGGTGTATTCTTAGACCGTGACTCTTTGGTCGGTCTTTGATAGCTATCACCACTATCTTGACATCTCCAGCATTCTCCTTCTTTAAGCGGAATCCACAAAGCGGGATACATGTACCATACTGAGGTTTTTTTTCTGGGATAAATCTTGCTGAGATTCTGTACTGGAACATAAGCTCTTCGTCTGAATCGTATGGTTCCACTTTCCTGAGACAAGTCTTTCCTCCTGCAGTTGTCTTGTCAGCGACAATTACCCCTAAAAGGGTACAGAAATTCATGAGATTTTGATTTTGAACACATCTAGAAATCAAGTGGAATTCACATGGTGGGACCTCACAGGGTTCATAATCTCATGAGATTCTGTTCATGTATATAAAAATATCCACATATGATGGCAGGGAATTATACGGGAACGAAATGGGTTGTGTGGTTTCTTCTTACATGCCAATGTTTCTTTACAATCCAATGGTAAAATGAAATATGATTAATTCCGTACGATGCACATAGCGTTAATGCTTTCAAATTACCAGGTCGTCCCACAATTTCTTCAATTGCCTATTTCGGATTGTTCCGGATTGACCTCTGGTGGGTTTAACGCTTAAAGAGAAGAAGTCATGCAAATCAATAAGAAGGAAAACGAAGTCTTATTCGTAAAACGTATATGTAGTTTCTAACGGGAACCGAGGATCTAACCGTAAATCTAACCGATATTGATGGAAAATAATAGATGGATGGGGAACCAATGCTGCTATGAAGTGATGCATCATAATCCAGAATACTTGAAATCGATACAATAAAAATCAACAAGCCTCCAGAGAAATCTGCATACGTTAAAGCCCCCTTGACTGGATAGCTCGATAAGTTTACACTGACATGTTCTATTCCTCTGGTACAAAGAACCGAGCCTTATCTCTGCGTACAGCAGATCCTGGCCATCTCTAACGAGGCCTGACCTAATTTGTCGCCAACATGAGAGCAAATTGATCAGAATAATCATCACTTGAGTCTTGGCTCTCGGCGGGTGATCAAAGAGAGGTAGAAGCCTTCATTTGGCAGATGTCGGAATGCTTGCTTTCCTGATCGGAGGCTTATTCCATTAAATCAGCAACTTGAGAACATCAGAATGTCAAGTTGGCATCGACATTAAGTGACACGACATCTTATCTGGATTCAAAATCAGCGACTTTACGATTTGAGAACAGTCTGAAACTTTCCTTATAAGTACTCTTAAACTTCATTTATTTCAAGCAAGATATACGGAGCCAAAATGATTTAGAATATGGAGGATTCCAATTCATAGAATTGCACTTTGGGTGAAAAAGACATGGAGATTTCAGATGTAGGGTCTGTGGTATTGCAGACCGTAGTTAGGGAACGGGTTCTATTATCGACATTTGAAGTGTAGCATATCATATATGATCTTGCAGTTCTGAATACAAATTACAATCAGATTTTTTGAAATCTTAAACAATTTACATAGGACGAAACAGTGAGTTTCCGTATGTTTAATTGCCGAGTAGATGCGACACTTTGTGCGTAGATAAGGTCACCCTTTTTAACATCATATCTACGCCTGCCTCTGTAGATGTAGAGTGTAATCCTTTATCTACGCCTTTTACGCCTATTTACGCCACTGCCCCATTATTCCCATCTCTGCACATAGGGGACACCACTGTTGTTTTGTTCATTTGTCATTGGTCACCCAAGTCCGTGGTATATGGAAAATCCTATAAAATATTACTAATTATTGTTACATATCCGTTATAAAACCCGATTGGCTACCATTTGACTAATTACAGTAGAACCCCGCGTAAGTGGACACCTTTCGTTCCGGGTCAAAGTGACCGCTGACGCGGGGTGTCCGCTTACGTGAGATTAAAATAAACATTTATTATAGGGAACCGTTCCGAGCAAAGGTGTCCGTTAATGCGAGGTACCGCTTACGCGGGGTGTCTGTTAGGCGGGGTTCTATTGTACATATAATAAGCCCAGCATCCTTTTGTTTTCTAGCTGTGTTTGCTATGGAGTCTATGTATTAGGTGGATCATAAATCGCCTCCATTGAACGCCTTAACTATTCAACCCTCGCTCCTTTTCCCTTGACACCAATATGTCTGTATATGGATATCACTTTCAAAGGGTGAAGTTCAGAATGGCAATTTGTATGTTGAGATATTCCGCGCAGCAACGCGAAGCAACCGGTGATATATCTCTGACGGAAATGAGCCATGCATGCCACGTATAACATCGTCATGAATAATTAGGTCAGCCATGAATATTCATGTATGAATAACAAGATTGAAATACCGAGCTCAGGGAGAATCCTTTGGGGTATTATTTTATGATATGCTGCAAAGAGTATAAGAAGAGTCGTATCGGCAATATTGTATTCATATAGAACTGGATCAAGAATTGTATAAATATACAATACTCCACGATGTGGCCAATCGTCATCGAGGCAAAGCCGAGTGATGATTACGGCGCATCCACACCAGTGGAGTATTGTGTAATTTATGATTCGAGTATGATTCTGGATTTATCTCACTCATTCCACGGACATGAGAATAGCATCGCAATATCAGAATAATTCAAATTACTTCGCAAATCCAGTTAGGAACGTATAATCATCTCCATATTGATCTCTTGTCTGCTCTCTGAAATCCTAGCCGCTGATTGGCCGATTACATATGACGTCATCACTGCACAACGACCATGGCGGAGTATTGTCCCTTTACGTGGGTGATCATTGCGTATATTGTTTCAATTTTATACCTTTAGCTTTACTTGTACCAGGGGTGAGATAAATATAGCCTCTACATCTTTATCAGTTGTATCCTTTCATGTCGCAAAATGAATGTATAGGGGACAGAGCCATTGTTAGTTCATGAAGCAGTCACTAGGTGGTCAGGGGACAGAACCTGAATTCTGGCTTTTTGTTCTTACGAAATTCTTTCAATGTTTTACCATGGTTCCGCTGACTCTCTGCACTGATACAAGAGCAGGATGACAAGATAATTAAACCCAGGACATTATGTTTATCACATGGAACACTTTATATACATATATATATGTGAGCAAGGCTAGAGTTGTGACACTTCCCAATTATCACTCACTTCTTTTGCACCCCCACTAGTGAAGAACACCTCCTTTTTCACCTCCATTAGTGGAGAACACCTACTCGGGGGGCGTCATGGCAGCGCCCATGGATCGTAGGCTCTGACTAGTAGAAATACATTCATTTTTCATCCAACAAGGACTCTACCGTGGCCACTACCAGCAGAAGCTATACTGTGCATGGATCATTATCCCTCAGCCAAAGGCTCACGAATATAACGGGAGAAGTATTGCCTCCACATAATACTCAGTCACCTCATTATACGCCTCCGTTTGTGAGGTCCATTTCTCGCGGGTTTCCTCTTACAGGGGCGGGCGGGGACGGGCGGGGACGGGCGGGGGACGGGCGGGGGACGGGCGGGGGACTGTCAGCTCGCCGGACGGTGGTCGGGCGGTGGTCGGGCGGTAGTCGGTGGTCGGGGTGAGGGGCGTGGTGGCCCGGTGACCGATCACCGACACCGGGCACGCGCCCCGACACGTGCCCGGCATGCTCCACCAGGGGGACGGCTATGGCAAGCCTTTTGGTGCAAACTTAATATATTTTTTTCTTTAGCAATTTTCACTAAGGAATTAAATATTGTGTGTACACAATCACCGAATTCGGCTATACAGCCGTTTCTTCCACTCGGGCCTTAGCCCCCTACTCCTCATACTAATGGCGGGTGTTAAGCCGAATGGGCAGTGGGTACCATTTTCGTGTAAGTTTTTGGTACGTCCCGATCAGTTTTTGAACCCCTGATCTCCCATGCTCGAGGCGAACACCCCAACCACCTAGCCACCGAGCTTGGTGACAGCCATATGGTGTTTGTATTTGTATTTCTCAAGCTACTCAAGGTCAAGGCATCATCATATCATTATTATTTCTATCATTGTTTTCTTGTTACTTGTATTACCTTCAATAGCATCATGTGTATGTTGTAATATCTATTATAGCATTTGGCTCGGTTAGCCAATGTCGTTGGTATTTATATCTCTCATAATGGTAAAAATGGTAACTTAGGTGCTGAGCAGTATTGATTGACACATACAGACAAGCAAATTGACAGAGGGGCAGAGCGCGATCTGACCCAATGCAAAAAAAAAACCGGAAAAAAACCAAAACAACAATATTCTTTTTGACATGGCGTTGGTAATTCTCATCCATATTTACTGTTCATTGTTTTGAGTCCCCTGGGTGTCTGGGACGATGAATCCAGTTGTATTCACTTTTGTCTGTCTTTGTTTTGTTCGTATATATATGTAGTCTATGCAATAGATAATGTTTGAGCTATTGCATAAAATGTTAGTTCATTTGGATTTCTATATATTTATATTTAAGTCAATACCTTTGGTGGATAACTTCAGTTTAATTTCTAAGCCTTAGCCATAACTCGAATATTGGACAAATTTACCTATATGTGAAATTCATTTCAAGATACCTTTACCATTGTACATACGTGTGCACGAATGTCTCACACTAACTGGCCAGCTGTACGTTTTCCGTTCTTCACACTGTGCACGAACTAATAATTCCTGCACTCTGTACCACGTCTATGTTATAAAACGGCGCTTTTAATGATATCCGACCAAACCAACTGGGAACAGATTTCATTCAGGTACACTTACCATGTTTCCATATAATCGTGACTCAATAGTAAAACAGCTATATAAGGTCAATTTCCATTGGCCAACTAAAACGGTGTAGACTTCTTGAGTTCTCCTAAAAGCCTATTTCCATTTTGCTTCAGGAGTGCTAAAGGTCCGTCGGTGGTCCCTGACTGTAGGTCAGTGACGGCCAATGGAAATGGACTTATAGCAGAACACACAATATCCACATCCTTTTCGTCGGCCAATGGAAACGGGCCTTTAGTGCCTTCAGTCGACAATATAATACGGTCTCCGATTACCGCACAGCGAGGCCGACCACGCTCCTACCGTCCCCTTTTTTTTTTTCTTTTTTTTTCATTCTTCCCCTTAGACATCCGAGATCCACCCCCAATACGTAAGCAGCAGTTTGAACTGAAATAAGACAACTAAAACAGCGATACAGCCTGCAGACCGCCTGGTAGACGAGATAATGCAGCACTCGTCGTGAGGGGATACCCGCAGGGATTGTACAAGCGGTGGATGCTCGGCGCGAGGGGCGGGGGGGGGGGGGGGGGGCGGGGGTAGAACTCGCCCCGGGGTTGCTACAAAGCAGATCTAATTTGTCTTACATGACCTAATACATAAGGTCGTTTAAGGCGGGCATCCACCAACCACGACAAGGCTACGACAAGCGCCGGCAAGAATGTTCCAATCAGCGTTTGTCGCAGCCTTGTCGTAAGAAGGGGGGCTTTACGACAGCATTGTCAGGGCGTGTCGGGAAGTGCACGCTCCACGAAAATTTCCTATCATAGACCTCTGTGACATGCTCCCGACACGCCATGACACTCCACGACAAGGGTCCATTCGTGTGAAAAATCTAACATGTTCGATGCTGTCGTAGCCGTGTCGGAGGGGTCCCGACAAGCTTTCAATCGTGGCCTTGTATTGGCCTCGTCATACTCTTGTCGGGAACCAGGGTCCACTAACCCCGAAAAGGCCTCCAATTGTAGGCCAACCGTGGACCTTGTAGGGAAGCCATTGTCGTAGCCTTGTCTTGGTTGGTGCACGCCCCCCTTTACTGGCCGCTTTTTAGTCCTGAACCCATTGAGCTCCCAATACGCTTCCAACACACTGCGACACAGAATTTTCAACCTTGCGACCTGGTTACAATGCAGGATTATAAACCATGAACCTACCGGGCTTCCGATGCACACTGACGCGCCTTACGACGCGCTCTACGACGCATCTAAGGTGCATCAGAAGGTCTGAATTTCTGTGTCAGTTTTGGTGGGTTCCAGGCCTTAGTGTTGTACTCTAGCACACTACGACACAGAATTGGTCAACCCTCCGACACTGCTACGATGCATGGACTTTGATTTGTAGCCATGTCGTAGCCATGTCGGAGTGTGTCGGAAGCAGTAGGTGCCTGGCTTTACGTCTTAATTGAATCTACAATACCAACGCCCCTCCCGTCTCAATGACCAGTGGTACGACTACTCTGGCCACCAGAGCACACTGAAATTGTCTCTTGTGGAGTCCGATCTGCGCCACCTTGACTGGTACTCTCCAAGCTGATGTTCTTACTACCAGAGATTGGAATCTCCGCTGGAAGAGTGAATCATTCTTCCAGATCTTTTGTCGTGGTCGTCTCTTCCCCTACAGGCTATTGTCATGGTTGGAGCAGTATTCTTAAAGCCCCTTATCCATATTATCGTTTTCTTTTTTGTTTATTGTGAGACCATAAAGTTAAACTTGAAGTTATCAATGAGCTAAGATAACAATGGTTTATAGTGAGTATTCATAGTTTAAATTCCACGATGTCCCCAAAGTCTACCCTGCTTTGAGATATTTGTATCGATCTCTCTGGCCTGAAGGCGATCAGGCCTGACCAACCTCTAAACGCCTTTTTCCATTTCCGACGAAAACAGCGTAGATTTTTTTAGTTACACAGAAAGTCTGTTGGTGTGCCTCCGACTGTGCATCTGTACCGAAAAATTCAGTGAGGGCAGCAGATTTCACTCAGTGACCAAGCTTTCACTCAGTGGTCGGTGGTGCCACAATCCATAATCTAAGCAGAAAAAGTCATGTGTCATTTCACGAGCTGGGTCGTTTCCATTGACCGATTTCGGGTCAGCAGTGCCAAAAGTCCGTCGGTGGTTCCTGACTGTAGATCGGTGAAAGGAAAATCGGCCAATGGAAAGGGGCCTATTGTTGGAGACAGAGGTGGTGGCCAGTCTATGGTACGGCCTGCTCTGAAGCCATCCATTGTCCAAGCGGCGGACGGGCCTCGTTGGTTATTTCAAATGGCGGCCGGTCTGTTCTGTTGCGGTTGTTAACACATGGCTCAATTGGCACGCGCTCAGATACTGAGAAACAGGCGAGGTAGTGGCAGCTGGCCTTCATATTCTATCAATAGGAAGAAACTCGTTTTTCCGTGTTCCTTGAGGCGGTGAACAAATTAAGGCGCCGTGGCTGTTGACATTGTTTTATACAGGCTTTGGTAAATACAACTAAAATTTCCCCGAAGCAAAAGATTGAAATTTGGTCCTCGTCCAAATTTTTTTTTTCTCCATGTTTACCTGGTTTGCTGAGTGTGTGAGGGTTAACAGGTATTGTGTACTGCTGCCTTTTTTTATATCTCATACCGCCATTGCTCTTCTTTGAAAGTACATTTTAATTGTCATCATAATTTTACCGATGCCCGTGGAGATGTTGATACATAAGCACATGGTATGAACACATTGATGTCAATACATAGGGACTAACCCTTCTTTCAAACGTTGGCCGGCTGCACTATTTAGGCATTCCTTGAGATCCCAGTAATACAACTCATAGAAAAGTTGGATAATGAATACAATATAGACTAGTTTCAGATAAAAGCGATTGTATGCTCCTCGGAGTTGACTCTACGCAATATCCTTGCATATGCTCGGGTATTACTACGCTTCAACTCCTCGAAGCATACGACTGCCTGTATTTGAAACCAGTCAATATTGTGTATATATATGCAACACCATAATAGTGTATTTGTAAACCTCACTTGGTGGGGCCAATTCTATTTTGCTTGTTAACAAAAAAAGGTGAAATTCCCGGCTGGGAGATACGCTCAAAAAGGCTTTCATGCCAATGTATTTCTCAGGATAAATAAAATACTTATAAAAACCAAACAACCTTATCTGTCCAGATGAAGGGCATCCAAAGACCAGGGATTTAGCAGCTTTACGTGCTGGTTTCACCAACATGATGGATTTGCCAAGTTACTTCTTGATATATCTTGCTTTGTCTTACAGTGTTGTGATATGTCTTACATCCTTTGCCGCAACACGTCACACACGATGATGTGTGCATTTTTTTCGTGATGATTTGTGTATATTTTGATGCTCGACCACCGCGATGCCTCACGATCTATTGCCGACATATAAGGCCATATCACGATCTATCACAGCAGAAGAGGAGATTTGGGTCTATTGAATCTATGTTGGTTATGCTTAAATGTGTAATCGGGAAATCATCATAAGAAAATAAACCTAGATGCCCTTTCCCACACACAGCTGCAAAAAGCCTGACGAGATCAAAGATCGAAACTGCTGATGTAGTGATCCTCGAAAGAAAGAGAATCACAAACAAAAAACACCCTAAACTGGCAAGACACAACTTTTGGAAGTGAGTGTGCAGCCCTAACTTCTGCAGGGAACAGTATCACCTCAGAGTAAGGTAGGGGACCAGTTGAAACAAACCCCCACACCGTGGCAGCACTGTCACCAAAACACAGGTGAACAGGGTAATGCCTACCACCAACAGAAAGAGGGGATCCGATTGGGTTTACACAAAAAAACACCAATTAAAAGACATTAACTTGTACACATGATCACAAGAACCAATGGGTGACGGACTTACGAACGGCCTGACACGCACCGCGCCCGACGAACGGAGCCGCGGGACCAGGCTTTGTCATACATCAGCAGTCGCTCGCACTGTGTGCCTCGTACAACTACATTAAATGTGTAATCTGCCAACTGCATGGGCCATAAAACCAGTCCAAGTTGACTGAAGTGCATGTAGTATAAAGATTTAAAAAAAAAAAAAAAGACAGGGCAAAGGTGCTCAACCAGACCGATGCATCGTGGCGAATATTCACGTAATAACCTGAAACCAAGCAAGACTTGGCAAGTTAACCATATCAAGACAAATCTTGATATATCTTGTGTGCCGGTGAAAGAGCCCCATGAGTCCTCCAACTCCAGTGAAGCCATGCTCCACCAATATAAACTTCTGGAAGCACGTCCCCTGATTTCTAACGGCAATCACTGCATGACTGGATAGATTTACTCGTACACAGTTCACTGCATGTTCTCTCCACACTTCTCTAACCTTGAATCACACCAGTGATATAAGAGCGCGCCTTCCGATGGCCGCCAGCCGTCCCCACGGCTAGATCCTATTACGGTGATGGATACGGCTCGTGGCTGTAGGATCCAGCTGGGGGCTCGCCACATGAGATAACCGCTCCCTTCACTCGGGTTTGATTGGACTTTGATATATTTTGTGTACGTTACGCCGGCTGGCAGGGCAGATAAACTGCTCAGGGTTAAAGAGATAGAGACGTGAGGAGGTGGCATTAGGGAGCTGCTCAGAGCTGCTCAGAGCTGCTCAGAGCTGCTCAGAGCTGCTCAGAGCTGCTCAGAGCTGCTCAGTAAGGGCAGGAGGAGTTGACGCTATATGGCGCTATAGACGCTATATGGCGCTATAGAGGCTATATGGCGCTATAGACGCTATATGGCGCGACGGCATTTATTATCCATCGTATATAAAGTGCCCATTGAGAATGTATGGGGACTCTGTATACCACTACTCGTATAAGCCATTGTATATGGGAAAATAGTCCCTCTTTTGCTACAGGGCAAAAAAATTGTCCCTATTGATATATCCTTTATTATTACTATTCATAGGTTTGATTTATTCGAGAAGATTGATGATAGACACAAGAAACGATAGTTATGTAGAGAGGTGGCTTTGTAAACGACTATCAAGTGTTTAGAAATTGTCAGATACCATAACCATGGTATACGGATTCAAATTTACGGCCTCAAAGCCATTGCTGGATATACAAAGAAATAGTCCCTTTGCGCTATAGAGCCAAAGAAATAGTCCCTTTTGATATGAAGATTTCTGGGTTTAATTCATATCTAAGAAGATGTATAATAGGATTATTTCATGGACAGGCGGCTTTGTAAACCACTCGAGGTCGAGGTCGTAATTACTCGTTCATGCTTGAGTATTACTATATGTCAACCCCTCGTGGATTTGCATACACCTGTCAAAAAACCCATCCATTATTGTTAATGCATGTCCTTAAATGAAGGCAGTGCGGAAGTGTGGCCTTAATTACGAGGAGTTGCGCTGGAGATCTATGGAGGACTCTAACAGTAAGTGATGTATTGCTCATTGGAAATCCGCTTCTACTGTATGCCAAACTAAAAAGAATCTGAGAGCTAGATCATATTTGACAACCATATCACGAAGCCTTTGGCGACCAGTCTTGAATTAATATGCTGGAGTCAGCCTCGTAAAATAGATATATAATTGGCATTAATTAGCTGCCAAAAATGACAGGATATTGAAATCAATAATACATTTAAACGCGGTATATTAATTAAGTCATGTCAGTTCACTTTCCGGCGCTCCTGCTAGGGCACTCATATGGCCGGAAGTACCAACCTGCCCACAACCGAAGATTAACTACGCTAATCCACCTGGCGTTAATTAGTGGAAGCGATTTGTCACCCTCTGCGTATAGATGAAACAAGGATACTTGGAGTGCACAACCCAGCCTATTTATTACATACATCCCAATTCCAGAATTTTCATAATCTGTGGACTATCAACCCCAGACCATTGGTGAGAATACTTTAAGACTGGACAATTCTGGACTCATGCATGGAATATTCCCTGACCGGCCACCCGCAGGGTGCGGGAGTGGTCTCTAAATTCTCCTGCAAACATCGTACTTGATTTAATCGCCATCTACATGACGAAGATCTACTAATATTTCATCTAGTGATGCTTATGACCCGTTTAATGACCCTTCTATGTGTCAAAAATCGTGAAAATCCTCTCTAGAATTTCTTTTCATTTGATCTTCATTCTAGGGTTAGACTACTAGAGTGCTAGGCAGCCCTATTTTCAGTAGGCTCCAGTACCAATATATATCTCCAGAGCGTGATGGTATATACACCACAGAGTCCCCAATTGTTAAGAAATCATCTCTTCCCTTCGACCAAATACTTTCCCTTACAGTGACAATATTGCCGAGACTCTATATACATCTCTCTATGGTAATTATCCTACCCCTAATAAAAAACTCCATAGGCTTAACATTGGGTCACTGTATTCGGTCTGGAGTTCAGAAAAGTGAAAAATATTGCCCTAGTGGGATACACTTGAGAAATGACGTCATTTGTTAATGTACAAGTAATTTGGACGGGCGGGGTAGGATAAATTCTAAACCAAACTTGAGTTAGTCGTGTTATTGTTCATCGCACTTCGACAAGATCGCGTATTACTGCTCTGGGCTTCGCCTTGTGCAGTAATACGCAATCTTGCCATCGTGCAATAAACAACAACAAGACTAACTCTTGTTTGGTTTCTCCATAATACTGCATCTGCCTTCAAGTCTGGATATGCGTGTGAGTGGCCGAACAGATCTCGGATTACTGACTTTCAATTCATCAGCCCTTCCCCACACGTAGACTGCAGCACAGTGCCTGCACCTCACGTCGCAGGGCCGCAGTCATTACGGCACCGCCTCCTCCATGGCGAGCACTAGAGGCGAGAGTAGCCTACCAGCTCGCTGTTGTATGACATGTACCTACCTGGTCATGCGAGCATCACCACTCCGTCCATCACCTCCACTTGCCCGGCCTGCCTGCGGGCCCCGCCGGCACCTCCCCCCGTGTCCCCTCCGTTCTCCTCCGCCTCACACGCCGCGCGGGAAATTCATCACCATGAGCTGCTCCGAGTCGCTCCACGCGGTGGCAAATGTTGAGGGCGTAGGTTCGCTCACCCGACAGCTCGACAGTCGCGATGCTTAGAGCCACTGCCTCTGGCTGGGCTGTTAAACCTCAACCCCCACAACCAATACCCAGCTAGCACCACCCCCCTACCCTCACCACCACATTGCTATAGCAGGCTTAAGGCCTTAGTCCTGTCAACGCCCACCACCACCACCACCTCTATCACCACCACCTCTACCACCACCACCAACACCACCGCAGGCTGAAGGCATTAAAGCCATCCAGGGTTGAGGGACTATAGCCAGGGGGTGTACAGTACTGAATGTGCCTAGCATCGCGTGGTGGGCAAAGCTCAGCATATACTGGTGGGTGATGGAGGAAAGGGGTTATAGGAGTTGAATCATGAGCTGGATCTCGGGATCAGGGTGGAGGGAGGGGATGAATAGTAAGTGTCTAGGGACTAGGGTTGGGGGTGTAGGTAGGGACTAGAGTTAGGGTTGGGGGTGTAGGTAGGGACTGGAGTTAGGGTTGGTGGTGTAGGTAGGGACTGGAGTTAGGTTTGGGGGTGTAGGTAGGGACTGGAGTTAGGGTTGGGGGTGTAGGTAGGGACCGAGTTAGGGTTGGGGGTGTAGGTAGGGACTGGAGTTAGGGTTGGGGGTGTAGGTAGGGACTGGAGTTAGGGTTGGGGTGTAGGTAGGGACTGGAGTTAGGGTTGGTGGTGTAGGTAGGGACTGGAGTTAGGTTTGGGGGTGTAGGTAGGGACTGGAGTTAGGGTTGGGGGTGTAGGTAGGGACTGGAGTTAGGGTTGGTGGTGTAGGTAGGGACTGGAGTTAGGTTTGGGGGTGTAGGTAGGGACTGGAGTTAGGGTTGGGGGTGTAGGTAGGGACCGAGTTAGGGTTGGGGGTGTAGGTAGGGACTGGAGTTAGGGTTGGGGGTGTAGGTAGGGACTGGAGTTAGGGTTGGGGGTGTAGGTAGGGACTGGAGTTAGGGTTGGGGGTGTAGGTAGGGACTGGAGGTGGGGTTGGGGGTGTAGGTAGGGACTGGAGTTAGGGTCGGGGGTGTAGGTAGGGACTGGAGGTGGGGTTGGGGGTGGATCATGGATGATAACGCAGTTAGCTGTGACTGGGGCATTATGTGGGGATGGCGGGTAGGAGGGAGTGAAGCACGAGATGGGACCTTTAAAGGATCCACGGGGGAGATTGATGGCTGCGCTTCTCATGGCATTATCTCACCCCTGGTACTAGCTTAGCCAAAGGAATATCTTTAGAAAAAAATACTCAACGATCACCCCAGTAAAGTGACAATACTACGCTATGGTCGCGGTGGAGTGAATGTGAGATGAGATCATATGGATTTGCCAAGTAATTGTAATGCTATCTTATATCATTGAAAGGGGTGAGATATACCGAGAACCGTACTCGAATGGTAACATATGCAATACTCAGTTCCTTTGGATGTGCTGTAATCGTCACTTGGCTTTGCCTCGGTGATGATTGCGGCGCATCCAAACTTGTGGAGTATTGAGTATATATACGATTCTCGATCTAGTTCTGTTCAAGTTAGTAATCCTACTGGAATACCTCTTGCATATCAGCCCTGGAGGTGCTGTATGCAACACCAAGCCTGTCTTACCTGCTGAAGAGCACTTAATACCTGAGGATTTGGGAGTTTGAGGCCTTAGAGTCCAGGGAGATCCCTAATATTCCCTCCTCGTAAAACAGAACAGGCTTCAAATCCCAAAACCCTACGATAGGGCTCAGCTGAACTGTGAGGGGCAAAAGCAACCAAAGGTGTGTATTCTGAGAAGGGGTCCTATGCTGGACAATCTCTACTCATTGAGTATGTTTTTTTAATTCTGGTATCTTTCTCCATAGAATTAACATTGTAAACTCGTACTCCATGCCCGTGGAGTATTGTTAAAAAATACTCAATGGGCGGTGACGTCGCAAACATTAGCCAATTATTCAGTGATAAGGGTGAGATAAAATCTCAACCGCACTCGCCACTGAAAATACGTCGATCTTACTCAGCTTTGCCTTGCGAGATTACTCCACAAACCAAACTCATGCCGTATATTCAATAGCTACGGATCTTGATTTAGTTCCTTTTTACTATATATCCTTCAGAGTCGGGCCCAACCTTGGCCTGGATGTATTTATAAAGAACGTCCTGACCATGCTGTGCAGGTCACAGAACGAGATGGTAATTTACGGTTTGTACGGACCGAAGCGTTTACGCCGAGTTCCGTACAAACCGTAAATTATCATTGAGTTCTGTGACTTGTACAAGCATGGTTGGACATTATTTATTTACTATATACCCGAAATAAAAAAAAAATCATTAATTTCATTTGGCTTAACAACCAATATTTTTATAAACATGTATGGGAAGGTAGTCCGTATTTTCCTGTACGGACCAGCGGTCCGTGCAGTATGTTTACGTTATATGGCGAAACTGTGCATATTTACGGCATGGGTATATAGTAAATGCTCATATTACATCAATTGAGGTGGGGCTAGGTCAGGTGGGGAGGGAGGATGAGGAGAGGGGGGGTGGTGGTGCAGCGGGGGGGGGGGGGGGGGGGGGGTGACAGACTAGCACTAGGTGTGGCCCCAAGCCTGATCCCCTCTTCCACTGACCCCTGGCGGGATTAGTCCGAACCACGCCCCGTACCTACGTCACTAATCCACGCTGGTCCCCAGACGTATCAGGCACGCTCGTGCCTCAGTCGGTGCCAGGAACCAGCGGTCAACGTGATCTGGTTTGGCTCGGTTTCATCAGGTGTCTGAGCAACGTCGAATAAACGAGAAAAAAACGAGAAAAAATGACGCTTTATACGGAGGTGGAGGGGAAATTCAGTTTAGAGAGGCGCGAAAGCTGACACTCCACGATATGCAGGTGGAATTGGCAATATTATCATACCGCTGAGTGCGAATGTCTGTCAGATACTGCCCTCTGCTAGGGGTGCAGTAATAATGAGGTTCGTGCCCAGTGTAACTGTAATTCAATAAGTCATGAAAATGGCGTTTTTTGACGTATATAATGAGGAGCAAACGTCCTTACTGTGGACAAAATGGTTCTCATTCTCGGTCCGTCGACGATTTTATACTGCCTTCCGCCCATGGCATCAGGCAGTATGAAACTGATGGCTGACCTCGAACAGGAACCGTTTCGACCACAGTAAGGACGTTTCCTAATAGTAATGATGAAGTGTGAAATGTGGTCACATAACGTTCAGATCACCTCCTAGTTCTGCCCTGTTTATCGTGTATATCTCACAACTGGTAGTTTTCCCCATAGACTTAACATTGGGAACCCATACTCAATGCCCATGGAGTATTTAGAAAAATACTCAATATCAGTCAATTAATCAATGTGAGGGGTGAGATTAACTCAGAAACCTATTCAAGTTTAGGGTCACAGCTCGATCCCATCTCCTTCGAATCACTACGTAATTCATGCGGCTTCGCTTTGTGAATTACTACGCGATTCAAACTTGGTGGGATACGAGCTCTAACCGTGCAACTTCATAGGTTCCTCCATAGAACCTGACCACTGGCACTTGACCTTTATCTCCAGCCGTCCCAGGACAGAAATATGATACAGAACTATGCGATTTGATACCACTCACCTGTTTCTGGGACATGGACATGTGAATTTGAGAATAACTGTGGGTATTGCTTTCATAAAGAATTCCCTGAATCTCGAATTAGAATCATGCCAAAGATTTGATGGCTCGTATCCTGGCAACCAAGACACCGTTGGCATTTTTTCCCCATTACTTTCCGAAGCGAAGAAGAAATGCGACCATCGAAAATACTCTGCCCTGAAGATTACTTTGAGCAATCATTTAATTAACTGATTAACTGAGTCTAATTAAAAGTCAGTTTTCCTAGAATGACGAGGTGCTTTGCCGATCACCTGCAAGAACACTATTGAGATATTCTACACATTTGTGCTGTCATAAAGCCATTTTCCACTGGCCGACTATTCGCCACCGATCTGCAGTCGGAAACCACTGATGCCGGATCAGTGAATGGAAACAGATTAATTGTGCATAGATTATGCAATGAGGCCACCACCGAAAGACTTCAGTCGGTATGTACTTGTCAAATGCAGCAGAAACGAGGCATAAACTGCATCCTCACCGATTTTTAGACACTGATAAACAGTCATTGGCCACCACCGACCAACTGTTAGGAGAACTCAATAAATCGGTTCTGTTTTCATCGATAGTTGAACATACTCACTGTGACTAGGATGCCTAGGAATACTAGCCACAAGATATTGCTCGCATCGGAGAGTATGACATTATAGCTATTTTCCACTGGCCGATTATTCGACACAGATCCTCAGTCGGACATCCCTGATCAATTTGTTTAATATACCAACGTCAGATCCGGGCAATGAAAACGAGACTTGCAGAGAAAGCTCACCGACTAATTTGGCATAGATTATGGCCTCGGCCACCAAAATGCTTTGAATGTGCAGAGATTATACAATGAGGCCACTACCGACCAACTTCTTTACCTTCTGACACAATCAAAGGGGTTTGAAATCGTAGTTGATTGTCATCATGTTTGGAGGATGATTAAGTCGGTATGGACCATAAAATGCGGCAGAAACAAAGCACACACTACACCCTCACCCGATTTTAAACACCAACGTGCGGTCGTTATCCACCACCAAACGATTTTTAATGATACTCGAATAATCGGTGCCGTTTTTTGTCGGCCAGTGGAAAATGGCTTATACAGGACACAAACAGACCACGCCATAGACAACATGAAGGGCAGATCCTTGAAAATAAATCGTCCATTCATCCTTAACAGTGTGCTTCCTTTCCGAGCACAATTTCTCATGTGAAATGATTTATCTGCTTGGAGCCTTGATTTATGTCCTAGAAAGGAGACTGGATGCTGACAGCGGTGTCGTGTTCGCAGTCTGACCACGTGGGGAAACCAATCAACTGTGCGAAATACACGAAAAAGCCCCTGAAATACACACGTCACGGCCAATTTCCGGACGGGGATCCTCGCCCGTCGCTACGTTATCATCAGTGGCGCCATGTGTGAAGCGCCCCATACGCGCCCCAAGACCCTCCCTTTCACACCCTCCCCTTCATCCTTTAGCACGGGGACAGCATCGGCACAATTTTGTATTAACTTCTCAAAGCGCCATCGATTTTCGTTGCAGAATGTGTGCGTGTTTGTGTTTTCTTTTCACATCTTTTTTTTTTTTTTGGACAGGGAGATCGGGAGGGAAGGATAAACAAACTCCAAGCACAGATCGCTCGCTTGCTAAACTCTCCAAGCCGTCCCCAGTGCTACTGCTGCATCGCCATGATGGTCTAGGTGTTGCCATGGTAACTCGATGTCTGCTAGCATGCCGTGGGAGGTGACACTCTTGAGCTAGTCGTGGGGTGGGTTGGTGGTAAATAAGGGTTGGTGGTGAGTAGGGTTGGTGGTGAGTAAGGGTTGGTGAAGTGTGGGGGTTGGTAGGGAGTGGGGGTTGGTAGTGGGGTGGGGTAGTCGCGGGGTGGGTTGGTGGTATGTAGGGGTTGGTGGTGGGGTGTGCTAGTCGCGGGGTGGGTGTGTGGTAAGTAGGGGTTGGTGGTGGGGTGAGGTAGTCGCGGGGTGGGTTGGTGGGGAGTAGGGGTTGGAGGTGGGGTGAGGTAGTCGCGGGGTGGGTTGGTGGGGAGTAGGGGTTGGTGGTGGGGTGAAGTAGTCGCGGGGTGGGTTGGTTGGGAGTAGGGGTTGGTGGTGGGGTGAGGTAGTCGTGGGGTGGGTTGGTGGGGAGTAGGGGTTGGTGGTGGGGTGAGGTAGTCGTGGGGTGGGTTGGTGGGGAGTAGGGGTTGGTGGTGGGGTGAAGTAGTCGCGGGGTGGGTTGGTTGGGAGTAGGGGTTGGTGGTGGGGTGAGGTAGTCGCGGGGTGGGTTGGTGGTAAGTAGGGGTTGGTGGTGGGGTGAGGTAGTCGCGGGGTGGGTTGGTGGTAAGTAGGGGTTGGTGGTGGGGTGAGGTAGTCGCGGGGTGGGTTGGTGGTGTGTAGGGGTTGGAGGTGGGGTGAGGTAGTCGCGGGGTGGGTTGGTGGTAAGTAGGGGTTGGTGGTGGGGTGAGGTAGTCGCGGGGTGGGTTGGTGGTAAGTAGGGGTTGGTGGTGGGGTGAGGTAGTCGCGGGGTGGGTTGGTGGTGTGTAGGGGTTGGAGGTGGGGTAAGGTAGTCGCCGGGTGGGTTGGTAGTAAGCGGGGTTGGTGGTGGGGTGAGGTAGTCGCGGGGTGGGTTGGTGGGGAGTAGGGGTTGGTAGTGAGTAGGGGTAGGTGGTGGCAGAGCTGGGGACGTCAAGAGGAGCTGTGGGATTGCAACCCGAGGATAGAGTGTAGAGGGAGTTGTTGCGGGGGGAGGGGGTGAGAACGGGGGAAGGCGGCTCAGCAGGGACCTTGTCTAGTCGCCCATGGGAAGTGCTGATTGAATGTGCTCATGACACTGAAAATAATGAAGGTGTGGAGGGGAGCGAGCAATGTACACAGACAATGATCGATGGTTTTATGGACGGGCCACTGTAAACCCCGAGAGGTTGACGCATTTTAATACAAGAGCCTAAGCGAGTGTATTAGGTCGTCAACCTACCGGTAGAGTCGTTTACAGAGTTTACTATCGTTTGTAGTATTTATCAAATTGATTTGTCATATTAAAGGACATATCACTAGGGACTATGTTTTGCTCTAGAGCACAAAAGAGACTATTTTCCCGTATACAATGGCTTATACTAGTAGTGGTATACTGAGTCTCAATACATTTCCAACTAGGACTTTGTTTGCTATGGATAATAAACACACAGGCAGCTGTAGTGTAGGAGTATGGGGGTGGGGGGGATTCACAGCAGAGGGCCATGCCTCTCTATGAAAGTGGCTTGTGGGTGCCGCCGCTTGTTCCACGCTCAATGCATCTGCAGGTGGCGAGATGGGAGAGAGGTGGGAGAGGTGGGTGAGAGGTGGGAGAAAGGTGAAAGAGAGGTGGAAGAGAGGTGGGAGAGAGGTGGGGAGAGAGCAGGGGGAGAGGTGGGGAGAGAGGTGGGAGAGAGGTAGGAGAGAAGCAGGGAGAGAGGCGGGGAGAGAGGTGGAAGAAAGGTGGGAGAGAGGTGGGGAGAGAGGCGGGGGAAAAGGTGGGAGAGAGGTGGGAGAGAGGTGGGAGAGGGGTGGGAGAGGTGGGGCTCTGAATGAAGTGCCTGGAGGATGGAGGCGAGAAAAGGGTGACGGTCGAGCCACGGGGGGTCTATTCAGGACGTGCCTCCGGCGAAAATAAAGGTGGGCTTAAGGAAAGAGATGGGAAACGGAGGGAGAAATGGGTAAACACGCGGAGGGATTAGGAAGCAGGGCGGATGGATGAGACGGTGGACCGGAGGAGGGCTCATTCCGGGGCTCCACTCGAGGTAGGCGGGAGGGGCACGGGGCGATCAGAGGACAGGGACAGGGCGAGTAGAGGACAGGGACAGGGTGAATAGAGGACAGGGACAGGGACAGGGACAGGGCGAGTAGAGGACAGGGACAGGGACAGGGTGAATAGAGGACAGGGAGAGGGCGAGTAGAGGACAGGGAGAGGGCGAGTAGAGGACAGGGACAGGGCGAGTAGAGGACAGGGACAGGGCGAGTAGAGGACAGGGACAGGGCGAGTAGAGGACAGGGAAAGGGCGAGTAGAGGACAGGGACAGGGCGAGTAGAGGACAGGGACAGGGCGAGTAGAGGACAGGGACAGGGCGAGTAGAGGACAGGGACAGGGACAGGGCGAGTAGAGGATAGGGACAGGGACAGGGCGAGTAGAGGATAGGGAGAGGGGACAGGGAGAAGGCGAGTAGAGGACAGGGACAATGAGAGGGCGAGTAGAGGCCAGGGACAGGGCGAGTATAGGACGGGGACAGGGCGATCAGAGGACAGGGACAGGGAGAGTAGAGGACAGGACAGGGCGAGTAGAGGACAGGGACAGGGCGAGTAGAGGACAGGGAGAGGGGACAGGGAGAGGGCGAGTAGAGGATAGGGACAGGGGACAGGGACAGGGCGAGTAGAGGACAGGGACAGGGCGAGTAGATGACAGAGAGAGGGGACAGGGACAGGGCGAGTAGATGACAGGGAGAGGGGACAGGGAGAGGGCGAGTAGAGGACAGGGACAGGGTGACTAGAGGACAGGGAGAGGGCTTGGGATGGCATGACAGACAGGGACAGGGACAGGGGGAGAGCAGATGGGTTTGGCGGGACATACCGGGGGGCAGGCAGAGGGCGTGGGTCGGGACAGACAGGGACAGGGGGCGTGGGTGGGCGGGAGGGACAGGGACAAAGTACATGGAAAGTGCATGGGTTGGGCAGGACATACAGGGACAGGGGACAGGGAAAGGGCGTGTGCTGGCGGGACATACAGGGGGACAGGGGATGGGGAGAGGGCAGGGTTGGACGGGACAGACAGGGGCAGGGGACAGAGGGAGGGCGTGGGTTTGGCGGGACGGACAGGGACAGGGAGGGGGCATGGGTTGGCAGGATATATGGGGACAGGGGTGGAGAGAGGGCATGAGTTGGCGGGACAGATGGGGACAGGGGACGGGGAGAGGGCGTGGGTTGGTGGGACAGAGGACAGGGACAGGGCGTGGGTTGGCGGGACAGAGAGGGACAGGACAGGACTCAGCCCCTGCACGTCACCGCTGTTTCTCTCCGGGAGGCGGGCACACAGCTGCCGGCTGCCGGCTACAGACTATTTATTTTATACACTACGACTAGAACGTCCTTCAAATCAGCAGCACTGCCGTCCGCCGGCATGGGCAGGCAGTAGGGCGCTCTATGAAGGTCCGTTACTAAACCTCACACATGCATACACTCGCTAAGCCGACCACTATAGCCTCATGCCCGCTGTCTCAACACATCCATGGAGAGCCGGTCGCCTAAGCGGGCGGGTAATTTAAGCAGGGGGTTTACTGCACACACCATTACCCGGGTCTGGGGGATAGGGATCTACTCAAATAGGGGTCTGGAATAAGGTCTGTCCCTCTGGGAGTCCTGGAGGACGGTAACAGCTGGTGGGGGATCCCTTCAACCCCCTCCCACACCCTCTCCCACCCCCCGCCCCCCTCCCACCCTCCCACCTCTTGACGCAGGCGCTGGTTACCCTCGACGGGCTACGTCTTGCGTCATGCCACGTGAGGGACCAGCATCGATGGGAGGCACGCTCAAGACACAACCTCCCCCCCCCCCCCGCCCACACACACACTCCCTCCTCCTGGAGCCACACGTAAGATTAGACAACCTCCGCTAACCCCTCCCCCCCCACACACACACACTCACTACACACACTCCCAGGGCCTTGAGGTCTGCCCTGATGTCTGTAGAGGGGTTGGTATATAATGGGAGAAGGTGACTAACGGAGGGGTCGGGGTGGAGGGGGGTCAAGAGTAGAGGCGATATAAACAATAATCCATGGTTTTGTGGACAGGCGGCCGTAAACCAAGAGCGGTTGACGCGTAGTAATACACGAGCGCTACGTCAACCTCGAGTGGTTTACAGAGCCGCCTATCCACATAATCATCGTTTGTTGTATTTATTATCCATCATTTCGAATAATTTAAACCCAGTAATTGCCATATTAAAGGGTATAGCAATAGGGACTATTTCTCTGCTCTATAGCACAAAGGGACTATTTTTCCTGTATACCATGGTTTCGAGGCCGTATACCACAGTTTAGAATCCGTATACCACAGTTATGGTATCTGGCAGGTTTTATACAATGGGTGGTGGTTTACTGAGTCCCCATACATTTTCAATGGGGACTTTGTATATGATGGATAATAAATGAGGGTACACTGGAGAGGGGTGAGTTGAGGCAATCCGCATTAGGACCGTGGAGAATTAGAGTCCTCCTCCTGTGTACGGCCGTGTAGCACAGCGAGCAGGAGCAGTTGACGGAGGAAATAACAAAGGAACATTGACTGACAGAGGAGTCAGTGCTCTCTCTCTCCCGCAGCATTCTCTGCGGGAGCCTTTACTAAAAACACGGACAGGATAGCCGAGATAAAACAGATATCTTTAAAAGACGGGCAGGGCAGAGATGTGGATCAGGGATACAAAGAGGGAAGATGGTCCGTGATATAGGGAGGACTAGGAGGACTAGGAGGAGGAGGAGGAGGAGGAGGAGGAGGAGGGATGCGGCGGGTGAGGGTGCAGGAGGACGTGTGGAGTAGTGCTGCCTTGGTTTGTGCGCCTGCTGCAAACCGTCATGTTCGTGTGCTACTTACGAGGCAGCGCTACGGCAGGCAGTCGGCGCGGGGCCGGGGCGGCGGGGAGCCGGGGCGGGGGCCGAGGAGGCCGGGCGGGGGGCCGGGTCGGCGGGGAGCCGGGGCGGCGGACGAGGAGGCCGGGCGGGGCGGGGAGCGGGGCCGGGCGGGGATGCGAGCAGGGCGGGCGGGGCGGGGCCGGGTAGGGGCAGGCCAATGGGGATGTATTCTCCACTTGATAATGCTACCTGTCTTACACACTTGCTAAGCAGCTAGATCGTCTTGTTGCTTGCGCCGCCCGCTTCCTGCAGTCCCTCGGAGGTGGCTGACCTTCCTGCGCCCCACACAAAGTGGCCATTAGCTGTACCAGCGCCCGCCAGATCGCAATCTCAGGTGGAGAGTGGAGGGATTATGGTGGAGAGTGAGGCTCTGAGCGATTGTCCTGTCACTGGGTTTGTATTATGAGGGGCGGTGCCGCCGGCCGCCCAACAATCCACTCCCGGGTCATACGCCATATGACGGGTGTATACGTGTATTCAAATTAGCGCGTTATGTCTTTAGTATTCAGCGCTTTATGCAATACAACAATGCTCTACATAAAGCTGGGCCCTGTTTAATAATCTAGGGTCCTAGACCCTATATCTGTATGCCATAGACAGCCAGGGACGATGTGGGTCAACTTAATTCAACACTTATGGACGACCTTATGGATGTCTGATACTGTCTTAGGAAACAAACTTAAAAATTATCAAACAATGACCCTTGTACAGAGGTACGGATAAGTGTCTTTATGTAAGATCCTAGATTATTCAACGGCCCCCTGGTTTAACAAATTGGCCGTTTGATATCTCAACGGCATTTATTACGACCACTTTTGTCAATCAGCCAGTTAAAAGCAAGCAGTGCTCATAGGCCAAGCTAAGAGTAAAGTAGTATCAAATTACAGAGAGCTAAATTTCTGCCTTTATCTAGCCTGGTATTTATAAACATCCATAGGCTTAACGTTAGGAACCCATACTCAACAGACTTGTAAGTATTGTCACTCATACTCAATCGGTGATAAACAGATGAATATCTCCAGGCTAAGATAAAATCAGAACCACATATTCGCATTTGGTGTGGGTCCCTGTTCACCATCTTGTTTTGAGTACTTCAGAATATTCACTCGGCTATCGCCTCACTCATATTACTGCACGCGCCAAACTCGATGGCGAACGGGGACACAGACCAAACACTCATATATTTCTCTCTTAGTGTTAACATGACTAAGGCGATACTGTATATCATCACAGGATAATTCTCTATATTTTACCGACTCTACTCTGGAAAGATTTACGTGAAAAACGTCTGTACTGAACAATGGCATGTCAGTCAAAACCTTTCCCAAATATCATATAAGAACCTATCTACTACGAATCTCATAATAAAAAAACATATGCTAGAGCA